>VBSM01000605.1:10709189-10774365 GCA_008086735.1 Cheirogaleus medius
AATATTTGTACCCCCATAATATGCTGAAATAAAAAAAAAATTAAAAAAAAAAGGAAGCAATTAAAAGTACTAGAGGAAACCAAAACAAACAATAAAAAGAAAACCAGAAATTGCTGCATTGGTGCCTCGTGAGTACCCTATCAACAGCTTGTTCCTAATTCTTGATTTAAATATTGCACTTTTTGATCTCCCCAGAGCCATCTGGGACCCTGGGGCAGAAAGTTCAGACATGCTCTGACAGTTACGTGTGGATCACTGACTGCATCAGGCCGCAGTGATTCTTAGGGCTTCGGTTTAACTTTGCATCATGTTGACATGTCCTTATAGAGCCAAGCCCAACAGCAAATTTAATAAATCCCATGATTGTGGTACTTAGTCCAAATTTAGTGAGTTCCACTATTGGATTTTGTTTTTCTCATGCTTTAAACAGTTTCTTTGGAGCTCTCTGAAGAACTATGCTTTTTTTTTTTTTTTTAACAAATTTGTGTGCACTGATCCATAGGTGTTATGATACCATCATAAATCTCTACAATAGCAGGCATGCTTTGAAAGATTTTATTTTTGGTTTCTTCTTATATTCTCATCCACTTTAATGTGAAGCAAAGCCTCTACACAAATTTCAAAAGGCTACACTATTAAAAGGATTTCAATAGCAAAATGTCAACAATTGTGCATAATGAGCTGAGAAATGGTTCTGAAAACTGCTCTTTATCAAAAGAGCATACACATCTAGTTGTTTTGAGTCTGTGCCAATGTTCTTGCAATGCGGTCTTTAAAATTCAGGTTGTTTTCCCCATGACATGGTCAGAGCAATTAAAACATATAGTTGGGGATGACAACTTTGCAAGGTATTTAGTAACGACGGAGGGAGGGACTTAATAAGGTCAGAGCATCTGTAGAGTATCATCATCTTTCAAAATTGACTTACCCATTAATTTAGATTGAACCACCAGAAAATGCCATATTGAGATGCCCTAAAAATGCCCAGAAATAGTTTAAAAATCTACACTAAAATAAAAAATTTATTTCTTCAAAAAAGTTAATATATCACTTTTATTTTTTGCTATATAGTTTTTTTTCAACAACTGTGAAATTGTTATTTTGGAGAATTCTTTAGTTTTAATCAAACATTCATGAATGTCATTTCTTGCAATCATTGATTTCAATTTTCCTTTTACAAATGAGTTCTACAGAACATACACAAGCACGCCTTGGGAATCCAGTTTTCACTTCAGATGACCAGACAGAATCTAGGAAAACTTTAAAAGTTTGCTGCAATATAAAATAGTTTTTATTTTAAACAAGAATAAAATTATATCCGACTTAGAGTAACCTATAGCATACATTAAATTAATTTGAACATCTATTTAATATTCAATTTTAGATTTGCATATGACCCAAGTAATTAACATTAAGACAAACAGTAATCATCCCAAAGACACTTTTATATAGACCTATTACCATATCATTTAAATATTAACATTCACACAAATAAATTCATATAAAAACACCTTACAGGAAATAAACAGAAGTGCCTATACTAATCAACTTTGTGATAGGAAAGGATTAAACTATTTTCTACTTAAACAATGCTAACAAAAATTATTTGGAAAGGTCTGGAGAATAATGAATGAAAGTCATAATTATAAAATATTAATTTTTATTTAGCACCTGTATGAAGTTCTCAATTTTCCAAAGAAGAAAAGGAAAAAAAAGAAAGGAGAAAATCAACATTCCAGAAGCACCCACTATATTCCAGACATTATACTTGGTGCTTTATGCGGCACCAAGCAAGAGGAGCCCACACAAGATAGGAGCTTACATGTGAGACTAAGCAGACTGAATTCTCACCCAATTTCTGACAGCTAAACTTGTAGTAAATACAGCTTGGTTTCTTCCAGTGTCATCCCTTTTTTGTGATCCCAGAATTTCCAAAAGCCTATAGCAAACACCCCTATTTGATTTTACTTACTCCATTATTTACCAAATTAATTTGATCACAGAAACATTCCATTTTCTTACAAATAGCTGTTCAAGGAACATTGCACCATACCAGCTTTTCTGGTGTGGATAAATTGAACACATTACTGGAAAATACAAAGTATACAATTTGTCAAGGACACTCAAAACAAGCTTATGTGAGGAAACCTTGGTCTGGGTGTAATGCTACATTTCACCTTTTCTCTTTAATATTCCATGATATAACTTGCCGCAAACAATTGATAATAAAGTGTTGTGGCTTGCTAGGCTAATCTCTCCAGAAATATTTGTACCTTAAAGGGAAAGGGTTAGAATCCCTCTTTTAATGGGGTCTGCTGGAGGAGTTACAGGGACCCATTGGAGCAGTTAAGCTTTTCTGGGGCACCTCAAATCTTAGCACACCCAAGATTACCCTGCTCAGAAAACCTTAGGACTTGGACACCCACTTGACCCACCCACTTGCTATGAGTTTCTTCCTTAGTAAATGAGGGTAACAATGTCGCTTTCCACATATATACAGAAATACTTACTAAATGAGTGAGCTGTTTGTAAAGCAATTTGAGCTGCCTATAAAAAGTGTAGGAGAGAAGGAGGCTTGATAATGTAAAATGCTCTTATCTAGTAAAGTCATTGATTTTAGGTGAAGTATAGGCTTGCATTTTAGAAAAAAATAGCATGAATAGTGAAATGGGCAACTTTAGTAAGTCCACATATTATATTAAAATGACTTTTTTATTTCAGGAAAAAACTAAAAATGTCTTGACTATGAGTTTGCTAAAGTATGACATTGTTATCATAGCTTTTATACTTAAGCATGAAATAAATGCCAATTTTGGTTTGTCAAAGTAAATATCAGGAAGCCAAAGGCAACTTAAATTGAGATGATCTATTTTCTTGCTATTGCATTGTCACAAAAATGTCTGTAGAATAAGCAAGAATATGTTACAGAATTTTAACTTTAATATTATCACAGATTCCTCTATTTGTAGGGTGTTTTTCTCTACATTAGTCTGTGTTAAATACAGTGTTAAAAATCTGACTCTGAAAAACTCAAATGAAAGTTTTGGAAAATCCAGGCATTCACAACTCTCCACATATTTACTTATTTGGCAGAATTTAAAAATAAAACATGTCACCCTAAAAATTAATTTAGTTACTCTAATACTTTTATCCATAGATACTTCTTAAACATCAATTATGGGCCTAATCTGTGCTAAAGACACTGTAGACACACACACATATGATCCTTGTTCCTCACAGAACTTAGAATCGTTTATGCATTAAAATAACAAGAATGAAAACAGCTGACCATGTCACTACAGCATAGACCCTTGATATCACGGGAAAGGCATTCAGAGAGCTTCATGGACTCCTGAACTTCAGCCTGTCTCCATAGCCCTTCCCATGAGATTCTGAGTTGGGTTTGCTGGGCGGTGAGCTCAGCTCCCACACCAGTTAAGTGACTTTCAGAAGTAAAGTAGGAAGAGAAACAAAGTAGGAAGCAATTAACAGTACCTTTATGAATGCCCAAGTCTAGTTAAAATCAATTATAAAAGTGTGTGATAGTGTAACACTACTATAACTCAGAAAGGAAGGGTATATGCAACCATGTATTCGCAACAATTATTATATACCATGTAACTGACAGTTATTCTTAGCATTGGGGATATAACAGTGGATAAAAGAGACAATGCCCATTCCCTCATGAAGCTAATGTTCTAGTCAGAAGAGACAGAAAGTAAATCAATAAATATTTAACAGATGTGTTGTCAGTGTAAAGGGCATAGACAGCACTAGGAATGGGCATTGGTGGCTATTATATTTATACAGTGGCTACTATAGTATTGTATTATAATATATTACTATATTTATATAGTGGCTACTATATTTATATAGAATAGTCAGGAAAGACTTCTCTGATACCTTGAGAACTAAAGATGTCAAGGAGAAGAACATACCAAGTGCAGAAGGCACGTGCAAAGACCCTGAGGTGGCGGTGATGTTAGCAAAGTTGAGGAACAGCAAGGAGGTAGTGCGGCAGGGCTGAGGTGAGGAGGAAAGAGACAGGGAATGAATTAAGGAAAGATGTGCAAATGAGCACCCGCAGCGAGAACAGACTGTGCTGGGTCCGAAGCAACAGTGGGCCAAGTCCACTTGGAAAGCATCCTGATGTAGGACTTGAAGGATAAAGGAGGTGTGTCTAACCTGAAAAGAAGGAAATAAATTTGAGATTCATAAGCATTTCTGTTAGCAATCACATTTCTCCCTATTTCCAGTCCTTCTGAGAACACTAAAAGGAAAACCAAAGCTCCTCTCAGACTTCTCTTCAAAATGAATCTTTCATTCCTGGCCATTTTCTCCCACTAGAGCATCTTCTTGGAGCCCAGCGAATTCAACTGACCTGTTCACTTTATCCTGGAAATCTCTCAAAAAATAGCAAGTACAATCAAACTAGTCACATATGACTCCACGTGAGAGGAAAACTTCTGAAAAACTATTTAAATGTCTGATTTAAAGAACTTTTTTAAATCCATGGTGGCCTCAGTCTGCTACCAACTTAAAGTAGCAGAAAGTTTAAGAACATAAAGAAGTGAATTTTCAGACGCCCGTCTGAGGAAGGTGTTCAAGCATGGTTTGGAAAAGAGGCAAGAACTAATCAAGCAAGCTGATCTCATCCTAAACACATGTTAATTTATGAGGTGTTAACAGCATGGGAATTAACCTATGAAATAGCTGTTCATTTTATTCAGCAAAAAGGATCAAAATGTGCTACTCTCATTATAACAGAAATATGAGCTACTTCATGCCAAAAGACAACTAGCTAATGACTGAAGTGGGTTTTATACGGACAACATGCCTGCTAAGTTGGCCAGCTCCTTTGAAGTTCAAGGTACTAAATAAGAAACTAACCTTCCAAACTAGTTTCTTCAGCCTTTATAGGCATACATGGGCAATTGATGGCTGTTTCTATTCTTCAATTTCCTTGGTTATTCACTGAGGAAAATTCTATTTCACTGCTTCCCAAGGGGTATCTTTTGGAGTTGTTCATGTCTTTCAACTGCTAAATATTATGGTTTTCTCTACTGTGCATCTATAGCTCTCAAAACAATCACTTCTAAATTCCAAGGTATAAAAAAATCAATGTACCCTAGTTTCACTTATTGGAAATCTCCTAAGAGGTCATTGGAGTACACAGTCCAATATTTTGAATATCATTTCTTGAAGTCTGGGATTCATCATGCACTTTTCTGTTGTACTTATATAAATGAAAACCAAAAAAAAGACAAAAACAATCCAAACGTTTAACTGGAGTTAGGAGTTAAAAAATTCTGCTTTCTTTATAAAGCCTTTCCCAATCAGCTACATAAAAGTGATGTCTCCCTCCTTTGAAATCCTCTAGCAATTATGACCTGTATTATTCATTTGTCAATTTATTTTATACTTCTTCTTGATAGCTCTTCTATTTTTCGCATTTAAGGGCTATTTTAATATTTTATAATTACATTTCCCTGTACTTAAGACTTATCTAGCCAGATGTTTAAGCTTCATAAGATAAAAGACTAATAATTAAATATCTATACAACCCCTCACCTACACCCAGGCACCCAGGACAGTATTAGGAATATGTCAGTTCCTTCTGACAATTCGTTGACTAGATTTTTCTTGATCTCAGATAAGTTGTTGGAGAAAAGTAAACAGCTGCCCAATATTAGGCACAGGTACTGACTCCCAAGCAACTAAGTCTTCCAGAAAGTATTCACTCAGGCCTGAATAAGTAAATTGAAAAAGATACAGTCGCAATCTTCACACAATTGAAAATATGAAAGCTCTACGTTGAAAAGTGGAATTGTGTAGAAAAGGCCAAGTGTGCACTTTGATCTCAGAGAAACATGCATTCAAATCTCTAGTTCATGGCTTACTGCTTCTGAGACTTTGCATAAGTTATAAAAGCTCTCCACAGCTCCAAGTCCTTGTCTGTGTAAAGGAGATGACAGTATCCCCTTCAAAAACTATTGTGAGAATGGAGTGAATACACTTAAAATACCTGGTGCAAGACAGAAGCTCAGCAAGCTGTTCATGGATACTAGGGTCCTCACTGGACACCAGCAGGTAATGTCTGTCATTAACTAAATGGTCTTAGGGACAGGAAAAATCTTGTAGCTGAAAGTATTTTCTTGTTTGATTTTTACTTTTAGAAAAACTCAGAGCTTTCAGCCCAGCTTTATTAGGTACACAATCTCTACCACATGTATTTTTGTGGACTAACTTTCCTAGTAAACTCATCTTACTCTTCCTCTTTTGTTTGACTCTTACTCAGAATAATTTTTCTATACTCTTTTTGTTTTATTACATTGCACATATTTGTACGGCTGCAAAATTTTTAAAGAGTTGTCTAAATATATGAGTGCTATGGCTTGGCTATGGTGTGTTTGGTCCAACCAAGTCTCATGTTGAACTTTGATTTCCAGTGTTACAGATGGGGCGTGGTGAGAAGTGTTTGAATCATGAGGATGGATCCCTCATAAATGGCCTGGTGCCATTCTCGAGGGAGTGAGTTCTCACTCTTAGTTCCCGAGGGAACTGGTGGTGGAACAGAGCCTGGCACCTCCCCCGCCTCTGTCTTCCTTCCGCTTTCGCCATGTGATCTGCAAGAGCGGATACCCTTCACCTTCCACCAGAAGTGGCAGCAGCCTGAGACCCTCACCAGAAGCTGTGCAGATACAAGTGACATACTTCTTACATAGCCTGCAGAACTAGGAGCCAACTGAGCCTTTTATCTATATAAATTACCCAGCTTTGGGCATTCCTTTACTGCAGCCTAAACAGACTAAGACAAAAAACAAGGCAAATTAGTTAAATCTTGGACATGGACTAATTTCTTAAAGAATTACCCAATTCAACTATTTTTTTTAAGTCAATAAGCAAGAGAAGAAAAGAAGTTAAAAGCAAAAAAAGTCAATTGGCCATGGTTTTCACTTTTCAGCTGATTATTGTGCCATTAAATAGAAAACCGATAGTGCTGGCAGTGGGTTATGAAGAAAATATTTTTGTGTACTAAATAAGATCTCACAAGAATGTAGTTCAATATATGGAAAAAGAACTGCAGAGAATTAAGAAAGGGCTATAAAGGTTTTCACTAGGACTCTTTTTGTTACTCATTCTTCATTAATATCATGATTTTCTGATTTCGCTAACTTTGACGGGAAACCAACAATTCCTGAAAAAGCTAAGATTTTCATCTTAGCCGTATCACTTTATGAATTCTCCTAACAGCTCAGTCCATACAATTTTGTACGCTTGGGAATATCCTCCACATCACAGAGGTTGAAATTTTGACCTAAGCTTCTTACTTCACAGAAGATATCCCACTGCATCTGGTCTACAAATTGATGTTTTTAAAGCCCCTGCCCCCTAAACACATTAACTTTTAAAATCGTAACTGAATCATTTCTTCGAGACTTTTTCAGAGAAATGCTGATCCTAACAGATTTGCTTTCGAAAATCTGGATATGATTTCCATAACATCTTGAGGGCAAAATGCCAAATGCTCAGAACTATTAAAGATAACATAAATGACCAAGCAGACGTATAGAACATGTCATCAGCTTTGAAAGTCATCAACCAGAAAAGTTTCACAATTAACTCTTGCATTTCCTCAGCTGCATACTTACCTCGACCAGTTTATTCAATACAACTGCTGATTCTTTGATTTAAAAAGTAATCACAGCAGCAAGAGGAAAAGTGAAGAGTGAGCCTAGAGGACCCCGGGGGCGGTGAAACTACTCTGTATAATACTGTAATGGTGGATGCATGTCATCACAAATTTGTCCAAACCCATAGAATGTACAACACCTAGAGTGAGCCTTAATGCAAACTATGAGCTTTAGGTGATAAGGATGTGTTAATGTAGGTTCATCAATCACAGCAAATGTAGCATTCTGGTGGGGGATGGTGAAAATGTGGGAGGCTGTGCATGTGTGTGGGCAGGAAGATACTGAAATATATGTCTATACCTTCCTCTCAATTTTGCATGAACCTGAAACTACTCTAAAAAAACAAAGTCTATTAAAAAACAAAACCATAATCACGGTGTTATTTGAAAGGAGAGAAGACTGGCGCTACTCCTGATGTGAAAGATATGCTGTGACCTCTACAAATAAGGCATCATCACCTACTGTGCATTCTCATCTGGATTTCTACCCATCTAGGTGGTAGGTACACTTTGTGAACATTTATCAAGCCATGTAATTATGCTTTGTATACTTTTTGATGTACAAATGTTTTAAATAAGAGAGATTGATATGAAGCTCAGCAATTACTTTACTTCTCCAACACATTTAGTTTTACCAAGATATGGTGTCTTCAAGGTTTATTCATCTGTTTAATTTAATAGATGTTAAAACAGGCTAGAGCTATAAATGTTTTATGGACATATCAATATGAGAGATGTACTGAGTCCTGTATGCTTTGAATATACATCCAATTAATTCCAAGCAGTAATGATCTAGTTATGGCTCACTTAGGCATCTTGTATTCTTTCTCTCTCTTTTCCGTCTTGAAACTACATGCTACTTAGTATATCCTCTTACAGACAGTAGACAAGAGAAGGAAAAATGAGATCAAAGTAATCTAATGCTTTGCTACTATCACGGGTATGCCAAAAGTGTCTCATTATAAAAGAGGTAAAATTATATTTCCCAAAAGGAAATTTGGTGATTACCAATGGAATTCCACGATTCATTCTAATGCTCACTTATTTGCATGACACTCACTGGTATGGACTGAATGTTTTTGTACCCCCAGCTCCAAATTCATATGTTGAAATTCTAACAATTGATGAGACGAGATGGTATTGGGAAGTGGGGCCTTTGAGGAGTGATCACATCACAAGGATGGAGTCTTCATGAATGGGATTGGTGCCCTAGAAAGCTCACTAGCCCTCTTTTTTTTTATTTGGATACATAATATTTGCACATATTTATGGGGTACATGTGATATTTTGTCACATGCATAGAATGTGAAATGATCAAGTCAGGGTATTTAAGTTATCACCTCAAGTATTTATCATCTATGTGTTGGGAACATTTTAAGTTCTCTCTTCTATTTTCAAATATACAATATATTGTTTTTAACTGTTGTCACCCTTCTCTGCTATCAAACATTAGAAGGTATTCACTTTACCTAAGTGTATACTTGTACCCATTAACCAACCTCTCGCATCCCCCACCCCCCTTTCTTTCCTTCCCTTCCCAGCCTCTGGTAAACCATCATTCTATTCTCTACTTCCATGAGATCAAATTTTTTAGCTCCTACATATGAATGAGGACATGCAATATTTGTCTTTCTGTGCCTGGCTTATTTCACTTAATATAAAGACCTCCAGTTTATTCATGTTGCTGCAAATACATGACTTTACTCTTCTTATAGGCAAACAGTATTCCATTGTGTATACATGCCATATTTTGTGATTCCCTATCTTTTCTATTGCAAATAGTGCTGCAGTAACCATGGAGGGGCAGGTATCCCTTTGATATATTGACTTCTTTTCCTTTGAATAAATACCCAGTAATTTTTGAGAAATCTCCATACCATTTTCCATAGTTAGCCAGCCCCCTTTTCTGCCATGTGATGATACAACAAAAAGTTAGCCAAGAAAACTCTGAATCTGCCAGCACATTAATCCTGGACTTTCCAGCCTCCACAACCATGAGAAATATATTTCTGTTGTTTATAAGCTACAGAGTCTATGGTATTTTTTATCACAGCCTGAATGAAATAAGACACTTGAGAAGTAATCATAAATAAAATGACGACACTTGTATAAAATCTATTAACTATGGTTTCATATTTGGACGCCCAGTCAGTTTCCTGCTCAGAGTGTTGTATCAAAGAATATCCCTGTTGCTTTGCTCTTCTCATTTTACTGTAGGAAGTATGTGGCATGGATAATCAATTCTTACCATGCTATCCACTCACTTCCATGGTACCTGCTATATCACCCCGCATCTTCTGTTGATTTTTATTAGTTAAGAAATCCACTAAGTATCAATCTGAATGACAGTATATATATTTTCTAACCAAGAAATGCAGTCTATGTGGAATTTAGGTCTATTTACAGTAAGTATAAATAAAACCGGCAAATCAGCTGAAATTTGTCAGTGTGGGAGTAGGTATATGGGTGTGAGAGAGAGAGAGACAGAGACAGAAACAGAAACACAGCAAGATAAACAGAGAGACTGAGGGATGGGGAGAGAGAGAGAGAGGGAACAAGCACTGGAAGCTTGTTATTATTAATAGATGTGTGGAAACTGACCACACAGCTATTACACCCTACCAAATTCCCATTCAGAAGCTATCAAATTTATAACCATTTCCACTGATATCCAACAAAAACAAATTATATACCTATAAAGCCTTTTATGGCTATAAAGCACTTTTACATATACTACTTCATTTGATCACTACAGCCACCATCTTATCATGTAGGAGGTGGCTGATTGATCTACCAACTCCGTGGGAAAGAACCTTTTCAGTAAGTGACTTTTAAGAAAAATTACCATGAGAAGCATTGATAGCAGCACAGTCAAGAACAAGAGAAATGTCAAAGAACTGTGTTCACCTGAAAATGCACAAAGATGCAGAGAATCCTACTTAAACAATTTCACTTTATATTTTATCTGTTTTGTAAATTTTAAAAATTATTATCGGTACATCATAGTTGTATATTTTTATAGGGTACATGTGATGTTTGATACAAGCATACAATGTGTATTAATCAAATTGGGGTAATTGGAGTATCCATCACCTCAAGCATTATCATTTCTTTGGGTTAAGAAAATTCTAATTCCACACTTTTAGTTATTTTAAAGTATACCAAAACTTATTGTTGACATTAGTCACTTTGCTGTGCTATCAAATGTTGTTCATTCTATCTAACTATATAACTAGCAGATAAAATAGATCAAAACATTCAAATCAAACTGTTAGTTCAGGTTTGCAGAATATATTCCACAATTGGAAATGTTTTTTCTCTTCCTTAAGATGTTCTATTAAGAACCTATGTTAACAGAGAGATGATAAGGTTGATCTGAATGATCTAGATTTATTTCATTTGTACCATATTAACAGATGATTTATTCCTCCATCGTAGATTATTCTTCAAAGCAATAGCAAAAAATTATACTCTAAATTTTATATAGGTGGTTTTTAATATATATGAAAGTTCAATTTTAAAACATAATACAATTTTTTCAGTTTTATGCAATATTATTTATCACAAAAATGTCATATACTGCATAAAAATTTAAATTGTGATGAATTACTTAAGAGATTAGCAGATTTCAAGTATTAATGGGCTAAATTAAAGGTCATAACTTTGTCAACACAAAGTGCCTTTCACATATGTGATTAATAACAAAAGAGGCTATTTGAGACTAAAATTTTTTACTAGCTTCCCTGTGTTAGATTGTGATATCCATATCACAAACATGATAGATACTCTTAATCAGTGGTACTGGAGTTCTCATTAGGTACTCATTAAACTTCTGCACCTTAGGATAACCTTGAGAGGTGCATTAGACACTAATGAGTATATGCTTTCATTGCACGAGCATAATTCTTATTAATGATAATACGATTTATATGCATGCAGCAAGCAGAGATAGTATAGATCAACTATAAAAATAATAACAATTTTAATTCATATCCCAATACAAAAATGAAAGATATATTTGTTGATTTGTTAAAATAAAACTGCATGTCACACATGGGATAAAAATTAGTTGGAAAAATCCCTTTGGACATTTAAAAATTATTAAATGTTTGAAAAGCATTAGTTACAGTTAAAAAATAAGTATCTGGACTTTTTAAAACAAGAGTAATTTTTTTTTAGAACAAAGCAATAGTTTTGAATTCTGTAAGATGTTACAGTCAAATTCCCTATTGCATTAGCAATACAGTTGATGAATAGATAAAACACTAATCTCCCCATCCTCTGTCCGTTTTGTTTATTGTTACTGTTGGTTTTCTTATTTAAAATATTCCCATGGTCAAAAATGCCTTGCTGTGGATAAAGACATTATAAAGGTCAAACAAAACCTTGAGTCAGGGGCAGTCAGAGCCTGCCTATTTACTTCCTTTGGATTTTCAACACAAGTCACCAAAGCATTTTAATAAATTACTATCCAAATTATTTTTCAAATTAATCTGCAATTGAGGTCCCTTAATGGACATATTCATGAATATTATTGTCTACCAGGAATTTCTCTCTCTTTATTGCCCAAATTGTCCTTATGTACTTAAATTCTAATTCTTCTTGAATCCTTTTTGGAGATGAGGAAAATAAGGTGACCATTTTGGAATAGTAGAATCTTCCATCTGGTGAGATTATCTGTCTACCAAATATAATATAATAGTAATTGTCTTCTTGCACACTGCTACACTGCTAGCGCTGAGAAACTCAGTAATATAAAAGGCAGCCCATTCCAACTGTTAAAACATTCTTACTTCTAATTAGGTGAAATCTACTCTGTGAGTAATTTCTGCCCAAAAAAGCCTAGCTCTGAAAGCTGAATGGAATAAGTTCAATTCCTCTTCTAAAAACAGATCTCAAATACAGGAAGACTAGTTTCTGTGCTGATGTCTCTTTTTCCTACCGAACATTCACAGTACCTTCAACCATTCCTCATATAAGATAGGGTTCATTACCTACTGACCTCTCTGCATAGATGTCAGAGAGGCGCTCTCCTGCTTCAATAAAACACCTAGAATTAATCACAATCTTCCTGTTGTGAGTTTAGTAGTGCTGAGTGCAGAAAGCTTATTATCTTCTGTGAACTGCATATCATTCTTGTATTAATGCAGCCTAGGATTGCGTCAGATCTTTTGTCAGCCTTATCACCTTGGATAACCCTCCATTTCCATGGATGTATTACCAGGAGAGAATTGAGCGGAACTTTTAACAGACCACCGAATCTGACCCACTGAGTCCTTGATCAAATAGCAGAGCTTTTATAGCAGGCTATCTGGAAACCTATATCAATGAGTCATTTAAAACACTGTTGTTTTTGAACCTCTAAAAATTGGGGGAGGGGTTCTCCAACATCCCTTCATTTATTCTTGTACTTGTGAATTCAGTATTTATTATTGAGCCACAACCATGTGTCCATCTGGGGCAGAGAAATGAAGAACAGACCCCTGAATTTTGGTTCCCAGTGTCCTCAGATAAGCAAATCAACAAGAACACAAGGTTTGTGATAGCGAGGTAAGAGCAGAGAAGAGGAACACCCAGTCCCACCGAGGTCCCATGAGGGGTCATGGAGGCATATCGGGGAATCCCATTCTGAGCTGGGTCTTAAAGGAAAAGGGAGGGTCCCCCGGGTTCCCTTTCTTTAGTGCCTAGAACGGCACCTTTGTGCTGAAAAGTAACGAATGAAAATTTAAAACCATACAAATTTAAAAGTTGGATAGTTAATTACTTGATGGGTCGGTTGATTAAAGAATTAATTCGACATAAAGAATATTTCAGGCATGTGCCAGTCATGGAGATGAGAGATAAACATATTCATGGAGAGGTAAGTAGTTTGGTTAAACTGCAGCTGTGCTTGTGGAGGAGGAACAGAAATGGGACTAGAGAAGTAGAAGAAAGGAATGTGGAGAAAGAGTGACTAGATACAGAAGAACCAGCTAGTGCTGCTGTTGCCAAAGTCCAGTGAAAAAGAAAAGGAGGGAAGGTGGAGACTGATTTGAGAGATACCAAGGACCATACAGATGTCAGAGATAGGGACAGTGATCATAATTCCTTCGTTTCTTGCTTGGGTAACTGCAAGGAAGAAGATGGCAGTGACCAATCTTCAGACCAGAAGTAGGGCAGGTAGTGAAAGTGGGGAGGATGACAAACCCAGTTTGATTTGAATTAAATGTACGATGGAGTATTCACAAGAGATATCTGGGAGGTGGGAGCCACCCATTCCCATTCTCCAGTTAGGAGAGAGGTCTAAATGCAGATATCTGGGTTATCAGAAGGCATAAGTGATAGCCGATGCCCTTGGTGTGAATGAGATTGCCCAGGGAATGTGCACAGTGTGGAGAGAAAAATGCTAAGCATCAAGTCTTGGGCAACTAACTATCTAAGGGGCTTCTAAAGGAAGAGAAGTCTACAAACCAGACTTCAAAGCTTCTGTAAGATGGGAGGAACTGAATATTTGCGTATGCTGAGTACCAAAGGCCAGCTGAGCAGATGTTGAAAACATAGGAAGGTCAGAATAATTAATGGATCAAAAGTTCTACTATCTTAAAGACTTTAATTATAAAATGTAAACGTTATTCCCAAAGCCTACATTTTTCTAAGAAGTCAGCTAAAAAGGCATTTTCTTAATTATTAATCACTTTTTCTTAGGCATTTTTCTCTTATTCAGGGTCTCCTTTCAGCTACTCCATGATGCTATCATTTCTCTCTGAAATCTTCCAGAAAAGCTGAAGTAGGGGAGGAGACTGAGTCCAGATATGGGGCCTTGAGATAAAGATTAGGTTTTATTCCCTGTGAAACAGGAAGCTCTGAACCATCAATACTCGGCATCCCTGGACTGCAATGTCTAGGTTTCACCAGTAGGTGCTGATGTCTCATAAGACACCTTCACTTAAGACCTCAGTTATGCAGAAACGCAGGGACACAGGTCATTCTGGATGGCTGATGGCTACCACGGAAAGCTACCGAGCTACTCCCTGCACCCTTTTATACAATTTTTTATGTATTTTCCCCTAAAAGGTGTCTGCAACGTTGCTATCTTTAGCTCTGTTTCTTATTATGCTATATTGAGAAAATATACACCATGAAAGGCGTTCCCTCATTGTAACACCAGATTTACCAGACTCTTCATCTCTATGGCTATCCTCTGCCTTCCCTCTTTATACCCTGGATCACATGCCCCAGGTGGTATCAAAATCTACCCCTCCTTTGGTGGTCTGGACCCCATCGTCCCTCACCCTCACAAAGCCTCTGCTCGGCTACTGTGGGGAATTATCTTGTCTCTCATCTCTTCTGCATTTCTCATTATCCCTCACTGCCAGAATTTTCCCTTTAAAGTACAGGTATGCTGTACATCTCCTCCTTAACAACTAACCAGGTAAATATCTTGACTACCCAAGGCCGTGCTCCTCTTTGCAGCATAACCTTAAGTGAGGGCCAACTGTTCCTGCTTCTCTACTTTCCCACCTCCCAACTCTACTTCTGCTTCCAGTCAGATTTCTGTTCCCTCCATAAACTGACCAAATTAAGACCACCAGTGAGCCAGGTGGGAAGACCCAGGGGTCACTCTCCCACAGCCGTGAGATTCGACTTTCAACAAACACCTGATTCAGTTGGCTGCTCCGTGCTTCTTGGAACACTTTCGTCTGTTGGTTTCCATGACAACACTCCCAGGCGTTCCCACTTACCTTAGGGAGATCCCAGTCTCAGTTTCCCTTTGTTCATTTCTCCTCCTCCTCCTATGATCTCCACGTTGATATCTAATATAAATCTCACACTCTAAATTGCAAAACAGAGTTTGTCATTTACATCCCACCTCCTCGCTGGGTCTTCCCTGGTTCAGTAAATGGCACCACCATCTGCCCACACAGTCACTCAACTCTGGGAATTGGCCAGGCATGGTGGCTCACGCCTGTAGGCCTAGAACTCTGGGAGGCAGAGGTGGGAGGATTGCTCCAGGTCAGGAGTTCGAGACCACTCTGAGCAAGAGCAAGAACCCTGTCTCTACTAAAAATAGAAAGAAATTATCTGGAAAACTAAAAATATATAGAAAAAATTAGCCAGGCATGGCAGTGCATACCTGTAGTCCCAGCTACTTGGGAGGCTGAGGCAGAAGGATTGCTTAAGCTCAGGAGTTTGAGGTTGCTGTGAGCTAGGCTGACGCCACAGCACTCCAGCCCAGGAAACAGAGCAAGACTCTGTTTCAAAAAAAAAAAAAAAGAAAGAAAGAAAAAGCCTGGGAATCTTCCCTACTGCCTGTCTCTTTCCCTCCACCCCCAACATGCAATGCACCAGCAAATCCTGTCAGTGCTGCTTCTGAAGTCTACCTGGACTTCACCCACTCCTCCCCATCGCTGCTGCTTCCCCTCTGGTTCCAGGGCCATCCTCACACACCTGGGCGTCCCTGCCACCTGATGAGCCTTTGCTTCTGCAGTTTACTTCCCTAGAGTCCAGGGGAATCTTTCAACCTATTTCCAATTATGTCAGTCTCCTGAATACAACTTTCCAATGGCTTCCCACATCACACAGAATAAAATCCCAACTCCATGTCAGGGTCCCAAATCCAAGCCCAGCCTCCTTTCCTGCTTCAGCCTTTCCAAATCCCCTCTACTCACCAAGCTTCCCTTTCGCCTCAGGAGCCCCTCTGTTGTTGCAATCACAAAGCGCATTCGACCTCAGGACCTGTGCACTCAGTCCCTCTGCCTGGAGCACCTTCCCTCCAGTCCTCACAGGGCTGGCTGCTTCTCTTCACGCAGTCTCTCACTAAAGGGGAGCACAGTTAACAGCCTTCCCTCACCACCTTCCCTAAGGTAGAACCCCCCGCCCTAAGCCGCAAGTCGGGTCGCTATCACACTCTTCCATTTTCTTCATATCACTTTTCGCTATCTGAAATTAATCTTTCTTTAAATTTATTTTTCACATCATTATATGTCTCCCTCTAGTACCTAGTATAATGAAATGTTCAATAAATAATAAATCAATGATAAACCGGGGATAAATGCTTCCTGGCTATGATGTTGGGATTCCTGATAAATTGAAATAACATTTACGGAAATAACAATTTTCTCCCTTAAATGTTGAAACGCTTGTAACCTGAAGCTCTCTTAACCAGCTAAGGTGTGTGCAAACATCTGATTTAAAAGTTGTAAAGTTGAACATGGAGCCTGAAGGAATTTGTTTTGACATGGAATCTATACAAGGATGTGTAAAGACATTTTACATGTGACCTATCCCAATGAAATTAAATAGTTCTTAGAAATTTTAAGCACTGTTGACTATTGTTTTGTAGTGAGAGGTTCATAAAGAACATTAAAAATACAGTCAAATTTCATTTTTAAACTAGTGAAACAAACTAATAGCCATCACCCAAGTATACCATTCCAGTGGGAGGCAGGAACAAAGAAAAGTTTTAAAACTTACAATTGCCCACAAATAAGCAACTAAGTGGCAATTAGTTGCCACCTATGTTTAATATTATGATTCCAGTATACCTCCAGGCCCACAAACTGAGTAACAAAGGAGATGTAGCCTCCAGCAGAAGAGTTGAGAACAGTTACTCATTGTCTTAGCAAAGTGGTCATGATGCTAGACAAATATCCTCACCACATGAAGGCTTCCTGAGCTCTGGAGCTCCCCAAGGTTTGTTTGTAAGTCCCTCCCAGTTTATGTTCCCATGGTGATTAGAGCTCTTAGGTTAGAATAGGATAATCTGGCTGCTTTGGTGGCTCAGGCCTGTAACCCTAAAACTCTGGGAGGCCAAGGCAGGAGAATTGCTTGAGGCCAGAGTTCCAGACCAGCTGAGTGAGACCCCATCTCTACAAAAAAAGAAAAATTAGCTGGATGTCCTTGCATGTGCCTGTAGTCCTAGCTACTGGGGAGGCTGAGGCAGGAGGATCACTTGAGACCAGGAGTTTGAGGTTGCAGTGAGCTATAATGACGCCACTGCACTCTGGCCTGGGCAACAGAGTGAGACTCTGTCAGGAAGGAAGGAAGGAAGGAAGGAAGGAAGGAAAGAAGGAAGGAAGGACGGACTAAGCACTTGCCTTAGAGGAGCAAGTTGGAGATGCCAGGTGGGGAGCTGAGGAGGCTCAGGGGGATGCTATGAGCTTTACAGAGGAAAGGGACTGGTCATAACCACTCAGGCCTCCAGCAAGAAAGGAAAAGGAGCGTGGGGACCCAATTTGGGGCTAACAAGCAGTATAAACTAGACTTGAAGGAAAAAGCACTGTGTGGTTTCTCCACACTGCTGCACCGGTGTTAACGGCTGTGCAGAGCAGGGGTGTGGAAGCACCTTCAGGGAGCCTGGGGCTGATGAGAGCTCAGTGACTAGATACATGGCTCCAGGGCTTCCCGCTGTTGCCCCCACGTTGTGGCTGTGGACCTCAGGGGGTTACATGACCTCTGGCAACTCAGCCAGAAGTTTCTCTTCTGTAAATACACGTCTCTGGTCACTATTTTCTCACAGGGTTACTGGAAAAATTAATAAGAATAAGCCCATAGTAAGAGCTTAATAGAATACAGCTGTTGTTAACAAATTAACTAAAATTGCTGCTTGTGTGTCTGCTTCTATAATTCTTCTACCTCCACTGTTACTGTTTAGCCATCATTTCTTGGTGGATCTGCTTTTAGCACCTCTTTTCTTCCCATCAAACTCAATACTGCTCATCTCCATAGCACCTGGTACTTCTCAACATTGAAAATAAGTTTATTGTTTGCCATTCTATCTTCCCCATTGTGCTGCAAGCTCCAAGTAGGCAGGTGTCATCTGTCCCGTTCACCCTCTGTCCTCACAGCCTAGTTTTGAGGTCAAGCAGACTTCTATTTGGCTCCTGGCTCTGTCAATATTTGTTGAATATTGAGTGCCTGGCTGGAAATCTGACAGTTATGTCCATTGTCATAGTCATAAACGAATATATGAGTGAAAGCCAGCCGCTCCTTTATGAGGAACATACAGAAGCATTGGTGTGTGAACTTTTAAATAACTTCTCTCAGAGGCTTCTTTCCTTACTTCTGAATGATTCAGTGGAGAAATACTGAGCGGGATGCTATTTAACACCAAGTCAGCGACCCTCTGCCAGATGACCACTCTGGGCCTCAATTCCTTCATCTGTAAAATGGAAATCACGGTAGCAAACCCAGAGGAAGGTTGCAAAGACTGAGTGTTATACAGAAACTATTTTCAAATTTATTTTTAAGCAAGAGTAACCATTTTTAAAACAAATGCAACAGGTAATCCCAAAATATAAAATGGAACTTTTATATATAAAGTGGAACTTCAGGTGGGTAGATATCTGCTTGGTCCTCAGAGCATCCCCAGGAAAGCCTCTTCGGAAGTTAGAGCTAAGGGGACCACAGTGTCAAAGCCTCTGATGCTTAGGCTGTCACACAGCATACAGGGAAAATGATAGACTTGCGATAAACAAGCGTTTTCTCTTTTCTTGCTTGTCTTCATTGAACTTAGCTGAGGTTGCTTAATAAATGATTCTAGATCCAAGGGCAGGGGAGGGAATGGGTGTACGACTTTCCTCTGATGTGAAATTTAAGTTCTTATCTTCAAGCTATCCAAAATAAACTGGCATCTGTGTGGGCAGTTCTCTAAGTTTTAAATGGTTGATATTGTGTGAAAACAGAGATTCAAGTCATTAAACACAAACAGCAGGCATGAAAGGAAAGGACTCCTGCACAGTACATTTCACACTGTCTACCTAAAATTATGTAGGGAAAACTGAGGCCCACCTAGGGATAAAACAAGGGTCATTTATTTGACAACACCAAAAGCATGTGATTGGGACAGGATCATTTCCCAACAAAAAAAAACCAATAAAAATATATTAATTTATTATTTTATTTTTTCCAGGTTTATTGAGGTATAATTGACAAATAAAATTATATATATTTAAGGTGTACAGCATGATGTTTTGATATACATATACATTGTGAAATGATTACCACCTTCAAGCTAGTGACCATATCCATCACCTCACATAGTTACCATTTTGTATGTGCAGTGACAATATTTAAGATCAATCTCTTAGTACATTTCAGGTACACAATACATTATTATTAACTATAGTAGTCACCACGCTGTATATTAGATCTCCAAAAAATATTATAAATATACATTTTAAAATATTATAATGGCTACAAATTCCCTATGAAATGTACAGGTGATGGTCCATTTTTTGTCTATTGGTTTTTAATCTCTCCTGCATTGTAAGCGGAGGGGCAGAAGGAGCTGGTTCATTGCACATTTCAGCAACTGAATCCTGCTTTCTGATTGGCGAGTTTTGGCTTCTCTCCTCTCCAGACGGAGATCAAACTCAGTCCTGCCATACGGTCGTGCCTCTGGCTAAGCTTACCGCCTTCTGCCTGTTGCCCTTAGCCAGCTTTTCTCCAGCCCCTGGGCTGCTCCCGCTCCTCCGGAGGGGCCTCATCCACTCCACCTCCATCCACCTCCAGATAAAACTGTTCAGTTCCACATGCACCAGATTGTAACCTTTGCATTTCTTCATCTTTCCATGTAGCTGATGGCCCTTGGCTCACCCTTAATGGAGCCTCTTACCCTGCCAGAGAGCTTTGCTTTATCTAATTTTACATAGGAAAGCTTAGACATGGAGTCAACTTGGTAGACGACCAGTGCAGCCCAGCAAGAGTGTCAGGGTGCCTTCTTTTTCTTTCTCAGCTCATCAGAAGTGTTCCTTGAAACCTCTTATAGAATTGCCCCACTAGCACATGAGCAGCTCAACATTTGATGACATTTCTTAGGAATGCAGTAAAACGTCCAGCTAAAATTTCTTCTTATGAGGACAAAACATCCAGCATGGACAAACGCTCAAAAATTTACCTGAAACCATGTTGTTGTCTTTTGTCCAGTCTCCATGGGAAGACATCCAAGACTTACAACCATAAAATTACATAATCCTTTGAGTTTCCAAGTCTAAGAAAAAAAAAGTGGCACAAAGCCAGGTTTAGATGAAGCCTAACAATGCTGATCATCCACAAGTAAAACTTTAAGCAGGGAGAATAACAAATGGTCATAAATTATTTCCTAAAGTTATTCTGGACAAGGCACAATAAAATATTGTTACTTTGGTCTCTGCAATTCCTTTTATGCCAGCCGAACACAAACCTGAATAAATGATCCTTCTCTTAGCAAAGCAGGTCTTTCAAGGAACCTGATTGCTGCTGACTGCTCCCCAGTCTGCCTTTAGCAAAAGAGCAAAAGAGCTGGCCAGGGAGCCCAGTTCCCAACAGCATCTTTCCAATGTCTGCTGCAGAAAGCAAAGCCCCTTGGGGTTAACAGTCTGCACTAGAGACGGTGAAAATTGGCCAGTGACAAACAAGGGGGAATCCAGGCCTCACCATCTGAGGAGCCCCATATCACATAGGAAAGACTGAAAGGCAATGTCTGGGGGGCACTCTTAGAGGTGTTTCCTGTGCCCTGGGGTCCCTCCACAAGCATTATGCATCCCAGAGCTTCTTTGTTATCCTTAAGAACAAAGAAGAGTAGAAGGGGAGGTCAGAATCTTATTTCTTCCCTCAGTTAGTTAAACACAGGGAAGCAGCTGACCCAAGCAGGAGCAACTAGTCTCTGCCTACGGTTTGGAATTTAAAAGCAAAAAGAGAAATGCATGCTGCTTTCAGATGCCAGGACCTATGGCATGTGGCATAATAATAGATAAAGGTCACTGCTCTAAATACTTTAAGTGCAGGGCCTGTTGAGCTAGGGAGGCAGAGCACTTTCCACCTGCCAACTATGAAACCAGGGAGAGCCATACTGCAGATAAATTAGAATGAGGCAAATGCACAGGGCTTGGGTACCCAATTGTCTTCATGGGTAACCTTGTGAGAGAATATTTCCACTCTCTTAGATTGTTTATTTTTTTTCTATTTCATAATCAAGTAGAAATTTGTCCCATCATTGAACTCTAAGCAGATACAGTCATTCAACAATATTTATTTAAAAAAAACAACACTGTTTCAGGCACTAGACAAAACTGAAGAACAAAAATTCAGCCTTCATAAAACTTACATTCTAGTGCAGATTCATTAAGAATAAACAAGACAGTATAGAAAGTAAATTACATAGCTTGTTACGGATATCAAAGAAGACTG
The DNA here is from genome assembly GCA_008086735.1 of Cheirogaleus medius. NCBI lineage: Eukaryota > Metazoa > Chordata > Mammalia > Primates > Cheirogaleidae > Cheirogaleus > Cheirogaleus medius. The sequence continues at coordinate 10,731,031 of VBSM01000605.1, forward strand.
TGCAGGATAAAGAGAATTGTAAGTGTTAGGGGAGGGTGTTACAACTTTAATTGGGTAGTCAGAGTAGATTATTCTCAAATGAGGAAAAATTTTAAGGAAGTGAGAGGAAAACCATGTGGCTATGTAGAGAAACAAGTTCCTAGCAGATTAAAAACAGCCAGTGCAAAGGCCCTGAGGCAGAAATGTGTATGACATGTTCACGAAACAGCAAGGAGGCCAGTGTGGTGAGGGCAGAATGAGGGAGGGGGAGAGTGATGGGAGTTGAGATCAGAGAGGAAAGGGGGCGAAGGTTGTCTTTAAAGGTTGTCACATGCACCATGCTTTTTTTGCAGCATTTTTAAGGCCTTTCTGACCATGTGTGTTCTTGCTGGAAGTCAGCTCACCATGTCCAACCATGGAAATGAAAGGCCCCAGGTCTCTCTCTTCCTACCTAGAGTGAGAGGACAGGACCTTTACTTGACCCAGTCCCAAGACAGTAAATGAGATTGGATTTTTTTCGTGGCAGGGATGGTGACAATGGCATCTTGCATTCCACTGGGAACAAAAAAAGGCCTTACTAGGCTCTTTCTAGGAAAATACCGATTATGCTTCCTGGCTTCTCACACCTTAGTCCGATGTTGTCTTGGCAACCATCATCATAATAATTTATACAGGCAAAAAATACTTGTGAATCCTAAAACTACTGGGTAAAGGTTGAAGGATAAGATAGTTACAATGTCTCAAAATTTCTCCCAAAGAGCTATTTATTAATCACAAAAGGTGAAATGGCAACTTTACAGCAGAGAAAGCTGGCAAAACCCACAATAAGAAGGTGATCGAGTCGACATCTTTGATAAAGGGACACTGGTCTGTCCCCCTCAGCAGACGGTGAAACATTGAGAATAAAGTCCAAGTCTCAGTCATCTTTGTTTCTCAGATTCTTTAACACCACATGCAGTAGCAAAGGCTGGGTACCAAATACCTTCCAATGGTTCTCCACCATGCAGTATTTTTTCCATCTTACATAGGAAGAAGCCAATGGTGAGAGAGAGGAAGAAACTTGTCCAAGGTTATAAAACTGGTAACTTACAGCATCCAAATTTGAGCCCAGAGTTGCCTGACTCTGAAGTGCAAGTTCTTTCCACTTTCTCACACAGCTTTTAGTTCGAAATCTAATCATGCAACAGTGGAATTGATTGACCATGGGACAGAGATTTATCACAAAAATAGAGAACAGAAAATGTTGCATAAGAAAGAGTCACAAGAGCAAATACTAATATTTGCTCCCTTCATGCACAGAATGAGTAAACTGAGTAAGCTATCAGAAAATAGTGCACAGTCAGGGCTGGGGAGACTCAAAGAATGAATGATTCATCTAAACAGTGAGGCTGCCTGCGGGTCCAGTCCATTAGCAGTTGAGGAGCCAATGTTGCCAGATCTTCTGATGTTTCTGATGTTTCATTAGAAGAAGGAGATCTGAATGTGGGCAAAGCGTTCTAATTTTTAAACATTGGCAGCTAATTTTTAAAGTAAAACACTTAGTTGGCCAAACTAAACACATCTATATGCCATATTTGGCCTGAAGTCACCAGTTTACAATCTCTGGCACAGCCGAGGCAGGAGGATTGTTTGAGCTCAGGAGTTCAAGACCAGCCTGAGCAAGAGCAAGACCTCATCTCTACTATAAATAGAAAGAAATTACCCAAACAACTAAAAATAGAAAAAATTATCCAGGCACGGTGCATGTGCCTGTAGTCCCAGCTACCCGGTAGGCTGAGGCAGGAGGATCGCTTGAGCCCAGGAGTTTGAGGTTGCTGTGAGCTAGGCTGATGCCATGGCACTCTAGCCCAGGCAAGAGAGTGAGACTCTTTCTCAAAAAAAACCAAATTTGAATCTTACTGATTGCCACTGCCTACCTCTAGTCATGTAGTTTCAGTTTAGCCACCCGCCATGTGGGCCCTTGAAGTGACAATACTGGTGAGAAAAATAACCGTATGCGCCTTAGAAATATGCATTCCAAGTGTTTGTAATGCTCTGATCTTACTTTAAACTGGCAAATAAAGTGAAAAGGTGTGAAATTGTCTAAAGGTAATTTCACTCAGAAGAAAGAATTTGGGCTGGGCACTGTGGTTCACACCTGTAATCCTAGTACTTTGGGAGGCTGAAGCAGGAGGATTGCTTGAGCTCAGGAGTTGGAGGCTGCAGTAAGCTATGATGACACCATTACATTCTAGCCCAGGCAACAGAGCAGGACCCTGTCTCAAAAAAATAAAAAGAAAAAGAAGGAGGAGGAGGAGGAGGAGAAAGAATTTGGAGCTTTCTTCATCCATTTATTAAGAAAATACAATATACATAACCATAATATTTGTACCCCCATAATATGCTGAGATAAAAAGAAAATACAGAGCATGAACTCTTTAATCAGACTACCTGGGTTCAAATCCAGGTGCTATCACAAGTTACCTTATGATCCTTGGCAAGTTATTGAACCTGTGTATCAGTTCCCTCTTCTCTAATGTGTAGATGATAATAATGTCTACCTGTTTTTGTCTGGGCTCTCCAGAGAAACGTAACCAATAGGCGATAGAGAGAGATATATAGAAGAGATTTGCTAGGAGAATTGGCTTCCCAGGTTATGGAGGCTGAGAAGTTCCACGATAGGCCATCTGCAAGCTGGAGAACCAAGGAAGCTGGAATGTGGCTCCGCTCACGTCTGAAGGCCTCAGAACCAACGAAGCCTTTGGTGTAATTCTCAATCTGAATCCAAAGGCTGGAGAGCCCAGAGAGCTGCTGCTGCAGGGCATGGAATCCAAAGTCAAGGAACCTGGAGCTCTTACATCTAAAGACAGGAGAAGAAGCACTTCCTGGCTCTGGAAAGAAAACAAGAATTTGCGCTTTCTCCACCTTTTTGTTCCATCCAGGCCCCCAGCTGAGTGGATGGTGCCTGCCCATCCTGAGAGCAGATCTTTCCCAGGGAGAACACTGACTCAAAGGCCAATCTTCTCCAGAAACACCCTCACAGATACATTTGGGGAAGCTCAATCATTCTAATTAAATGCCAAACCACCTGGGTTTCCCTTTTAGCAGAAGAGGAATGGGCTCAGTGCCTACTGAGGCATTTGAGAATAATTATTAATAATATTTTACCAGATATCTGGGTATCCCTTAATCCAGTCAAGTTGACAACCAAAATCAAACATCACAGTACCCTAGAGTGTTGTTGTGAGTTTTAGGTGAAGATCTGATGGCACAAGAGAATTATGTTCTATGTGTTACCTATTATTACTTTTATGAAAAAGTAATTTATTAAGAATAATTTAAGAAAATAACTAAAATTATGGCCATGAAATTAACATAAAAGTCTTAATTTGATAGGGCAGGAAACAGCTTTCTACAAGTTCATTTTAAATGAAATAATTTGTTAAGAATCTGTTCAGCAGTTATTGAATGATGATAGCCACCAAAGCCATTAGGATTCTGCATAATTTTGAAGCAGATACTTTCTTTATAGCTATTCAGAATGAAATAATAAAAAATAGAAGATGATGGAAATGGTTATAGATACTTAAATAGAGTATTTTTTCTCAGCATAAAAAGTTGATATAATCATAACTCTATACAAGAGTGACATAAAAAATCAATTCAGGAGAAGGATGATAAAAACTTTTTTTAAAGCATTTTGTCATACACCTTCTAGGACTGCTAAATTGCCTTTCTATTCTCAATACCATGAGTCAAAGGCCTCAAAGCTAGTATAAAAAATGTGAAACAATCCATCTCAGAAGCAGCACCTGATAGGAGAAAACAGGATTTCCAAATCAATTTGTCATGATCCAATATGGATTAAGCAGTTTATTTGTTTTGACATTTCTCATTTGCTAAGTGCCAGCATGCCAAAGTAATCTTTCTGTGATGCAGACACAGACCAGAACGTTTATTATTATTTGTTTAGGGGATTTATAGCCCCATTTCCTCCAGAGAAGTCATTTGAAAGCAGAAATATTGGGAAATTGGAACTGCATGTGGTTTCACCTGATAATAGTTTAATCTCATCATCTCACCCCTGCAATGGAAAACCATGCTCTACAACCTTGGACAAGATAGGAAAGACCTTCCAGGTTTATGCAGAAAACTACAACCACCCAGTGTTAGACTTGAACATCTCTCCCTCATATAAAAGTAACAGACAGTAATATGTATGCCAGAATCTTTTCAGTCTAATATATTTTAATCCCTTCCCATTTGTGTTACTGTACAATTAGGGTGGAATGCAGACATAGAGACTCTTAATACCGACTATTAAATTGAGACTATTTAAAACTGCAAGAGATAAAATGAGGTCTTAGAATGATCTCTCGATTTGGAGTCAGACCAACTTTAAGTTTAATCCTAGTACTTTATTAACGATTTCATATTAAGCAAGTTACATAACCTGTCTGAGCTTCAGCTTCATCTATTAAACAGTGTTAAAATTCTTCCCATTGGATTGTAGTGAAGCTTGAATCAGATACTAGAAGTGAACCAACTAGCATAGTGCTTGGCCCACAGGACCCCAATTGATGCTCGTCCTTTCCTCCAGCGCTCCATAGTCCCCTAGGCTCTCACTATGGGAGCTTTACAATGTGAGGGCAGGGAGGGGGAGGGTGAATACAAAAAGAGAGGGACAGACGGCCTTCTCTGGCACAGACGCACATTATTTGAAGTGCTTCCCACAGTTTTTATTCTGTAAGGCGTCCCCTTCAGCCCACATTACGGCAGGATTGTGAGTAAACAGGACTAACTCCAGTTCTGTGCACTAAAGCTTGGCAGAAAATACAATACATAAAAGAAGATAAGAAAGAGAAGAGGGAGGACTCGGAGCACAATGACTAGATCAGCAAAGAGATTTTCCCTTGACACACTGATGATCAATCTCCTAACTGGAGACTTAGGAACATCGTTGGAAAAAACAGACATTTCTAGCATCCCAAACCCTGCTATCCTGAGATGGCACCTCTTGGTTTAAGCATCATCTTCCACAAGCTACTGCCATCTTTACTCCTGTGTGTTTACATTCCTTTTTGAACATGATGTGCATCAATTATGTTTTGAGTGTACTATCGCAGGTGAATGTTAGAATTACTATTTATAGGGCGACACTGAAAAGAATGAACTAACAACATCCAGCTAAAACCCGTATGTACAGGTTCCAAAAAGCAAGCTAAGTGAATAAAGTAAAAACTGACCTCTACTTGGTAACCAAAACGTGAAGTATAACCTAAGACTTTCCCAAATCCAAACCAATGCCTCTGCCTAACAAAATCTGAGCAACCACTTTAGGGAGGACCTGTGTCCTCAGCCCACCAAAAATTCCTGTAGAGCAAGTTGCTTGCATTCATACCTGAAAATGAGAAATAAGAATAGGAATTTGAGAGTTAGCTACAAAATAGGGGGTAATAAAAAGGGTTTCAGACAAAGGATTACAATCATGAGCCAAAACAGGACACCTAAAGTGATACAGGTGGGGGAAAAAACAGAAGACAGATTCTAAAGTCAGGATAAGATTTGAGCTGGGCCACATCTGCAGTGCAGGCTCTGCTGAAAGCACAGCATGAAGTGGTTGATAGCTGAATTTAACAATCACTAATATTCCTTGGTTCCTGCAGGGTACGCAATTCAATTAGCCGGGAGAAAGTGTGCCTGTCAGTGCAGGTGAATCTGTGCCCCACTGCCGTTCCTGCCCAGGAATCCGATGTGCACCAAAAAGGGTACTTCATGTTCCCTGATTCTGTGCATGATGAAGTCCTGATTTAACACTCCTAGCTGCAAAAAGGGGTTGGAAAAGTGTGTTTCTTGTGTTTTTGCTGCTATGGTAGGAAGCTGGCTCTCCTCCACAAATACTCACAAGGTGGGCAATTCCCAAAGCGTAGTCAGGGAAATCAAATGCTGGATAGTTAAATACTGGATAATAAAGGCCTGCTGCTGAATTGTTTCAATTTCTGACATTTACTGTAACCTCAAAACACTACACAGACAGTCCTATAAACTCCTTCTTAGACCACATCCTAACACATCAGAAAATTGCTAGATTTCAGGCTACAGGCTTAAATGGAAAGCATAAATGGCTTCCGAGGCTATCTTGCCCCTAAGGTTGTCTACATTGGATCTGATGAAATACCCAATTCCCAGACCTACCAGATTCCTTCCCAGAGTGGCTGGAAATGTCTCAAACCATAAGGTTGTTTTGGAATTAAACATTCCTAAGGAAATTGCAGAACTGAATGTATTTCAAGGTCACGCCACCTTTCAAAACTGTGCCCTAAATCATCCCCATGGGCCATGCTGCTAACCTGAGCATCCCATCCAGGACACTTGACCCCACAAGACTATTGCAATCTTCTTGGGGTGTTCCCTGTCCTGAGGAGGCCGATGGATTCAGGTAAGTCATTTGCACCTACCTGGCCTCATTCCAGAGCATCTTTGAAATGTAGGCAGAGTTAAGTTTTAGCACCACGAGAGGTTTAAAAAACTGTGCTATGGTTTAAAAAGTAAATCTTGATTAAGACCACGTAGTTTTAAACTCTGGCTCTACCACTTGCTAGAGAGGTATGAGTGTGGACCAATTATTTCACTTCTTTGAGCCTTAGTTTTCGTATCTGTAAATTAAGGATGCTAACGTTCTCTGCCTTGCAAATTTTTTGAGAGGATTAATAATAATACGTAATGATATATGTAAAAGTACCTAGAATGATTTCTGACATATTTAATTCATTGGCAATTCTATTAGCAGTATTTTTATGATAAAATTAAGGCTTAGGAATATTAAATAACTTGTCCAAGATCATACAGCTATTATGTGGAAGATCAATTTTTCTAAATTCATTCCAAGGAACTGGCTGAGGACTCTGATGAGTTATTTAAAAAAATGAAAACAAAGAGTAGAGGATATAATGGACAAGGAATCAAGAGATCTAATCCCCAGTTGTTACATCTCTAAAATGGGTGGGTTGGGCTTGATTTCCAGGTTACGATGGCATTTGTGCAGCAATTCCTGGTCTTCCACAAATTTCCTCATTAAGATTGTTATGAAGACATAGAAAAATTTTAGGTGTGTGATACTCTAGGAAAGTAAGGATAATAGCAAATCATTTATGGAGTTAGGAAAAGATTTACAATATGTAGGGAATGGATGAAGATGGACCAACTAACAAATGTATGTTGTTCTCTAAAACAGAATAGTATGTCCTGCTTAGGTGATGGTAAGAAGATGCCAAAACTCATCATACCCACTATCCACTGGCTCCCACCAGCTTGGAATTAGAGGACATACCAAATTTACTTTAAAAAGTGCATCCATTCCCAGCCATCTTGCCTCACCCTATCATGCAGGTACTATTTTATAGGTTGTGAAAGTTAGGATCTCCATGGGGCCATGACCAATACCATGTTCACTATATACATATTAGCATTCCCCTCTAATGGGCTTTCTAACATACCTAGAACCAAAAAGACAGTATAAACTGTGGAAGTAAGTGAGGACCAACCAACTGAGAGCAAACAAAGACCATTCAGAGCTTGCTATACCAACAGAGTCAGCGACATCATCTGCATTTTGGTAGAGACTCAAAGGGAGGCAGAGGAGTGGGAAAGTTTTATAGCAGGAGAAAGAGAAAGGTTCTGATAGGCCCTAAGGGGAGGCTGTTGGCCTGGGGAAGACGAAGAAGGGTTAGCCAGGAATGAGGCCAGGTAGGTGCAAATGACCTACCTGAATCCAGTGGGGCATCTTATGTGATTGGTTGGGGAATATTTGGCTTTCTCTGGTTGGTCCTAAGATGGAAGCAGGGGCAAAAATTAGAGAAGCAGTCAGTTATTAATCAAATCCTGGCCATCTTGAGCCATTTGTCATAGGAGTTTTTGTTTGGCTTCTTGAAATGGTTGCTAGAGATAGTGCTCTGACTTACAGACAGTAGGCTGGTGTCCTGGTCAAGTTCCTGTAGATGATATGTGGGTTTCCTAGGTCAGTTGCTCCAGATCTATTTTTACATATAGTCTAGCAATTGTCTGTTTGTATATCCAGTCTCTCAAATTTATTACATTTTGGAATGTGCACGTCAAGGCTGAGAAAGAGAAAACCCTATTATCAGAATATGCCAGAAATTCTCATTTTTATATAAATGTTTCTTATTAGAAAAATAATCATGGATTGCCACAAGTGATGTGGGGATAGAACTTCTCAATCCCAGAAGCAAAGCACTTAGGAGTGCCACAGTATAAGAGTTGAGTTCATCTAAGTCTAGAAGAACTTTACTGGATAAATTCTACTTTCAAAATATATACTCTGTTCTTGTTCTGAAATAGCTTTTCAACAAGCACCTTAGGGGACATTGAGAGTAGTCAAAGGAAAACGTTTTGTTCTATCTGCTGGCAAACACTAACAGGAGACCAACACCTCCTCAGTCAAAGAAGAAAAAAGCAATAAATCCTCATTTTCCTTACAAATGTTTGTGCTACAGCATTAAAAAGGGCAGTATTTGTTATCTTAAAGACTTTAAGGAATTGTATACATAAAAGAAGAAATTTTAGAAAAGTATTTCCCATTTTCTCAAAGATAGGCAAGAATTCATGCACACCATTGAAAAAGATAATAGATAATATAGGGTATACTGCCCTAAATAGAGATCAAGATAAGAAAAAAAGACCAGAGACTGAGATTTAATCTCATATCAGAAAAGTTTCTGATCCTTTCTAAACTGCAAGAGTAGAAGTGAAACCCAAAGGTAAGCACCATCACCACTGGAAGGAGGAGGCAGAGCAAGATGGCTGAATAGAAACCTCCAACAATCGGCCCTCTGCATGAACTCCAAATTTAACAACTATCCACGCAAACAGGCACCTTCAGAAGAACCAAAAATCAGGTGAGTGATCATAATACCTGGTTTTAACATTGTATCAAAAAAAGAGGCACTACAATCTTGCATTGCCTATGCCCCTCCTCCACCATCCCCTGGCAGTGCCACCAGCATGTCTAGTGGAGAAAGAATCTGTGTGCCCATGGGAGGGAGCATGAAATGATTGTGGGACCTTGCATTGAAGCTCAGAGTCATCCTGGAACAGGAGAAAGAACAGGGCAGAATTTTGCTGGTGTCCACAGAGGGAGCATTTAGACCAGCCCAGCCAGAGGGAAATCCTCCACCTTGAAACCCGAGTTCCCGGTAGTCCTACCACAAGCTGACAAAAAGCATCCTGAGGCCTGGACTAAGTTCATTAAAGCAGTCAGGCCACAAAGGCTGCAGTACTTGGGTAATTCCTACGGCTGTGCTGATTCAGAGCCAGGGGACTTGGGGTGTACATAATCCAGGGAGACACCAGTGGCAGGAGCCAAGCCCAAGTAAAAGTTCAAAGGACATTGTTTTGCAACTTGGGTACAAGCACAGCCACAGTAAAATAAAGTACCAAGCAGACTCCTGAAGCCCCTGAGTCTAAGCCTTAGTTCCTGGAAGGCATTTCTGAACCCATCCTGGGCCCTTATCTCTCACCATATACAAAAATCAAGTCAAAAAGAATTAAAGACTTAAATCTAAGGGCTGACACTATGTAACTACTAAAAGATAACATTGGGAAAAGGCTTCAGGACATTGGTCTGGGCAATGATTTTTTTGAGTAATAGCCCCAAAGCACAGGCAACCAAAGCAAAATTGGGTAAATGAGATCACAACAATCTAAAACGCTTCTGCACAGAAAAGAAAGCAATCAACAAAGGGAAGAAAGAACCCATGGAATGAGAAAAAATATTTTCAAACTACCCATCTGACAAGGGATTAATAACAAATATGTAAGGAGCTCCGACAACTAAATAGGGAAAAATCAAATAATGTGATTGAAAAATGGGCAAAGGATCTGAATAGACATTTCTCAAAAGTAGACATACAAATAAATGGCCAACAGGAATATGAAAAAATGCTAAACATCATTAGTCATCAGAGAAATACAAATCAAAACTACAATGAGATATCATCTCACCCCAGTTAAAATGGCTTTTATCCAAAACACAGGCAATAACAAATGCTGGTGAGGATGTGGAGAAAGGGGAACTCTCATACACTGTTGGTGGGAATAAAAATTAGTACAACCACTATGGAGAACAGTATGAAGGTTCCTCAAAAAACTAAAAGTAGAACATATCCCATTTCTGGGTATATATCCAAAGGAGGGGGATTGAAAAACTATCTGCACTCCTATGTTTATTGCAGCACTGTTCACAATAGTCAAGATCTGGAATCAACCTAAGTGTTTATCAACAGATGAATGGATAAAGAAATTGTGGTAATTATACACAGTGGAATATTATACAGCCACAAAAGAATGAAATCCTGCCATTTGCAGCAACATAAATAGAATTGGAGAACATTATGTTCAGTGAAATAAGCCAAGCATAGAAAGACAAATCTTGCATGTTCTCACTTATATGGGAGCTAAATATTAAAAAAATTGCTGTCATGGAGACAGTAGAATGATGGTTACCAGAGGCTAAGAAGAGTAACAGGGAGCGGGGATAAAGTGGGGATGGTAAATGGGATTCAAAAATATAGTTAGATAGTTGGATAAAATGATCAATATTTGACAGTACAAAAAAGTGACTATAATCGACAGTAAGGTAGGGTATACTTTATGATAAGTAGAAGAGTAGTACTGGAATGTTCCTAACACAAAGAAATGTTAAATGTCTGAGGTGATGGATACTGCAATTATCTTGATTTGATTGACTCACATTGTATGCCTGTAGCAAAACATCACATGTACCCTATAAAGATATACAGCTATTATGTATCCATAATAATTAAAACTTTTTAAAAAAATTTAAATATGCTCCATTTAAAAAAAAGGTAGGCATCATTAAAAGAATTTATATCTATTTATTTTGTACTCAAGGAAAATCTAAAGAAGTTACCTAAAAAGGTAAAGAAAAAGATAAAAATATTAAGGGTGAATGATAAAATGGAGGGAAAAGGAACAAAAGGAACAAAATACACTAAAATAGATACATATATTTTAGAAATTAAAAATGAAATCAAAAAATTAATTGCATCTGTAGATCAAAATGGTTCACTACATCCCAGGAAGAGAATTCAAAAGTTGACAAAAAAGTTAAATTTCACAAATCAAAAAAAATCTTGATTTTCAACAATAGAAGAAACATCAAACACATTAGCTCATATTTCTCCACCATCAGAATAGATTCCAGAAGAATATGGAACAATATCTACACAGTTGAATAAAAAAAACAGAGAATTCCCTGCATCAAACTAGCTGTTTATTTACAATGGAAAGGAAAGGTTTTTTTCAGATATGTACTAGAAAACTGAAAAAATAATTTTTATGTGGATTGCCTTAAAAAAGACTTCAGAATATATTTTAGATGACCAAAAATGTAAATGAAAGTTAAAGGACCAAAATTACGGAGCATGTGAAATAAAGAAAAACTTGGACCGAGCACCAAATAAAATTAAACAAATAACAGTAGTCACACATCTAAGCCATTTTCTTGTAAATAAGATAAAATCAATATAAATTTTAAAATTATCTTTTAAAAAATAGAAGAAAATGTTTTAAAAATTCTATAGTTTACTAACAATGATAACAATCAGTAAGTTTCAGATTAACAGAATGATAAAAATGTAAAAGTCTGCTAAAAATATGCTGAGATTAGTTTTATAAAGGGCAGAGTAAGAAGTTATTACACTGTTGTACATTGATCATTAGAAAAATTTAAATTGCACTGTGTTTTTGAAAAACTTCAAAAATAATTGCCAGTGGAGTTAAAAACAAGATGTACACCTGTTTTTCAAATCACTACAGAACAAAAAAGCAAGATTCAAGAATCTGCAAAGGATAAAACTAGCTAATATTTATTTGACTCTCACTCTATGCCAGGTGCTACACATGTTTGCTTCTCTTTCTTTTATTTGTTCCCTAAAATCATTCTATGAAGTAGATACTACTATTTGTCCTATTTTTAAAGAATGACATTGAAGATCAGGAAAAATCAGTAAATTATTCAAATAGCCAATAAGTGTTAGAACTGAAGTTTTAATTCAAAATGTCAGACTTCAGAGCTAGTGTTGAGCAATTCGAATATGTTACTTCCCCTAAAAGTTTACTGAGAGCTTATGATCTGCTGGGAACCCTGCTATTATTTCATTGAAACTTTCGACAACACTACAAGGTAAGTAGGGTCATAAAAAGAAGATGCAGAAAACAAGAAGTGTTATTACACATATCAGTTATACCAGTGACTTATTAATAAAAGCCCCATATTAAAGCACAAGGATTTATGGATTTTACTTTTTATTTATTTTTAATTTTTATATCCATTTTGGTTTTGTCCTAAAACTAAATGATATAATAAAGGAAAACTAAAAAAATAAAAAGATACATAAGACATGAGGCAAACAGCAACAAAGAGGGCCAAGAAGATGAGATTAATACCAAGGAAGTATTCAATATTAAATGTAGTAAGACTCAACTTATTAAAACTAAAAAGGAAAATCATCACACTATATTGATTATACAAATTTAATCTATAATTAAGCCAAATAGGCTATAAACCTACTCTCCATATAATATAATGACATAGTTATGTTATGTATTATATATAACCCTATATCATTATATATTTTTAAATTACACATATCCCTATTATGAATGCAAAGATAATGAACAAAAAATACAGTGAGCCTCTTTAATACACCAATATCAGTATGTTATAGATCAGATAAATTAAAAGACATACAGAATTAGAATTATGTAGTTAACAAATTAATCTTAGTCAAACTAAATCAAGTTTTGTGTTCAACAGAAAGATCAATAGCAAATTGATTTTAAACTTAGCCAAAAAGAAATCTCAATTCTGTAATTGCTGAGGTAGAAATTATAGAGGTCAGGTTATCTGATTATAGACTGTAATATTATAAATTTGTTCATATAATACAAACCAAAATCTTGAATATTAAAAAATTATCCAAAGACTTACTAGACAAAAAAAAGATAGAAAACTTTGCAAAATAAAACCATGAAAAGGCTACCAAAGAAATATTTAAAACCTAGGAATACTATATTTTTAAAAATAGGAAAAAAAAGTATGCTATTTAAGAAATGGAATTTTAAAATATTACAAAGTTGACCAGAAAATAACAAATATGTGAATAGAAAATAAAAATAAAAAATGAATGCAGGAAAAAAATAGAATTAATATATATTTATACAATGGTTGCTTCTTAGAACTAAGTGAATAGGAATACTAAATCAAGAAAAAATAATCAAAAGTGGAAAAAGTTAATTCAATAAATATGGAATATTTTATATAATTTCACGTTAAGGGTTTGATGTATTTCAAAGAATAGAGGTTCTACTGGAATAATATTAAATTATTAAACTCAATTAAAAGGAAGTAGAAAACCTAAATGTGTCTATAAACAAAAACACATTCAAATATGTGTCTGGGCACATGGGTGAATTATTTCAACCTTTAACATGCTAGGTCATCCTAGTAATTTATACATCTTTTCAACACCTAGGACAAAGGGTAAGCTGAGCTTTTATCTTATGAATCTACTGTAAGCCTACTATAAAGTTTGATAATGAGCAAAACAGAAATTAGAGAGCAATCACATGTATTTTTTGTATGTTTATGTGAGAGTATTAACTGAAATATTAGCAAATTTATAATGCACTAAAACCAAGAACAAATGCTTGAATGCTTTATAAGGATTCAACATTGTAATAATAGGGATTCTAGCTTTATCACAACAGAGATTCTATTAACTCAAATAAGAAAAATCTCATAGTCACCTTGATCAATTGTTTAAAAAGATATTTAATAAAATTCAATCATTATTCTTGATTTGATAAGCTTTAAAAAATCTTAAGAGTAAGAACATGAGACAGTAACAATCTCACACCAAAAGCCATCGCCATTATTACTTCAATGAGAGTCAACCTCATTAAAGTAAGGTTACAATCATCATTCTCCTGTAGCATTGTTCTGGATGCTACAATGAAACTGAAAATAGATGACAATAATTAGGAAGAGACAATAATATCATTATTAATGATTGATGCTGCCATATATCTAGAAAATCTACATAAATAAGCTGGAAAACTTCTTCCAATTAATAACAAATTTAGCAAAGTGAATGTACACAAGATAGTCAATACACAAAAATCAATAGTTTTTCCAATATACCAATAATAACCATGTAGTAAAATTTGTAGTTTTTAAAAGCATTGAACACTGATAACATTTTTCCTAGATGTATTATTGTGAAAATGTATTTTTTTCTACCATGTATTCTGAACAATGTAAAAGAAAATCTGAATAAAGTTTCAAAAGCATCTATGTTTCTGTATGTGTAAAAGAATACACGGATTCCTTGCAACTGAATGTACAGGTTAAATATCATTCCAATTAAAATCTCAAGTTTGGAACTTAACAAAATGGTTTTTAACAATACAAAGAATTGAAAGAATATAAATGTGATAATTATTAAGAAATATTTTATAAAGATGAATAATAAAGGGAAATAATTGCCAATATAATAAAATATGCTACCAACAAAGATGTTTTCAACTTTAACAAAACACATGCAACATACATGACAATTACAAATTTAATTAGAAAAAGTCTAAGATCCCAGTGACCAATGGGAAAACAAATATAACCATAAATTCATAAAAGAAAAATTCAAATAGCTAAACATTGGAGGGAAAAAAAGAATCATGACTAATAATTAAAGAAGTATACATTAAACTATGAAATGCTAGTTGCAACCTATTAAATTTGCAAATATAATACCACTAATGTTGGTAGAGTTGTGATAAAACAATTCATTGGCAGTGGAAGTATAATAATTTTCTGGAGTGTGATTTGGAAATAATGGAGGTAAGCAGGAGAGGAAGGAAGATAAAGAAATAAGAAGAAATATAGAAAATATTTATAGCATTGCAAGATGGTGAGATTCTATAGTGTTTTCTTCTTTATACTTTTCTGTGTTTCTCAAATTTCATATAGCAAGCAGTTATTAATACAAATGAAACAATATAAATATTACTTTTAATTAATTTAAGAATAGAATGTAGGATTAAACTAGACAACCTCTAAGTGACTTCCAGTTATAAATGATTCTATTGCTTTAGTAGTGTCACCTGTTTCCCACAATTATTGTATAAATATAGGGAGCCACATGCATCTAAACCACTTTCAAGACTATTAATGATCTATCATGAACTTTAAATCTTTATATCCTTAGTAAAGCTTGATAGTATATTTTAACTTTTCTTGTGAAAGTATAAAATAAAGTGGATTATAAAGAAAGTATCCCTCCTCATTTCAAATTAAATTAAAATATAAACAATGGAAATAATTGTTTAGAATGTATTTGAGAGTTTCTACAAAATTACTGAGACTCTTCAATTAGAAAAGCAAGTCTTACAAGTTACATTTAACAAATAAATTTGAAGTATTTGTGATGGAGAGCTTTTGAATATAGCCTGGCTATATAGGCAATGTATAATGATGAATCAACAAAACTCCTTATCATTTGAATTTTTTTGAAAGCAGTGGTGTTTATAATTTTGCTTAGATTTGAAAAAGTGCCATATCATTTGGACTTTAAGTAGGGGAGGTGCTAAGATATAGTTTTCCATCAATTGTTCAGGTTGAGCAAATTAACCAGTTATTCATCAATTCACATCTATTTATTATTGCATAATATAATCATTGATGTTGCCTCTTCTGAAAAACAAATCTGTTTATTGTCAATATATACAGTCTTTAATTATACAAAGAAATGAAATTTTAAAAAGGAAAAGTAAGCAAGAATCTGCTAAGTAACAATTGTGGCTCCAAAGCAAGTTTTCAAATATATTAATATATGACTTAAATAATTGACTCAATTTGTTTAATTCTCTTGTTAAGACATAGGCAATAAATCTTTCTATTCACTTTAGTAAAGTAAAATCTAAGGTGTAATTGATGGATTTGGATTTTATCTTTAGCCCATTAGTCTCACGTCTTCCTTATTTGATAGTTTAAAACTGAAATTTCTTCATTTTCCTGTGAGTTCACTATTCTTTGAAAATCTTCAGGGAATACCATCAAAATTTGCTTACCTAGTCCCAGTAAAGGTAAGATTGCTTTGGGGAGAATAGTTCTTAGAATAGAAACTCCATTATTTCCATCTATTGTCAAGATAATCTTTTACTACAGAGACAAATTCCCAATCTAATTAATCATTACTCTGACTTTCAGTATCGAAAAATTAGAAGACTTTTGCAGTTTACTATATATTTGTAAAGCGTGAGCTAGACATATCTAGTTGATTAAAGGAAATAGTTTCTGCTATCTTCTAACTATTCCCCATAATAAACTGTGCTTGCCTCAGCCACAGGTTTGAGTCAAACAAAATATTGTGTGAATCATTCATTGTCAAAACAATTTGATTAATCACTTAAAATTTTAAAGTTCAGTTCATAATAAAATCCTTTTCTTATTTTTTTCTTCCATTATATGCAGTGTTTCGACTTACCTTATTCTGTGTAAATCAGAAAGTCTTTGATGCATTTTAGTTCATACTATTTTTTTCAGTCCTCTTTAGGTCTTCGTGTCAACAGATGCTTTGAAACAATTTTCATGTCTTAAACTTCCTTTCTCCCAGCTGAGTGCCAAATCTTTACATGTTTCCTATATAACCTAATGTTCTATATGTATTTTTTCCTCCTTTTGTGCACTTTCTGTAGTTTCCAATCTTTTTGCAAAAAGACATGCATTTTCTGTAATACATTAATTCATCTAGTATTTCTATGCAAACTGAGCACTGGACACATACCAAGTCCTATGGAGGGCAGTGGAGACAAGCAGGTCAACAGCTGCCCAAATGGTACCAAGGGCCTCTTCTCCGTCTTCCCTCCCCCTTTTTGTGCAGCCACCTCCATTTTCTAGACATTTGATTTCTGTGCAGTGACAGTGACTGATTCTGACCTTGGGATGCACTACCACTTGACTATTTTCCTGCCCTAGTTGTTTAGATAATTTCAATATCTTTTAACAGAGTTTGCTTTTGGTACCATGTATATACTTTCATTTTCAACACACAGTTTTCTAATTTATGAAATTCATTGTGCAATCGCTGACATGTTCCAAAACCTCAATAACTAACTTCAATTTAGCAGCCCATATGCTGGATATCTTTCGAAAAATAATTTTCATTAATCTTCAATCCTAATCCATTCAATTAATAATTTTATTCTTCAGATACATTGTACCCAGAACCCATATAGCAGATGTAGGCCTTGAAGAGATGGTATCTGAGGCCCTCAGAGAATCTTGAATACTTAAGGCAGTAGATTTTATTAGCTCTTCTGCCTCTTGGTTTTACCACCTTTGGATATAACTCTTCAAAATGGGAAGAGAACATATTAGGACACCCAGAGAAGCCAAAATACATCAAAATAGATTGGAATAGGGATGAAGAATAGGGACTCTGAAAAAGTGTGAACAGCATAGAGTGGGCCCTCTTAGAGCCATAGATGTTTTCAGAATACATTTGTGGATTTAGCCAGAGACTCTGTTCAGTACACTCCTCCTCTAACTAGTACTGACACATCCAATTACAACAGAGAATGAGTAATGAATTCAGTTCAGCTTAATGAGACAGAAAACACAAAATAAGAGTGGCTGAAGCAAAAAATGATTTATTTCTCTCTCTAGTAGACAAAGCATGATGGCTCCACAATCATTAGGAAACCAGGCCATTCTCCGCACTTGACAGCAGCCTGGTGCATCGAGATGGTGCTTCAGCTCCAGCAACAGGTCCCCACGGAGCCAGAGAGGAAAGGGCAGACGTCATGCTCCCTCGCTTTGCAGATCCTTGCTGGAAGATGCCTAGACCACTTCTGTGCACAACACTTTGGCTAGAATTTAATTATATGGCCATACTAGCTGTGGAAAAGGTTAGGGAATTTAGCATTTATTCTGGGAAATATGTCTTTGGCTAGCACTTGGAATTTCTATGATTAAAGAAAAAGGAGGAGTGGATATTTAGGAAAAACTGTCATTATCTACCAGAGAACCAATTATTTTTGTTAAATAATGATTTGAATAGTACATGAAATGTAAACAATAACACATGAAATCTGACCACCTCCTCCTCTTATGTTCAATCCAGCTTTCTCACAATGGAGGCTGATTAATTAATTTTGCCCTAAAAAGTAGCTGTAAAAAACAATGATTGCAGAAGAGACATCACTGAACGCACTATTTACATTTACCATAGGTATCTTAGGTATGTATTCATTCATATAAGCCACACTAAATGACCTATGTCTAGCATCTCATAAAGAAAACTGTACTGTATATTTCAGTCATTGAAAATTGATTACTTAAATGTAAGTAATTTTTAGATAAACTCATGAAAATGTTCGTCTCTACCCTGACTGCACTTTAGCATCACCCAGGAAGTTTGTCTTGTTGCTGTTATTTGCTTCACCATTTTTTTTTAATAGTTCCAATGCCCAGCACACACCTGAGACCAATTAATCTAGAACCTGGCGGGCGTAGGAAAGGGGAGTGGATGTCAGGTCTCTACCTTTAAAAGCACCTTCCAAAACATAGGACCCCATATAGCAACAGCTAACGAAGTCTTAGAATATAAGCATTAAACCGTGCGGCGCTGATGCTTTTAATTGCACTCAAGAGTAAAGTGCAATTAAGAAAATCTGTGATGTGATTGATCTTTCTGTATATGGAACACTTTTGCACTAAATAAAGTAAGTCACTAAGGTGAATTAAATCCATTTCCGACTCTCCTTTGAAATCAGACATCTTTTTTTTTTCCTTACAGGTTAATTATATAAAGCAATTGCAGTGATATAATGCACAGTGACAAAATACTTTTTAAGTACAGAAGGAGGAGAGGCTAAGGCAGAAAATAAAAGATTTAGCTGAGACCCATTAGTGTCTTCACAAAGGCTGTGTCAGTTCTGTCTGTTGGTCCCAGAGGGCTAGCTATCTCAGAGCCACCCCCTGCTCTTTCCTAATCAGGATTCTTGATAGTTACAGCCTTCCTAGATGAATGGGGACAGGTGTCGAAGGATAAAACCTTTCCCCTAAAAATAATAATAATAATAAGTAGAGGTAAAGTTCTGTGACCAGGCATGTAAAACTTGGCTTCTAAATCTAGATCCACCTCTGCTGACCGATACGACTTCTAATAACTTGCTGTCTGAACAAGGTGCCCTTGTCTGTGAAGCACAGGCATTTGACCATTGGTGTCCAGGCCTCTTTTTAGCTCTAGAATCTTAAATTCCCACCCAGCAGTCATCCTATTTGGAAAGAAAATTACTAATTTAGATTCCTTGTCCAAATAATTGCATCATTCCTCCCCTGACCATAGGTTGCACCAGAATAGCAGCAATGACTAGAGGGAAAATCCTCAATTTGAGCCTCTCTCAGGTCCCCCTGACAATTCAAATACATTAAGTTAAGTCAATGTGGTTAGAGTGCATTCAGAGTTTATGCACTTAACACAGAAAACACCTGGCATTGGTACCTCCTTTCGTGACCTCTAGTGGGAACTGTTGCTTAAAGCTTTTGAGACTTTCTAAGAGGTATTGGTCATGGGGAGTATATCTATCTTTCCAATGGTCCAAAAAACAAAAACAACTTCAGAATGGGTAGTAGCGCTGAGGTTCTAAAGTGCTGAGGTTCTAACATGGTAAATTCCAAAAAAATGTACACACTGAGAATCAATAGGAAACACAGACTAGGAAACTAGGCAAGGCTATGAGACAGGCCTGCAGTGTGTCTCAGGTGCCCGAAGGAAGAACCACTGATGTAGTCGGGGCGGGGGCAGGGGGGGGTCTAACGCACAGTTTCAAAGGTGGAGTCAACAAACTTGAAGTTTTCGTGCCAAACTACACACAACGTTAAGAACTCTGAGTCAACAACTACATGAGGTTAATAGGAAAACCAATGAGTCTGGGGAAGTACATAACAGAAACTAGAACACCAAACTACCCCAAGGCAGGGCCCAGTGAAAGAAAAATTGATCATTAGACTCAGAGAGAATGAAGTAAGATAGGAATGAAGTAAGTTAGGAAGCTGGTGCACCAAACACTCCCCCCATTGCTCACTCAAGAATCCCAGTTTTGTTCAAGGCATCCACATGCCCTGCTAGAAACACTCCGTGTCACTACGTCCTCACATGGCAGGGGTGCAGGAGTGGAAGGCAGGGCTGTGACACAGATCTGGCCAGTGTCAAGTGGGCAGGAAGCCCTGGAGAGGCCGTGTTCTCCCAAATAAGAAAAACAAGAAGCCTCTAAAGTTGGCAAGCTGCCAGCCCTCCCCGTGCCCCCACCTGGAACTGACACCTCCACGTGCAGCCATGAGGTAGGGCTGGGGGGACATGGGAAAGCACAGAACCTGAGGCCATCCTACATTTCCTTCTGTAAGGGAAACAAATCACCATTTGACTGAGCCATCTTATGTGCAGACTATACCATTCAATGAGCCAAGTCACTCATCAATTACAGCGTAATAATACCGCAGGACTCGGCAATGCTGAAGACTTAGAAAGCCTGGGAGAAGACCTGGATAATGGAACGTTTCCTACTCGTGCAAGCTCTGCTCGTGGGAGCCAACCACAGGCCTCCTCACAATAACATAATCTCCCTTGAGATTAAAAAGAAAAAAATCAAACATCTTTAAAGAATCGAATGAACTCAGAACTTTAAGATAAATGTGGCAAAATGCTCGGCATATCCTTCCTGAGCAGGGGATGGTGCATGTCACTTCTATAAACAATGGAGGAAAGATAGAAAGGCACTAAAATTAGAATCGTGCCAGAGCCCTGACATTTCCGATGATACAAAAACTACAAACTGGCACTTATAAATGACGAGAAACACACGGGGGACAAACACATCTGCCTAGTGTAGCTGATTAAAGTTTGAAAGGAAGCATTAAGACTCAGCAATTACAGATAATGCCTGAAGAATTTCAGATTAAAGAGAGACAAATAGGAAAACACTATTTTTCCAGATCATGAAGAGGTATTGAGGCCCAAACACCTGGCTGCTGGAATAAATAAACTTCCTCCGGGCTATACTGGGTTTATTGCTTGACGTGGGTAGCATTGACTTCCGCATGGACTGGCTAGAGCAGGTCCATGATGTGGCCAAACTTGGCGATGTCCAGCCTGCTGCAGGGACGTAAGGGAAAGCACAAAAAAGAAAAGGCCCCCTTAGCCCAAGAGTTATTTTTATTAAGATAACCCAGACCTTCACAGGAGCTTCAGCACAGAGAAGCTGCCAACAAAGCTTTCATATGCACGTTCACCCAGGAGTGCCCTTAAGTAATCTTTTTCCTTTTCATCCCAGGAGATGACCTTTCACCCCACATTGACTCATGGTGTCACAAACCCCAATCAAAGGCCCCCACCAAGTCTGGCCCCAGAGCTGACTCAGGGAAGACCAGCTGAGCCGATGTGGTGTCCAGGAGCCCACAGCTGAGCAGCAAGCAGCTACTGCAGCACCCCAGGACACCACCAGCCTCTGACACACCAAAGGGACAGATGAAGCCAAGTCGCACGTGCACAGTTGTTGATCAAACTGTGAGGGTGAAACAGGGCTTGAAGGTTTTTTTTCTCAACATGCTAAGAACTTGACTGAGTGTCCCCGGTCAGAAATAATGTCAGGATTACTCCACTTTAACAAAAATCAAAAGCACTCTATCAAAAGAAACTTGAATTTTAATTGTGGCTGTATTAAGTAGATAAAGAAAATCCTAGCAATATGCTATTCCTTGGAAAGGGGGCAGCTGTGTTATAAAAGTGAGACAGACTTTGATTGGAACTCCAACATCCCTCAGAACTAGGCGTGTGGCCTTAATGCATTCACCAACTTTGCAGAGCTCCATCTCTCTGCATTAAAAGAACATCACGATCAGGCCGGGCGCGGTGGCTCACGCCTGTAATCCTAGCACTCTGGGAGGCCGAGGTGGGCGGATCATTTGAGCTCAGGAGTTCGAAACCAGCCTGAGCAAGAGCGAGACCCCATCTCTACTAAAAAATAGAAAGAAATTAATTGGCCA
Source organism: Cheirogaleus medius (assembly GCA_008086735.1). Taxonomy (NCBI): domain Eukaryota; kingdom Metazoa; phylum Chordata; class Mammalia; order Primates; family Cheirogaleidae; genus Cheirogaleus; species Cheirogaleus medius. Next base: position 10,753,133 of record VBSM01000605.1, read on the forward strand.
ACTAAAATATAGAAAAAATTAGCCGGGCATAGTGGTGCATGCCTGTAGTCCCAGCTACTCGGGAGGCTGAGGCAGAAGGATCGCCTGAGCCCAGGAGTTTGAGGTTGCTGTGAGCGAGGCTGACACCACGGCACTCTAGCCGGGGCAACAGAGTGAGACTCTGTCTCAAAAAAAAAAAAAGAACATCACGATCACTGCCTAGAGGATGAGGGAGGATTCAATGTGATGACATCTGCAAAGTGCCTGGCAGCCTGGCAGTTATGACTATTAGTAGTTGCAGGGTAGTTACCACTGGCAATCCTTAAAATCTGGCTCATACTTCCTTCATGAGGAAAATATAAGTTCAAGATTAAATCATTATCATAAAAAAATACTTTACACTATTTAAAGAGGACTTCTGATCCTTGATCTGAGAATTATAAAACATATTGATGCAGGAAGATTTTGGCTAACTCTAAGCAACAAGCTAATTGGTAAAGACAAAGGTCTGTTAGATCAGATGAGTGCATTGCTCTTGGATCCAGTGGGGCAGACCCCATCTCTAATGAAGTACTAAGGAGTCCACTTCCCCAGACCAGGAGTCCCCTGGGGTAGGCTGAGGCAAACCCAATAGCGTGATGTCGAGTCAGGCTGGAGGGTGGAGGAGGAATTGTTTGCCTGGCACCCGTGAGTTCTAAATGCCACAAGTTCTCAGAATGAAAATGTGCATTTACGAAAATCTGGAGACCCAAGAGATGGAGCCACAAGCTGAAAAGTCACACTAACGACAGCCTTCATCATTGAGCACCCACCTTGCGTCAGTCAAGTTAGACTCATTGTCTTGTTTAGCCCTCACAACAGCATTATCAAGTAGAACCAGTTACCCCATCCATCTGAGCAAACAGATGTTGGAAAAAGTTCAGCCACTTAGGTCATGTGGGTGCCTTCTGAGCAAAGAAGAACCATCCTTGTCATGAGAGTTTTCTACTCCTTTCAACTTCACAAGGAGCCTGCTGCCTTCAGCCTGGTCCCCTGGCTACTGGGAGCATCTTTTTGTGGTAGGTAACTTGGGTCCTGTCTTGATATTTTGGGTCCCATTTGTTCTGAAAACTTTCCTGATTCCAAATTCCCAAATGTAACCTGCCTGTGCTCTCTCATGACAAAGATACTCTGATAACTAGATAATATGATAAACATGGTTATGCTAACATAAGCAAAGGTAATATGTTTTTATCTCCTTCTGTAGATAAAATTATAAGTCATAAGTTGTCAAACAGTGATCTGCAGCAATCCTAGAATTCTCCAATAACTAACTTTCATTTGTTCATAAGGCCAAAACTATTTTTGTAATCATGCTAAGATTTTGTTTGCCTTTTCCACTGTTTGTTGTTTTCCTTGAAGTGACTGGTTCATTTGGTTCATTTTTAAGAAAACATCTACCAAATACCTGAGTCTGAAACTGTAGTTTGTCTTTCCAAAATTATTTCAAGTAAAAATGTTATTCCACAAAAAAGTGGTAGTTCAGTGGTAGTTCAGGTAGTTCGGTTTGAGTGGTAGCTCAACTCAAACAATAGCACAAGGTCTTTTCTCGTAGATGACCATCAAACTTTGGTCTGTAACAGAGTATGATATTCCTCTTTGTCATTTTGTCACCAAGTACATCATTTTAGATGTACTAAAGGGTTGATATTTAATAAAATGAATAATTGTATTGCTTCAGCATGGACCTCATTAAGCGAAATTGGTTTTTGTTTGTTTCTTTGCATTTACTGTGTGTGGTAGTGAAGAATGTTGTGATGTTAGTAGGTTGCCATCACTGCCTTGATGTATACAAAGGCAGTGGTAGTTTTACTCATCATTGCTTTTGCACATGTCAACACGGAGAAAAAGGCAAATTTGTTGCCAGTGATAAAATTTGACCTTTGAAGAGAAAAATGGAAATTTAGAAAACTTATATCACCCACTGGGAGCTTCCTAATACTTACAGATTTTTCCAGTGAAATTAGTAGATATTATCAAATGTGATTTTTTGACATTGTACTATAAAATGTGACAACAAATGGAAGATCTTCATAACTCTATGAACCAATATTTTCCAAATTAATAGTGAATGGTGTTATAAAATCATGAGTAGAAGCTATTTGAACTGCAAGACCATTCCATTTTACAGTAATAATCAACAGAGTTCACTGATATTTTCACATTCCACATTGCAATTAACCTTTAAAACACTACCAGTTGTCCCACTTGTCAAATTTTTGTGTAGTATCAAACAAGTATATTCACAATTATCTATAAAGTCTATTGAAATAGTCCCTCATTCTCCAGCTACATATCTGTGTGAGGCTAGATATTCTTAATATACTTCGACCAAAATAGAGGATTGTAACAGATTGACTATAGAATCAAATATGAGACTCACCTCTCTTCCATCAAACCAGACATTAAAGAGGTCTTGAAATGTAAAGCAATGCCACTTTTCTCATTAAAATTTTGTTTTAGAAAATATGGTTATCTTTTCATAAAAACATGTTATTCATATTAGCATATCATGAGTTTATTAGTGACATTTTAAAGGAATTCATAAATACGTTTAACTTTCCTCAATTTTAATTTCTAGTACAGTAAATATCAGTACATATAAGCCATATGAACAAAAGCTCTTTAGGGTCCTCAAAAAACTTTAAGAGTGTAAAAAGACCTGTAATGACAAAGTCTGAGAGCTGCTGCCGTAAGTCAAAAAAATATTAAGTATTCAAAAAGCAATGTTCAGTAAGATAAGTCTTTTTATACCTGGTGTGAATCATTCGGGATTTCATTAATGGTAGGCAGAATAACAGCCCCAAAGACATCCAAGTCTTATTACCATCACCTATATGTTACCTTATGTGGCAAAAGGAAACTAAGGTTACAGATGGAATTAAGGTTGCTAATCAACTGTATTCTGGATAATCCTGGTGGAGCTAATATGATGACTAATGACGGAGGCTCCCTAAATATGGAGGAGCAAGAAAGAAGAGCCCGCAAGAGAGTGATGCGATATGAGAAAAACCCCACCAGCCATTGCTGGCTCTGAAGACAAAAGGGGCCGAAGACAAGGAAGGCAGCAGCCTCTAGAACATAGAAAATGCAAAGGGAAAAGACTTTCCCTGGGGCCTCCAGAAAGGAACACAGCCCTGTCAACACCTGGGTCTTAGCCCAGTAGGATACATGCCAGACTTCTGACCTTTAGAACTGTGAAACAACACATTTGTGCTATTTTAAGCCACTGACAACGTTAAACTTCACCTGAGCCCTATGACCCTGGAAATGAGCTACCGTTAAGAAATCCCCCCTTTATTTTGTTTTCCCAGAAATGACTTACTGCAAAGGATCACACCGTCCCTCTGTGACTTAGATGAGACTCAAGGATGTACCCTTGTTTACCTAGGACAAAACTAGACATGGACCCCCTGGATTCTCATTCTTTGCTTCATAAATGATTAGCTGAACTGTTTGGTCAACATTGTCAGTTGAAACAAAATGCACATTAACCAAATTTTGACTAAGTTTCTCTCCTTCCTTCAGGCTCCCAAACTTTCACCTACCCTCAACCAGAGCCAGCACACACCCTTCCTTAATGATCTCTTCAAAGAATAGGGTGAGCTCAGGGTAAAACATGCCCTGATCTACTGTCCTATCATGCCATCGCTGCATTTATCCTGTTTCCCATGCCTGGTTCTTTCTAGTGTTGTTTACTCCTCCTTATAAAAGAAAAGCCTTTTTCTTCCTGACCTCTGAGACACTTGCAGAGTCCCTCCCTATCGCAATAGTCCTTCTGCCCTCTTGCAGTAGTTCTTTCTACTAAAGTATCTCCCTGTCTAAACCCAGATTTGTTTTTTGTCTGACACCACTAAGTTTGCGGTAATGTGTTATAGCGGCAATAGGAAGCTAATACATTTGCTGCCCCCACCTAAAAGCAGCAGACCTCCCAAGCCCTCTTGCGAGAACGAACAAAGCAGGAGTAGGAGATAATAACATTATTTCCCACTCAACTGTAGTCCTGTCAAATGGCTGGTATGGTGGCACTCATACCAAAAGTGGCGAAGATCTGAGATTGAACGAAGTTTACTAAGATGAGGGTCTTCAATCAATCAAATGATGATCGCTTGATCCAAACTTGTAGGAGGCATAGCTAGACGTCTCAAAGAACTATTGCTAAATTCCTCAGTGGCCCAGAGCCAGACCATGACCACCCAGGGAACACCTCGATAGCCCAAATCATAGGAGTGCACTTTGGCCTCTTAGGATCCTCACTTACATACAGTCCAAGTCTGTATGAGAGAACTCTTATTTTGTTTAAAAAATTAAAAAGTAAAGCTTAGAGAATGAACACAAATCACATCATTCTCTGAAGCGAAAAATGGAAAAAGAATCTTGTCTGAGTTTTAAAATCGTGAAATCCTTAAAGAGTCCCTCATGATTTATAACATTTGCAAGGATGTTCCTTTAATAGGAATGATTTTATTTTCCTGTTTGTGTTATTTTGAGTATTAGGAGGTGACATGCAAGCAAGGCTGATAGCTGACATGTTGAAGTTGCAAAATGAAACCCTTAATCTCCTAAAAGTCATCCTGATGAACCAGATGTTTGAGTAACGTTGGCTGCTATTTTAGTATCTGCGGTTGTCATTTTTTACTTGAAGGTTTAAAAGTGAAGAAGCGAAAGGGCTCACTGAGTTTCTTTAGCAGCAGGCAGAGCCTAGCTAGCGAGTCCGTCACACACACACACACACACACACAACTGCACACACACTGGCACATTTCTGTCATGCTGTGTCGCCCCAACATGGACCACTTCACAGGCCTCCCCGTCTAAATCCACAGGTCAGAAGTTCCACCTCTCCAGAACACGCACTACCGTGTGAGGCATGATTGCTGTACCAAAGACAACCAACACACGTCCACTTTAGCTGTCTCCAGTTTTTCTGCACAGTAGGTAGAATTCAGGATTCCTGGCTTATTGTCCCATAAAACACAGAACAGGAAATTTATACTATCTCATAAAATAGAAAGGTTTTAAATGCGGAGACCTACTCACAGCTGCGCTCCTCTCTTGGAGCCCAGCAAGCTGGTTTGCATTTCCCCTGCAGCTTGAAACCCGAAGATGCCTTTCCTAGCCTAGTGGCCTGCGGCAGGGGCTGTGGCCCTTCTCCAAGCAGCACGTGGGTCTGCACAAGTGTTGTTTCCAGCCAGCCACCTGGCGAAACTGTGACTTGCCCCCTGTGAGGGGCGGAGGTTGCAGAGGGAAGCTGGAAAAGGCAAAAGAGAAAAAAGGAAAGCGAAAGGGACTATCCCACCTGCCCTGGTCCCTCTGGGATTCCTGGATATACAAAGGATTCCTAACCTGTGGTCCCCGAGTGGGTTTTGAGAGAGATGATTTTCTGCCATTAGATGCAAAATCGTGGGTGGAGGGGGGCAGCTTTTATCAGATGCATGATAAAAGGTGAAAACCTATCTTAGTAAAGTTTAAAATTCAATTGAGTCAGAAATATCTTCTTTAAACTCTGCAGCACAGCTCAAACTATTAAAAAAAAAAAAATCTCTCCCATATCTGTTTTTTAAATTCTATTGTGACCAAAGGGAAGGTTCTCTTTTTATTTTCTGTGTCCAGGGGGAAAAATATTAAAGGTGGGAAGAGGAGAAAACAAAGAAGATGGAAAGAGGAAGAAAACAAGAATTAGAGTGCAAGGCAAATTAACCAGCTAGATAAAGATAAAAGGGAAAAGATAAGAAAAATGGTTTTTAAATCAAGATCAAATAAGGAATGGCTACAGTATTAGAATTTGAGAGCTGGAAAGATCATTTATTCCAGCATGCCCTTTTAATAAGCAGACGCCATCAGTGGTTTAGCCAAGACTATTCCACTGAACTGCTGCCTGGGCCCAACCAGCAGCAAGACGACTGCCCAGGGCGAGTGGGGACAGCAGAGATGAGCTGTCAGGCAAAGGCATCGCCTGCGGGGTCCCTCAAAGGCTCCTTACAGAAGACACTTCCCTCTGAGTTTGCCTTTAAAAATGTTATGGGTGCACAAAAGTCTGTAGTGGCCACTGGATCAACATTGAACAAATTCAAGTGAAGATTTCTAAAATTTCATTTGGTGTTGCTTATTTGGTTGTGTCATTTTTCTTCCTACCTATCATTCTGCCCTGGGAAATAAGAATACTATGTTCAAGAAATATATTTTCATTTTGGTTGATGTTAATTCAGGTGTTTCATGTGCTTCTCCAACATCAGTATAAATATTACTGTTTAACAAGGTGTTTTACTTTTTTTAATTTTTTTTATTTATTCAGGATATTATGGGGGTACAAACATTTTGGTTACATGTAATGTGTTTGCCCCGCCCAAGCCAGGGCTACAAGCGTGTCCCTCTCCCTCTCCATGTGTTCTGCTTCCATTAGTTGTGAGTTTACCCCGTAACAAGGTGTTTTAGAGAGGATTCAATTATCTAGGCGGACAGGCTGGGGCAATAGGGCCATAGAGTTCATGGTTCTAGGGTCCTCAGGTCCAAATCTGTGACCCACATACATATTAACAGTCTCCAACATTAGTTTTTGATCTCTTCCTTGCATGGTTACAAGGAATGCTGGCAAGGCAAGAGTCCAAGTCCCCTGGGCTGCAGTTTCACACCTCCCTGACTTTGGCCCTGCCACCACCCCTGTCTGAAATGCCGTTTGTCCCTTGTCTATCCTAGAACACCTGCTCATAGTTCTTCTTTGTCCCCGACCCCACCACTGGCAGAAATGCTCTCCCTTTTCCTCGTGGCCCCTCCAGACACAGGGAAGGCTGAAGGCAAGGGCCATGTCTTGTTCGTCTCTAGTAGGTCCAGCAACTGGCACAAGTTCTGGCAAACAGAAGGAAACTTCTGCATAATGATCAAACTAAAGCTTTCGTGGACTCAGATTTATTCATCAGGCAAGCATTTGCTGATCACTACTGTGTACCAGGCCTGTGCTTTGAAGAAGGCATATAAAGATGATAAGTTCCAGTTTCTGTTTACAAAGAGCTCTTTGTCTAACGAAAATTAATACAAACCTGTCAACCTCTGTGGGAGAAAACATATGTACGTTTATTCCCTTCTGATAATGGGTCACGGGCATGATATTCATAGGGCCAGAGTTATCTACCATTTTTAGAGAAACTCTCTTAACTGTGTATCACAACCATGCCTAATGAAGTTTTAACAATCTGATGTGTTTAAAGTTGAATTCAAGTTAACCAAGGCCTGAAGACATGAGGGTCGAGCAGGGAAAGTACAAGAGAGAAAGGAAGAAAATTAAATCTGAAAAAGAGAAGAATAAAAAAGACAATCAAATTTTACAGTAGGAGATTTTGTTCTATTTCTTTGTCTCAAACTGAAAGCTAAAAGGAGAATTTCCCTTTATTCTTTAGAAAATCCACAACTGACCCAGGAGGCCAGGCACGTACTCAGTCCCCACCTCAAGACTTCATTTATAGCATTCTCCTATTTTTAAAAATGGATTTCAGTAAAATGTTTCATAATGTGGATTGGTTTCTTTGGGGTCTGCCTCTGCACTATAGCTGCATAAAAAAAGACATTAATAACTTCTCCGTTAATGGGTTTTTCAGAGTCTCCAAAGACTCACCTTGTACATTATAACTTCCTCCCACTTAGCCCCCTGGCTATATCTTGATTGCCCTTGTAAGACATCTTCAGGACATATTGCTTAAGTTAAAGATTGTCCTTATGAGAAATAACTTCTCACACTATGCACGATGCACGCTCAGGAAATGGCAGAGCTTAAGTGCCGTCATTCTGCATGTCATTTTACCTTCAGCCTGTGAGACGCTCCTCTCTGAGAGGGGCTGACCCTGCCTAGTAAACGAAGAATTTCACTGACAGAGGCAGCTGAGGCTCCGTTGCAGACTTAAGAGGTGACTTTGAACCGGTTATTTTATATTTCTGTCCTTTGCCAAGACACTCTAGTCGACTCACCCAACCATCATTTTTATGGAGTGAGGTGGGGAGTTCCCAGAAAACCATTTTGAAGCCTATGGAAGAGGGAAAAAAGATTCCATAAAATGATAATTTTCTAAGTGTGTGTGTATGTATGAAATGTATGAGTATATATGGGATTATATATTATATTTGTCACACAGAAATATTGATATTAAAGGTAGAGTCTTGAAATGGGTCTCAAATTTTGCTACATAAGGACTAAAACACCATAGAATGTAAATCATTAGAGGCAAGAACCATGCCAGGCTTTGGTTTGTCACTGCTTCTGGTCTTAAAAGTTTTAGCCTTTTTTGATTCCATTAGACATCAAGCTTGCATCTCCTTAAATATCTGTCATTGGAACTGGTAACAGGTACCAGCCGCATTAGCTTCACAAATAAAATCTGAATTCAAATGTGACAAGCAAAGGTCCTTCAGCTCATCTTACTAAAGTAGTTCTTTACTTTATGAGTTACAGACAGCTTCAAGAATTTTTAAAAAAATATGTGCATAGGTACCTACACGCAAAAGTTTGCATGTGATTTTTGGAGGATCACAGACCACGACAGCTAACTTAAGCGTCTCTACCCTTGAAAATATGTTTTAAAAGCATCTTGCCGCATCCCACATCCTACCCTCTCAGCCTCAGGTTGCCAGTTGTTTGCTTTATCTGTTCTCTGCCATCTTCAGTGCCACCCAGAGAGCACTTGTTAAGTGAGTCACGGCTGAAATTTCCAGGTAACTGCCATGGTAGTTGTGTGCCTCTCCACGCTGCCTTGAAAGAAGTGACAGTCTGGTTAACAAAGCAGCTCTGGTTGTAGACAGATGACAAAGCATTTCTGGCACTGAGATCAGCTTCAAAACAAATGGCTGTCTCGGGCTCCTCACCACTCTGTCAGGAGACTGTCAGGGACTGGCTGTGTGGCGTTCTTGGCCAACTGAGGCTCACAAGAGATGACATCTATCAACAGCATCAGTCTCTGCAGGCCTCCAAGTACTACACCAAACGTTCAAACACAAAGCGTGACAGAAGACATATCCCAGTGCAGCAGCTGCGAATCAGCTGCAGACTATGAAAAGTTGGTTCCGAGATGGTTATGATTCAGTGCGGCCTGATGACAGAGAGCACGGGCTCGCACCCCTCCACCCCGGCCTCATTCTGCCGCATGCTTGCCCTTTCAAACTGGTTACTGAACCACCCCTTTCCTCAGTTTCCCCTTACAGAAAATGCAGATAATTGAAAACAAATCTCCATATCCCAGCAGACCATAAGTGGTAAATACAGGTAAAAAGCTTTGCACAGGAGCTAACAGGTATTAAGTATTCGAGAAATACCAGAACGAAACAGTAAATGCAAGTTAATTCCAACTTATGAAAAGAAATCGTGGAAGTTCTATCTGAGAGCTATATAGAGATGGCTTAGGCTGCCATCAGGCTGCCATAACAAAATTCCATAGACTGAGTAGCTTAAACAAGAGAAATTGATTTCTCACAATTCTGGAGTTGGAAGTCCAAGTGCCAGCCCAGTCAGTTCCTGGCAAAGGTCCCCTTGCTGGCTTGCAGATAGCTGCCTTCTCACTGTGACCCACCGTCCTCCTCCGTTCTCCCCATAGCAGGTGGGGAGGAGGAGAGATAGAGAGAGAGTGCTCTCTGGTGTCTCTTCTTGTAAGGACACTGTTCCTACCCATCAGGGTCCTACCCCTACGGCCCCATGTAACCTTAACCACTTTGGTACCAGCGTCGACTATAGTCGACAGCCACAGATGAACGCACACAGCGACTTTAGCCGACAGCCGTGACATGAAGGCTCACAGGCGAGCATCAACTTTAGCCGACAGCCGCGATACAACTTTTCTAATTTTTCATTTATCAAAATAAAATTGTGAACATTTAAAAATAACATAATGAAAACATATATGTATATGTTACCTATTCTGATTTACATTACAAGTAAAGCTGCCTGTAAAGTAAAACAAGCTTTCAGTGCTTTAGAGCTTTCCTCATCACACAAGAGCAAAACGGATGCGTCATCAATGCACAGCACAAGCTACCGGGCGGACTGTGAGCGCGGCTGTGGGCGAGGCTTCGCGGCCGGTGAGCGCCGCACCCAAGTGGTTAATTACCTCCTAAAAAGCCTATCTTTAAATACAGTCACATTAACGATTAGGGCTTGGGCATATGAATTTGGGGGGAACACAATTCAATCCACTACAAATGGCAACAGGTTTTATGTATCCTGAAAACTTTGGAAAATGAGACCAAAACCAAGATATCTCTAATTTACCAATTTTATAAATTTCAAACTGAGAAAAATAAAAATTCTGAATTAAGAAAGCCCATATAAAATATATTTCTCCTTCTCTGGGTTCAGGGGAAGCCATGCCAAACACAGAAATTCTTCAACATTCGACCCGATGCGTGAGAAAATTTGTGCAGTGTGAGGGTCGGGTTATGGAGCCAAAAGCAAGACACAAGGAGCCCTCCAGCTGCTGCGACAGGGAGCGGGGCAGACAGGGCGGGCGCCGGCATTTGCCGCTTGCTCTGCACTGGCCATGGTCACTGAAGGATTGTGGGAGCCAGAGAGAACATTTTAAGGTTCATGGCACACAGAGCGGGCAAAAGAAGTAAAGGAACCATTTCTGAATTGGGAAAAACATGCCCAGTTTTCTCCTAAAATCTACATGGTTTTCCTTCCTCTAACTGCAGAGAAACTAAATGCAAGGGGGAAAGCCCTCCTGCATTTTCATGCGTCTCTGCCTGTGCTTGTGCTATTCCTTTGGCCTGAATACCGTTCCTCCCTTCCCTGATGAGCAAAACAGTCCTTTAAGTCCCAGGGCAATAACACTTACGTTCTCTCTGTTATTTGTCTTAAGTCCCTTATCCCGTAAGCATTCTCTCTCACCCCTGTGTTTCAGTATACTTTTTTCCCCCACACTACTCTGTGACCTTTTAAAAAGTTCTTTGCTTCTCTATGCCTCAGTTCCCTCACCTACAAAATGGGTATAATATTGCTATATCTCTCATAGACTTGTGGTAATTAATGAATAATAAATGTGAAGCATTTAATACTGTGTATGACATATTACAGCTGCTTAATACATCTTAACTTATTGTTACTATAATATACTGTTTGTAACTTGTATATTACATATCTTGAACAACTTCCCAGACCTCATTATTTCTATTAACTGCATAATATTTACAAGACTACATAAAATTGGCTAAGGACAATTAAAATTATGTGTGTCATGTTATTAAAAAAAAGTTGGACTGAACTTATGATTCACTTGCAAATTTATGATTTTTCTCTTATAAGTCTTTATTCTTTTTAAATCAACATTGTTGAGGCATAATTTACATTCAATAAAATGTATCTGGCCAGACACATTGGCTCATACCTTTAATACCAGCACTTTGGGAGTCAGAGACAGGAAGATCACTTGAGGACAGGAGTTTGAGACCAACCTGGGCTATAAAGTGAGACCCTGTCTCCACAAAAACAAATTTTAGATTAGCCAAGTGTGGTGGCATACACCTGTAGTTCCAACTACTCGGGAGACTGAGGCAGGAGGGTCGCTTAAGCCCAGGAATTCAAGGTTACAGCAAGTTATGATCATGCCACTGTACTCCAGCCTGAGCAACAGAGTAAGTTCCTATCAATAAAATAAAATAAAATACATTTTTAAAATTAAAAAAATTAAATGCACCCAACTTATGTGTAAAGTTTATTTTGACAAATGTGTGCACCGTTATAACCACCACCACAAACAAGCTACGGAACATTTCCATCACCCCTGAATGGTCCCTTGTGTCCTGATTCAGTCCAGCTCCTTCCACCCCGACCCAAGAAAATTAATGATCTACTTTCTGTCACTGCAGATTAGTTTTACCTGATCTATGATTTCATATAAATCAAATCGTATGTTTTCATTTTTTTATGCTTTCTTTTGCTCAGATTAATGTTTTTGAGGTTCATCCATATTGCTGAATTTATTAACTCATTTTTTATTGTTGAATAGTATTCCATTGTATGAATATACTACAATTTGTATATGGCTTCACCTGTAGATGGAATTTGGCTGTTTCCATTACAAACATTCAGACCAGAGTACATATGGTTTTTTCCTAATTTATTCCTAAGTATTTCACATTTTTCTATAATATAGTAAATGGCATTTTTATTCTTTTTCCAATTTTTATGGCTAATACATGCAAACAAACCTGATTTTTGTATATTAAACTTATAGCCTGCCACCTTACAAAAAACTCACTCATTAGCTCTATTGATAGTATGCATTTTGTAAATTGTAAATTTCTGAGGTTTTATACATACATATTTGTATCATCTACATATAGATACTCTTATTTCTTCCTTTTCAACCTAAGGTCTTTGTTTTTCTTACCATATTTTACTATGTAGAAGAACCTCTTGTATAATACTGAATTTAAGTAATGAAAGCGGTTATCCTTGTCTTGTTCTAGTCTTTGGGGAATGACTTCAATAGGTATGAATGAAGTAGGGTTTTTTGTGTTTTTTTAACGAAAACCTTTACCAAGTTGAAGAAGATTCCTTCCACACCTCATTTGCTGAGAGTTTTTACCATGAATGGATGTTGTATTTAGTAAAATTATTTTCCTCAACTATCAAGATGACAGATAAGTTTTCTTTTAGAGTATGTTACTGTAATGATTATGTTGAATTATTTCCAAATATTAAACGAACTTTGTAAAATGCTTGCCATGTAAGAGCACTCATGAAATACTTGCTGAATTGATGTGCGTGATTTCTTCTTCACTCCTGACTCCGGTCTGACTCTGGCCTGACTCTGGCCCTTGAGATAGTGTACTGGCAGGCTGACTTTATTTTATTTTGTATGGACTTGGTTTTCCCCATCATTCCCTCTGCTTCCTTCAGATGTAGATTAATGTAGTTTAAGTCCAGTCAGTAAATCTACCCTGATTGCTATTTATTTCTTTACTTGATTTTTGATTTTGGGGATTTTGAAGTAGACTATATCCCAAGTCCAACCAAATTAGTAAGAGCGCAGGAAAGATGTGAACTTCCTCCCTTGGCAAATCTATACAAATCAGATAACGTAAAAGAATTCAAGCCATCCCTGGCACATACATGGTAGTTAATAAATGTGTTATTATTGTCATGTTGCCTTCATGGAAACAGAAATAGAGGAAAATCCACCACATTTCCATTCCCAAATACAAGTTACAGAGGCATTCAAATGGTTACTTTGCCACTCCAATTACCTTGCCACTCCAATAGCTACCTTGCCTTTTACATACAAAATTCTTAATCTGGCTTTGACCTATATTCAATGTAAGTGTTTTTGTCCACTCACTTATTAATTTTATGTTTTATGCTTTTGTCTATCAGTTCTTCATATACATAAGCTCCTAGTAAACAGTAATATCAACAGTAGCTAATGTTTAGCTAGCACTTACTCTGTGCAAAACACTGTTCCAAGTATTGTATATCTATTGACTCATTTAAATTTTCCAACAACCCTGGGTGGCAGGTACCATTATTATGTCTATTTTAAAGATGAGCTAATTGGGGCCCATAAAGGTTATGCAAGTTGCCCAAGGTCACATAACTATTTAATGTAGGAAGTGGAATTTAAACTCCAGAGCCTGATTTCCTGCCCCCTACAAGATGTTGCCTCTGCAGGGGTGTTTTTGTATTCCCTCATAGCATAATCATCTTCATACACAAATGTGATGTGCCTTGAACTTAGTACCAGACCACTTATGCCTCACCCCAGATCCACTAAGCCCCATCTGCCCCCTGGGTCTTGGCCACTAGCTTCATCTCCTGGCCAGAATGGCTGCAGTAAAGACTCACACATGTCTGCAATCATTTCTCCTCGTCTCCTAAAACCATCAATTTTCTCAGTGTCCCTAGAGGATAAGACTCAGGCTTTGTCTTCACTTCTAACTCATTCATCCCTGCAGGAACCACAGAAGTCCCAATGCCCAGTTCTAACATGACTGGACCCATGTAGGGTCTTTCCACTGGCTGTGCAGAGTGACAGATTAATCCTACTAAAAAGTACAAGGAATTAATTGCCCCAAGTGAAGAACTTTGACCTTAGACTGACACTAAAAAGAAGCCAGGGGCTAAATTCTTCTCCCTTCCTCCCTACTGAGATAGTGGTTCGATACCCTGCCTCCAACCCTATGGACACATTCCTGTGACTGAGCAACCAACAACATCATCTTGAGAAGTCATAGCTAGCTCTATTACACACCGCTGTGAATTGTTTCCTGTCTTCCTTGACTTGTTTTTTGTTGTTGTTGCTGTTGTTCCCTCCGACATATATCCTCTCTCTTCCAATTAATTATGTACTGTTGTATAACAAATTATCCAACACTTGGTGGCTTGAACCAAGAAACATTTATTATCTCACAGTCTGTGTGGATAAGAAATTCAGAAGCAGCTTAGCTGGGTGGTTATGGCTCAAGGTCTCTCATGAGGTTGCGATCAATATAACAGGCAGAGCTACAGCCATCGGAAGGCTTGAATGGGGCTGGACCATTTGCTTCCAAGACAGTTCACTCACATGGCTATTAGCAAGAGGGCTCGGTTCCTCACCAACTCTTAGCAGAAGGCTTCAGTTCCTCACCATGTGTACCTCACAGCACTGCTTTAGTGTCCTCGTAACACGGCCATCGGCTTTCTGCAAAATGAGTGTTCCAAGAGAGAACAACAAGGAAGATGCAATGCCTTTTTATGACCTAGTCTTTGAGGTCACACACCATCATTAGAAACAGGTCACTAAGTCTGATTCATACTTAGAGAGAGTAGCATTACTTTCCACCTTTTGAAGGGAAGAATGTGGACAGATTTTAAAATCACCGCACCAGGTTTTTCTAGTTGCTAAAAGTATATATTTACAAGACATATTGCTAGGGATGTAGTCTATAGGCTTGAAATAGAGTGATGCTTATGCTAGCGCACACACACACAAAAAACTAAACTAATGGCCACCACTAACACTCTGCATAGTTCTAACTAGCTGTCTTGTGTGTCGCATTATCATAAACAATTCATGATGTTTTAGGATACAAGTATAATGTCAAGGGAAGCACTCTGAAATCATTTTTGCCCAGTCTTTCTTTATTCTTTATTTCCTCCTCTCTCAGACCTATATCTGCATTTTATAATCAACATCCCATCAGTTGAGCATTACTGACTGCACCTACTATTGGTAACACATGTTAACAAAAAAAAATGCGCTCATTTGTCAGTAATCACAAGTTTTTAGAAGAATCAGATAAGTTAGCAAATGAAAAATTACTGTAGGGTAGTGCCTAGCACAGTAGATATGCAATAAATGTTCTCCTCTAAATCAAAACAAAAAAAATCTAAACAAGCCACTAATCAGCTAATAGCTCTTGCCTTACTGTTGCTTGAGTCATTGTAACTATAAACTTGTAGGTTCCAGATCATACAGCCTGAATTTATTTTCCTCTGTCCCTAAATGATAAGTAACTTGTCTCTTCCACCAGATATTTTGTTGATACAAAACATACATAAATAATAACACGTCCAGTTGATCATTTCTGCTTAACTGTCTTCTTCCTATACTTTGTCTATCCCTTTGACCTTGGTGAAACATGGATTTAATTGCATTCACACTATAGTTTTAATGAGGTTATCATTGCCCTGAAGATCCAGTGAGATAGTGGCTTATATCATAAGTTTCCTACTTCAAGATATACTCATTCAGCTGTTAAAAGAATTAATCTTTTAACTAAAAATAAACTTTAATTGCTGGTCACAGCTACAACTTTAGATATTTAAGATTAATATTTTGCATACACATAAAGGTAAGCCTTGTGGGTAGCCACTCACTAAAGACCTTTATGTCTCTTGTTAAGTTCCTATGAATAGCCAACTTTTAATTATTTGTAATAGGCAACAACGTAATTGAAATTAATGAGCCAATAACTGTATCCCATCTTCCAAAAACTTTTCCTTTTCTCTTTACAACATCTATCACACTGAAATAATTTGTTTGATCTCCTCCTATTTCTACTACCTAAGCTTATAGATAAAATGCTAATAAACAGAGAGGAGTCAAAATAGGTCAGCTAGAAGAAAAGCAAAGAGCCTAGTATACCTAAAAATGAATACTCATTCCTCAAGTAAATAAGAATCAAATACACTTCCAGGTGTAAGAACAAAGTGGGAAAAAACTTTGTATAGTGGTAATTACAAGTGATATGCCCTTAGACCAATAAAGTGTGTTTTTAACTGCACCAATAGTTTTCAACTCATGTATCCACTTTGTATGGTGCATAATGCTAAAGAATGTACTCAAAAGATTCCAGAACCAAGGACATGGGGGATGGAGAGTGGTAGCACAGCTAGACCTTTGAGAACAGTCTCACTCATAATACATTGCTTGAACATTTTCCTATCTACCACATCCACTTAATCCACATAAACCTCGCCTTTGAGCCAGCAACACCGTCTATTTCTGGGATGTAGGTTATCATTTACCATTAGTTTCCTTCATCCCACCACCATTGACCCGGCTGCCCTGTAAATTCCTAGTAAACTGTGCTCACTCTGAAGGACAGCAGCCATATGGAAAGTTCTACTGTGAGAAGGTAGCAAAGAGGAAAAGACAGCAACACTCCATGGAAACAGTCAGATTGGCACGGCTCTGTAAGGGGTGTGCAAGGCTCTGCTCAGGGGCAAAGGACTAGTGAAAGTTTGGTGTCCCTGGAAACTCCTTCTGGTGATTCGTTATCATAAGGATTGACCCAGCTCGCCACTTGGATCCACTTACAGGTTGGAGAAAAGGACAAAATGGGCTCCTACAGAGGTAATAGGGTTAGGCTCTATCTGGCAGCTTCTGGAAGACATTTATTTGGGCAGAAGCAGCTATTCTATAAAAGGCCAATGCTAAACTAATATGCATTTAGCTAATATGGTTGCCCATTGCCTGGTTGATAAAAACATCATGCTACACTCTGATTTCACTTCCCATTTCCTCTAAGACAGCAGTCCCCAGTCCCAGGTCATGGCCCGTTAGGAACCAGGCCACACATCACTACCTGAGTTCCCCCCTCACCCCACTGTCTGTGGAAAAATTGTCTTCCATGAAACCAGTCCCTGGTTCCAAAAAGGTTGTGGGTCACTGCTCTAAGAGGTAATAAACTTTGTCTTGACACTCTGGAAGTTGGCTCAAAGTATCTACCTTGCTTACTAGGGAGGCAATCTAACACTTTCTCTCAAAGAACCAAGAAAACGATTTGACAATTACTTCTCTCAGAGCAACAAACACCGCTTTATATTCCTGGAGGGGCAGTTGATCCCCTATGCTCAGCACATAGCTCCCCAAGAACATTTAGTAGCCAGGCTTCCTTGAGCATCCATCTCTCTAATGAGCACTTTGCCCTCATGAGTTGATTCAAACAGATGCGTGAGGCACCCACACTGGATGTGTCCAAGATCTTGAACTTCCTTCCAGACAAATGCCCAATAACTGAGAGCCCCTTTATTGCAGAGACGAATGCGTTTGTTTCCATTGCAGAGCTGCAGGCAAAGTCTAGCCGTGTGGAACAGGGAAAAGGAAAAATATATCTTTATAGCACATGTCGTTTGTATGATTTCAATCCAAGTAACAAGGCCAAACAAATTTACACCAAAGACTTCCTACTTCAATTTTAACATTTTTGTGAGTACAGTTTGTAAAAAATTTTTAAAATGCGTTTTGAAGACTTAATGTTGTAAGTACCTAATCTAAGTGCCATTTATTATATTATGTTAATCTAAAGGGTCCTAGATGACATCCATGCGTAATTTTTACCTAAATTTCTATGACTTTAATATTGAAACACTGGCTTTGTTATTTTTTAACTTTCCTAGACTACTTACCTTTATCACTTTTTTTTTCTCCTATTTTTTCTTTGTAAGCTAAATTCTAGTGTCACGACTCCCAGGCTACGCGACCTGGAGCAAGTCATTTCACCTCCTTCTGCCTGAAATTCTTTACCTGTGAAGTGGCAATATAACAGATGCTGTGTCAGAAAGGTGGTGAAGAACCGAATGTGCTAATACACTGAAAACACACAGAACTGAAACAGTCACATGCCCGGGCTGTTTTCAGATTCAATATCGCCATCAGGGAAAGGGTGAAAAATTCAGTTTACAGTATCTTAAACTTCAATGTTATATAGTGAATATCGAATAAATATTAGCTGTTATTATTACCCAAGGGCCTACTACCTAATAGGATCATGTTCCAGGTATCCCAATCCTACACATTTTTGTCTCAATCATTTTTTATCAATGATGTTCTCATCGTTAGCTGACTCCTGACTTGAGACTTTCCTGTCTTTTCTTTGGTTCCACTTTTCAAACTCCTGATAAGTATGGCTTTGCATTTGTCTGGCTCTAATCTTTCCTGGCTGTCTTGAGTAACTTTGTACAATACCTACTCTCCAATGCCTCCTCATTACATCCTTCCCAAAGGTGATTAAACAATGGCAAACAGGTACCTGTGCAAGGAAAGGCAGCTGTTCCAGTTCGTGAACTGGGAAAGGGCACCTTGAGCAGGCACCAGGAAGTCAGCATGGATGCACTTTCAGAGCTTGTCTGAACTCAGTCTTTCTTCTATCATTCTTTGCTTTATAGGGTGAAAAATAATATTTTTAAATGCCATTGCCATTATTTTCAAGTGGAAAGAAAATTTGCCATCAACTGAATGGCAACCTTTGCATGTTTCCCCCCTTTCTTGGGCAAGTCCAGAAAGCTCAGGATGGAGCAAGTGTTTGGAAGAGAAATGGGACACACCTAAATCCACAAGTAGCAGGAAGTTGATTGGTTCAGTCCAATCGGGCCCCTAAAAGACAGCATCAAACTGTGGCACAGCTTATACTCCTGGCTCGCCTCAGAGCCACTGTCATTGCTACCTGCCCTCTTCAGGGTCTTATTCTCTCACGTGGATATTCTAAATAGCTTCCAAGCCTTTCTTGCTCTTACTCAAATTCTTCCTGATTCAAAGCACTGTTCACATGGATGACAAGATTAATCTGATTATTGCACTCAGATCTTCAACGGGTTCTTGCAGCCAGACACATTAAGAAAAAAATGCCACATTCTAGTAGTCAAAGTCCTTCAGAAGTTTAGCTCCAACCTAACTTTCTAGCCCTGTCTGCCTACACACACCATATACCCTAGCAAGGCTGAATCTTTCTCAATGATCTTTTTCAAAGACTTATAATATTACTTCCACCAGAAACTTATTCTCACATTTCTCCCCAGGTCTTGCTCATTTTCCATATCTAATTCTACTTCCTCCCTGACCACGATAACCATGTCCTCCAGCCCTTATAACAAGATGTAATCTCTTCTCCATCAAACCTTTCTTAGTGCTGCGGGCGTACCCCTCCGTGGGCCCTTGTTACATTCTGTTCTATATTATTTTCATTCATATATTGACTTTGTTCCTTGCCACCATCAACACATATTTACCTTGAGGGTAAAGACTATATCATCATATCCCCTGCCATGCCTAAAACAGAGCTTGGCATGCTGGAAGCACTGAGTAAACAGTTTTCAAATTGAATTGAATATTGTACTGTGGAGAAATATCCTTTTATTTACCTTATATTTGTTTAAATTTTTTTGTGGCTGGGCGTGGTGGCTCAAGCCTGTAATCCCAGCACTGTGGGAGACCAAGGTGTGAGAATTGCTTAAGGACAGGAGTTTGAGACCCTGTCTCTACAAAAAATAAAACAAAAATTAGCCAGGGGTGGTGGTGCATACCTCTAGTCCCAGCTACTCAGGAGACTGAGGCAGGAGGATCACTTTAGCCCAGGAGTTGGACTCTGCGGTGAGCTATGATCCTGCTATTGCACTCCAGTCTAGGTGACAGAAAAAGAACTCATCTCTAAAAAAAATTATATAAAAGAGACATCTGTACTCTAATGTTTATAGCAGCACAATTCACAATTGCAAAGATGTAGAAGCAACCCAAGTGCCCATCAATCCATGAGTGGATTAATAAAATGTGGTATATGTATACCATGGAGTTCTACTCAGCCACAAAAAAACAGTGGTGATCTAGCACCTCTTTTATTATCCTGGATGGAGCTGGAGCCCATTCTACTAAGTGAAGTATCACAAGAATGGAAAAACAAGCACCACATGTACTCACCAGCAAATTTGTATTAACTGATCAACACTTAAGTGCACATATAGGAATAACATTCATCAGGTGTCAGGAAGGTGGGAGGAGGTAGGAGGGGATGGGTATGTTCACACCTAATGGGTGCATTGTGCACCGTCTGGAGAATGGACACGCTTGTAGCTCTGACTCAGGTGTGGCAAAGGCAATTTATGTAACCTAAACATTTGTACCCTCATAATATTCTGAAAAATATATATATTTTAAAAAATATAATAAATAAATAAATGTATTTTGTTCTATTTTGCAAATACCAACCTAATATTTACTGGCAATGAACAATGTTTTCAATACGCTGTGTCTATATACTGAAAGCCAGAGAAAAAGAAAGAAAGAGAGAGAGAAGGAAGGGAAAGAAAAGAAAAGAGAAGAGAAGAGAAGAGAAGAGAAGAGAAGCAATGTATTTAATATTTCCAGATTAAAGTCCACTAGTACATCACATTCTCAGACAACAAGCATAATCACCAGGCTATATGGCAGCACTGAAATAAAATAAAGTTTAAAAGGCAAAATTATATTATTACTCTTTGGGACCATACTTCTCAATTATTGTTTGGTTTACCTCTGAAAGAGTCTTTCATCCCATGAAATTTAGTGTTCTCTTCCCTTTTTCATTGTAAACAATACACTTCACAAATGCAGAATAATGAAAGTAGGTTTAATAATCAAAAGTCATGAATGCTGATAGAAAATAAATATTTTATCCTTTCCATACTTTGCTTCTTGGTCTCTGTGCTCTTCAAATACACCAGGTCTAAAAGCTGAAAAGTGGAAAAGATGAGAAAATTTACTGTTAGTGAGCACAATTGGGTCCTATGACTTTACAGCCCATTTTTTGTGTACAAAGCAGAAGTATGTTAATTTAAGAGATAGTTCAAATATTTCGTCTTGTTTTACAACAGGAGCACCTGGAAGAATGTACTATTTTTGCTTAAATCAACTTTTATAAGGCCCATCATAGCCCAGCAAATTATGATGAATTATGGTTTGGGTATTTTTTTTATTTCAGCATATTATGGGGGTACAAATATTACC
>VBSM01000605.1:10782560-10795547 GCA_008086735.1 Cheirogaleus medius
TCTCAAAAAAAAAAAGAGAGGCATAAAATTCACAACATTAGTGGCATATGTCAGGAGGGGTTATTTGCATTATCTGAGAATAAGACAGAAGTACCCAAACTTGGGCTTGATAACTAAGGGATGCATGCTGTAAGTTCTAATGCAACCACTGAAATAATAACAGCAACAGTATTTAAAATTCCCAATCTAACACGTAAGGGAAATGTAATGATAGAAAATAATAAATCCAAAACAAGGCAAGAAAGAAAAAGGGAACATCAAATACGTTTTCAAACAGAAAGTCTTTGGTAAAATTAAAGATTTAAACCCAAATATATAATAAATCATTAAATATAAGTGAAAGGAATTTTCAGAATAAATAATCTCTTAAATTGCTACAAAAAATATATCTTAAATTTAAGGAAACAGGAAGGCCACAAATAAAAGGATACAAAAAACGTGCCATGCAAGCACGACAAGAAGAAATCTGTTGTAGTCATATTAAGAACTGATAACATTGACTTTAAGACATTAGCAGAGATAGACTGGCAGGCATTCCTGGTGCTTCTCAGCATATCCAAATTTCCTCTTTTTCTGAAGACACTGTCCTAATGACCCCATTGTATCTTAATCACCTCTTTAAAGACCTTATTTCCACATAAGGTTATATTCTAAAGTACTAAGGTTTAGGGATTCCATACATGAATTTTGTGATGATGCAATCAACTCATAACAGGAGTAATTCCTGTAACTCACAGAAAACATTTATCTGATGCACTTGAAACTCAGAGAAGATGAATAACAGTTTGTACTAGATTCTATTGCATAACTAAAGCCCCAAGACCTCTGCGGTTTACAACACAAACTCATATTGGCTGTGGCTGCTGTGAGCTTGCTCCATGTGTCTTCTCATTCTAGGCACAGATAGATGAACAGCTCTTACCTGGGATTTGCCATTCCCATGAAGAAGGGAAAGAGAATATAAAATGTGGTGCAAATACACAATGGCTTTAAGAGTTTCTGTTTGGAGGTGACATACCCATCACCACGACTTACTTAGCCAAACCAGTTCCTGTGGCTTGACACCCACACTTGATAACTGGTTATTCCTTCAGCAGGGAAGCACGGCAAGTCAATTTCAACAGGTGCAGCTGTAGAATCCCATTACAGGGAAGTAGAAAGCAGTTAACTGAGAGCAACACAAGGTAGGTCATGGATTTCCAGAAATGTACTACTCATACGCATTCTAAAAACAGTCAAAAATGTAAATCACAGAATTTTTGTCAAGTTTGCAAGAAACAATAGGAGATACCAGCAAAACACATGGATTAATTTCTTACTTGAAGATCATGTGAGACTAGTGAACCAGAAAGCATGAAAATAGTTGTCTTCTATTGAGAGGACTTGCTTGAAAGTTCACCTTGGACTGATTAACCAAAAAGCACTGAATTATAGAGCTACAGAGCTTAATGATTTTAGACACAGCAAATGTTTATCTGACAACAACCACAAAGTAACTAAGACACAGGAAGGTTAACAGAGCCAACCCTTGTTAATAAGGCAAAGACGAAATCTGTCCACCTACCCACTTCCTAGCCCTTATGCCCAACCTGTCACCTCCCACCTCTACTCCCTGCCTTATTCTCCAGTGACTTTTTCTCAAGTCTAGTGTTATCTCCTGCCTTTTCTAGGCTGGGCATATATTTTTTTCCAGTCTCTTATCAAATGTGTTAGTTTTGGCTTTTGAGTTTTTCTGACTTTATGTTGAGATATGGCATCTCTGTGACCCCTTTTAGTCTCAGCTCTCCCCTACTTCAAAGGTAATGACTCTCCTGACTCCCAACACCATAGATTAGCGTTGCCTGGTTTTGTCTGTGCTTTTCTGTGTCTGGCTTCTTTCCCTCAACATTAGATTTGTGGTTGTAGATTATTCATCCTATTTGATGTATAGAAGTCCATTGTGTGACTATATCACAATATTTTACCTGTTCTACCCTGGACAAACAATTGGATAGTTTCTAGTTTGGAGCTATTATGAATGGAGCTACTATGAACATTCTAGTTAATGTCTTTTGGGGAACTCAATTTATCAATTTCTTTAAGTTGATACCTAGGACTGGAATGACTGGGTCACAGGGCATGTGGAGATTTAACTTTAATCATTTTCCAAAGTGGTGGTACCATCTTCCAGACTCTTAATAAGGATTCACATTCATTCATAAAAGCCTTAGCAGTCTGCACAGGATTTTCAAAAGAAGCACACCTTGAATCTGGCTCTTCTGATTCCAAGCCTAGCATTTATTCCATCCAGTAAATTCTGGATCCTTCCATCCTATTTTCCTCTCCTCAATACTATAATACTGCCTTTTTCCTTTAACTTCTCCTCACAAATGAATAGCTAGTCATTCATGGATCATTCTCCCCAGGGTTTTTTTGTTTTGTTTTTGTTTTTGCCTCAAAGAGGATCAGTGGTGACTCCAAATAACTCTAATGGTGGGACTTTCAGGTTCCATAAAAAAATCAATCTGTAGGAAGGAGATGGAAAGAAGAGAGAGAAAGATAATTTCAGTCACAGGAAAGTGCTCAACAGAATCACTCAGATCCCAGTTGGAGGGTGATCTGAATAGAGCTGTCCCTGATGAAAATAGAAAACTCATCTTGCATCATGTGAACTTCAGGGCAGACATGCTGGAAAGCTGTTTCGCTCTGGCTTCTCCAAACTGATACAGGGGACCCAGAGGGAAGCCTCAGAAGTCACATTAAACCACCATCTCCACATCTTCACCCAGGAGGCCACTAGCAGGAATCTGCTGCTGGTTTCTTGACGACGATCTGTATGGGAGCCCCGTGCGTGAAGAAATTGAGCAGGAAAGATTAAGAAAGATGACAATGAAAATCAAACCCCAGCCTCCCGACTACCCCTCAGGTGTGCATCTGTTCCCCAATTCTGTGTTATAATTAAAGAGAATGGTTTTTATATATTTAGATACTTCCAATGCCTGGATTTCAATGTAGTTGAAGTAAAGGGTACTAATTAATTGTGAATCACTCCAATACTTGAATATAAAACCTCTCGAGCCTAATGTGCAAATTTATGTAAAAACAATGTGAAAATTAGAAATGCATTGGCACATTTTTTTAACCAGAACTGTAGCACTCTGTCTAGTCAAACAGACTGCTCATTTGCAAGTTGTCTATATGCAAAGCATTTTGCCCCCGGGAGCCTAAAATCTCCTTAGCAAGTCATCTGAAATTTGAGAAGAGCTTTGTTCTGAACCTGATTTCTGCTCTCTTTACTTTTTTTTCTCTGCTTCCAGCATTGTGGGCAAAAAGCCTAAGTATGGATTACACCTGGCCAGCCCAGCAACAGGCATGGCCCAAAACACAAGGCTCACCCTGGGCCACCCATTTGAGTTCAAAGGAGGATGTCTAAATAAGCTTGTCTTGAGCCGTGTGCATTGGCCTTGCACTGCAGCCTTTCCCATTTAAGAAAAATTTCAAAATCCAAATGTTTCCAATCCACAGGACTCAAATTTCCCTTTGCAGATCAGACCTGGTGAAGTAAAGAGACTATTTGCTGTTAGGTCCTAGGCTAGTAGCTTTCTGACTTTCACCTTTTGTTTGAAGTTAAGAGAAAGCAGAGAAGAAAGAAAGTAAACTGATCAACACTTCTCACTGCGCACTGCGTCTGCCTCCCCCAACCCTGGGGGAGAAAAGCCAGCATGGGCAGGTGCTTGGGTGCAGCAGCAGGGGGCGCACTTGGCTTGGCCGCCCTGGGCGGGCTGGCTCCCGACAGAAATGGGACAGAGGTCAGTCCCAGAGGCTTGGAGATGGCACGCCCAGGAGTGGGAAGAGAGGCCTCTTTGGGAATTACCTTATCATTTAACTCTTCAGGTGGAGGAGGAGGAGATGGGAGAGACAGAAGGAACTGGCTGGCAGCCAAGCCAGAGCTAATGGCAGCCTGCTGGTGCTCGAAAAAGCAGACAGTGGGACAAGACCCTGAAGAGGTACTCTCCTGGACAAGAGCCCCATCAACAGTCACTGTCACCCGGTAAGGAAATGGCTCAGGTTTTTCCCGGTAGCTCAATCCCAGATGAAAGGGACATCATCCCTTGGCCCCGGAAGCTCAGACATTTGACTCTACTGACTCCTCTGCCCGGAGGCCAACTCCTCTGGCTGCAGCTCACATGGACTCAAGTTATGAAAAAGCTTAATTTTCTCATATCGATTGTCTCTGCAAATGCTGCCATCCGTTGTGACTAGTAAGTTTAGTTTTCACCAACTTGGGTACAATTGTTGTCACCCTAATATACTAAGGCCTTGATACTCAGAGTGTGGTCCCAAATCAGTGTCAACACCACTGACTGTGAGCTTTCTAGAAAGAAAAGCCTACCCCAGACTTCCAGAATCAGAATCTGCATTTTAACAAACCTCCCCACTGTGCCAAAATGATTATTTTCTGACCATAGTTAGAAAGCCAAATTCTAGTATTTCCGGGAACCAGACAGGTAACCTTGAATAAAGCACTTGATTTCTTCAACTCTTAAGTCCTTATCTATAAAATGGGCATACTAATCCTGCTTAATTTAAGATGTTTAAATTGAATAATAAATTATTAATTTGTGCTACAAAATGTGAATCATGATAGAAATGTTCAATTTTAGTCCTATGCTGTGTCCTGACTCGATAATTGGGTTACAAACTGAAAACAGGACAATCTCTCTTTTACCTCTTTTTTTATCTTCCCTATACACTTAAATACAGTGTTCTACCCATAATGATGTTGACTATTTGACATTTACAAAAATCTTCCTTGGAATTCCCCTGCCATAAAAAAAAAAAAAATTCTAATTTCAATTCTCTCTAATCACAAAGAGATCCTGTCACTTTGACCTAATCCTGTGAGGTTCATCCCTCTAAATAATTGTATTGTCTCTATCTATAAAGCACTTTGTTACTATGGCAACGCATACATAATTGCATGTGTAAGTAATTGAGGGTGGCTGTACAAATCAGACTCCTTTCCAGCATAAAACATTCTATCCACCCAAATGTTTCTCTCCCATAGGTTTTCACCAAATCCTTCGTGGTTTCTCAAACTTATATATACTTTATGAACACTATAGAGCAATATGAAGAAACAGATTGATAACAGTGGGAAAATTCTTGGGGGAGGAAATTGGAGATCTGGTTCCCAGTTCAGACTCTGACACATAATTTGCAATACAACTTGGCCCAGGGCACTCAACATTTCAGAGCCCCAGTCTCTTGTCCCTAAAGGTAGGTAAGGGAACAATATGCTCTCCTATGGCTCAATCCCTATAATGTTCTGTAATATTCAGAGTTGATTTTAAGTGTCACTTAACTGAAATCATTCAATAAACCTTCATGGCATTAAACATTAACACAGCTCTTTTTATGTGGCATGGTTCATTACAATGCCAATAAATGATTAATTATAACTCTCTGTCTTGACCAATAATTTTGCTGGACTTTTATGATTCATAATTTGAACTGTGTTGTAATGTTACCCCTCGAAACTGACATACTAGCATTTATTGTTTTTTATTGCATCTCTAAGGTGGCGTTTGAAAGAGGCTCCAAGTGACACATGTTTAGGAAGAGTTTAAAAGTGTGGACATGGTTGCAGTATAACTAGTCTTCACTGGTGGCAGAGTAAGGACCCAGGGACCAGAGCTTCTGTCCTGTGAACTTAGCCTTTTTTGAGCAGCCGACCCAGCAATGAATAATTCTACGGGCTGTTTGGCCAATGCAACAGTTTGCAATGGTACGTCTTGTGTGGTAGCTGACAGCAATTTCAATACCATTCTAAGTATAGTCCTGAGTACTGTGCTGACCATCCTTTTGGCCTTGGTGATGTTCTCCATGGGATGCAATGTGGAAGTCAAGAAATTCCTAGGACACATCAAGCGGCCGTGGGGCATCTGTGTGGGCTTCCTCTGTCAGTTTGGAATCATGCCCCTCACGGGATTCATCCTGTCGGTGACCTTTGACATCCTCCCCATCCAGGCTGTGGTGGTTCTCATCATGGGCTGCTGCCCTGGAGGAACTGCCTCCAATATCTTGGCCTATTGGGTTGACGGTGACATGGACCTGAGGTAAGAGATCTACTCCTCTAACTACTGCAATCGTGCCAAACTCATCTTTTCAGAACCTGGTGGCATTCAGAATGTCCATCTGATCTGCCATTGATCCAAAGTATGACCAAGGAATTAAGTGGGAATAAATGCATTTGTGTGCCTCCCAGCACAGCTGCCTAGCTATTGGAATCTGGGGATTACATTTTGTGTTTGTGTTTTTAAATCAAACTCAGTTAACAGGGAGCTGCATAATTGCTATTTATCTCTGGGAAAAGATTCAAAGCTTTTCAAAAAAGAAATCTTATCCAAGCCACAAGCTGCAGCTGAGGAAGTTTATCCTGTTGGTATCAGGAAAAAAGAAAAACCAGAAACAAAAACTACTTTCTTTATAATAATGAGGAGCTCTGGGTGCAATCATGAAATCAAACTGTCCATCAAACATTACAACCTATGGTGAGACAATGGTCAGCTCCACCAAATACAGCCAGTTCTTTGGGCAAACTTTTTCTTGGTGTAAAACCTAAGGAAGAATTCATAGATTTGCTTTACCTCTACTGGAACTAAAAGAAAAAGAAAAAGCCTACAGCAGCTTTTTTTAAAAAATTATGCTTACCTTATTATAAAATAAACAGAAAATGGTTTTTCCACTTCCCACAGAGTAATCTAAATTGCAATGTTTGCCCAATTCATCTTGTGCCAGTCTGAACTAGCGCTGGGGGGAGAAAAAACTAATAGAAATAAGAGGAAGCATTAACGGGACTAGACCAAGAATTTTAATGCTGAAAGTTGAATAAACGATATCTTCTTCCTTACCTCACAATTCCTCATTTCCTGTGAAAGGTGTGCATTTCTGCAAACCATCCAGGTGTTCATGCAATGTATGTTTATTAAATACTGTGCAGTAGGCAATCAGCTCTGTTAAGCCCCGGCTACTATATGCAGAGGAGAGAAGCACCAAGTGTAGAAATGTAACCACTGGGTTGATCAAATGCCTAGTGAGCAATTAGGAACCTGCTGTCTTATTTCAACTGGTGCTGATTTCTCCAGAAGCTTTACAAAAGTCATACGAACCACATACTTTCACATTACTTAGTTTTCACATAAGAAAATACAGTATCCACCTTGCAATAGACTTATTTTAAGATAAGCCCTATAAAGGAATAAACAATGGCAAGCGCTATTCAGGCTTAGTTAATCTGTGAACAACAATATAACAATAAGGGATTTTTTAGACTTCAATTAAGTTTGACCTGGACACAGATACACAGAAGTGAGAATTCTAAATACTAGCACTTATTAAACTGAGGGGAATGAACTAAAATATTGGGTTTTGACCTCTACTAAACAGCTTTCACATAACATCTGTAATTTTTTAACAATGCAGAAGAGTCTTATACTGCAACATAATGCCACACATGAAATTCTTTTTATAAGACAGAAAAATTACGTGTGCTGCTGGGTTGTCTGGCTGTTGAAATGGATTGTCTTCCATGGGTTAAAATGGTAAGACCTAATCTAAAAGCTCCAAGTCACATTTAGCTATGGTTTTAAGGAAATCTTATTTCAATTGAAACAAGAGATGATTATGTAATCCTGTCTACCTCATATAACAATTCATATAAATTATTTTTAAAAATAAGAAATAAGAACCAAAAGTAGAATATGAAACCTTGGTAGAAAACCTTCAGCTGAATCAGTATAAATGAATCAATCCTTCAACAAGTGACAATACACTCTACAATGGACATACGTCAACTTCACTTATCCAGAACTCAAGACCCAGTAAAAAACTGTACACCCAAAATAAATTCCATGTAATCTCGTATATGCTCCTTACTCAGAACCTACTTAACTTTCCTCATTGTATGAATAAACTCTGTTGTGCAATTTCCCAACACAGAGATGATCAGAAATAAGAAGTAGAGAAGGAAGCAGGGTATTAGGAAGGCAAGCCTGAGTCCCACCAGGAGCAAGAGAAAAGACCAAAATGCCTTTGAAACAAAGAAAACAACTGACAAAACCCTCTGCCTCACTTATTCTAGGGACAGACAGCCCTGCGAATACAAGAAGGTATCACTGTATTTTAGCACAGTGAACGATGATGCTTATCACAATGGGCAGTAATCATTAAGAAGAGGCTAAATTACGCTGCTGTGTAAGACAGTGACATTATGAATTGTGTATGTTAGGGAGAAAAAGTGTTCAAATATTTCTTCAAACCAAATTAAGAGGAGTAAAACTTCAGTTATTTGGGTAACAGTTTTCCAAAACTTTTTATTTCTCTGGAGTGAGTATTTGATAACTAAATTCTCATGATGGTTTACTTAGACATAATCCTATCTAACATTTATATTTCCAATTCTGCATTCTTAGAACTTTATCTTCTCCATCCTCACTTGAACTGCAGCAGTGGCAGTCAAGACACAATTGCTTATATTAACAGGTACCTTCACTGATTGAGCTAATACCACACGGTGCCAGCAAAACAATTCCACCTGGCTTTAACTTTCCTGGATGTTGTTCTTGGGAGAAGAAACCAAAACATTTCCCAGTCATCCTATTATCTCTTTTGAACCTGGAAATCCATCGCATTTTGCAATCTCTAGAGACTTAAAAAAATATATAGACAGTTATCCTTGCTCATCAAAGTACAGCAAGTGATATTTCAGCTCCTTCTCTGACCACCCCCAGCCTGGAAAGTTGTTTGTGAATCTGATCAGTGCACAGATATTTTTACCCAAGATATAGCTGGGCCATGGGCATTATATGCACAAAAAGTGTGAGGGAGAAATGCAGGTGACCTTCCAGGTGAATCTGCTGGAGGCCAAGGCCCATGGTTCAGAGGACACAGAAAACTCTTATCTCCTTTGTGTCTGCTCTGTCCCCAGATACAGGCAAATCTCTGGTCTCTTCATCTTTACGCGATGGATGGCCATGGCCACACCATGCAAGGACTTTTCCTTCTCATTTTCCTTTCTCTGATTTCTTCTTTGGGAAATCCATTCTTATGCATTCTTCCCTTAGTTTCCCCCAATTGTCTTACTTTCTACATTCCTTTTTATTATTTTCTAGATCTTCTTTATTATACATTTTCCTGCCATGTCCTTTGTTTTTGGCCAAATATTGTTACATTTTTCAGTTTCCAGTTCAGTGTTCACTGATACTTTAGCTGTTGAAGATCCCTGGCTTTCTGGCTCATCCCAAATTCAAAGCAATACCTCCTATGCCAAGCACATGAATGTCTAGCTCCTTTCTACTCTGGGAGAGCTAAACCAACACCATTTGATTTTTCCTTTATTCTGCCTCAAAGTAACCAAGCTTCGTGTCTCTGATGTAGCATTTATTTTTATTTTACTCTATAATATTTATTAAATACTATAATGTACCATGCACAGTACTAACTACTCAAAAATGCATTGATGTATTTCACCCTCCAAAGAATCCTCTGAAGTCAGTACTATTATTTCCTGCATTTGATAGATGATAAAAGTAAGGTTCATAACTTTGGCCAAGGCTGTTGAGTCAGAGCATGTCAGAGTCAGGACTGGAATCCAGACCTATCCGCCATCCCTGTCGCGAATCAGAAACTGCTCTACATGGTTTCTGTCACTCATCACTTCTCCAGTTTGCAGCACCAACCATGTGTACATCTTTTGATCCTTCAAACTTGGTGTTTCACTTCTAATATGATTGCAATCTTATATGTTTCATTATCGCTGATTTCACTGAATTCCTCAACATTCACCAAATTTTCACTTATTCTTTCTTTTATTTCTACCCCCACACACAAAATTCTTCCTGGCAGTTAATAGAGCTAAAGCCAGAAATTAAAGCCAAGAGATGTTTTTATTTTCTTACATATTAGTATTTTCTCGTACTCCAACATAAATTCATGGTAGTATTTTTATTTTATTTTTGACCTTTATGCCTTTTATAAAACTTCAAATTTTCTATGTAAAATAATTTTTTTGCTAAGTTATTCCACTATATTGTCCCTTCAAATTCTTTGTGAGTTGTTTTTAATCTCATTTTGAGGGGTTTGACTTTGTTCTCACATTAGTTCACATAGTGTCAGCTTCCGGCCACCATCCTCTTGCCCCTTGTTGTCAGGATTGTCCACTAAATCCAAGCCTTTTCCTTCTCCAAATCCTATTGTCCTGCCCTGTGGTTTTTTAAAAAACTGTTCTCACCAAACTCAAAAGCATGATGTAGCCTCACAAATTGCCTTAGCAATAATTCAGAATTTTGAATTTCAGAAATTTGAAAGAAAAACCAGAAGAGAGCAGATTTCCTTCTAAAAATTTTTCTTACAGTTTAAAACAAAACAAAACAAAAAATTATCAGCCTTCTCTTCACTGTGATACAGGTAATGATTTCTCCCCACCCCCCATACACCCATCACATTGTAGAAAACGTGTTGGATTCACAGGAATAAAGTGGTTTTATTATAGAGACAACTTTAAATCCATTCTAATATATTTAAAAAAATAAAAGGTAGCAAAAGAGAAAGGTAAAGGAGGGAAGGAGGAAAGAGAGGGAAAAAATCACCTTCAAATTCTAGTACTTTAGTTATAAGTAGGACACAGTGCTATTAATAACAAATTAACTTATTTTTCTGATGTAGGACTCTGCCTTAGCATCTTAGTTTGTATCTAAATTAAGTTAACCTATGACCAGAATAGACTGAACTTCTTAGTATTTTAAATGCATCTCTAGCATTGGTTATTTTTATAATATTTTAGCTCTACTAAAACAAGTAATTTTATGTAAATTCTTTAAATCCATTTTAAGTGAGGTCATTTCTGGTTAAAAAGAAAATTATTAGGGAAATTAAGTCCTCTGAGAGATAGACTTTGCCCCACCCTTTATTATGGCAAAACTGGGCAAATTTATCTACATGCATTGAAAGGAAATTTCTCACCTCTAGCTACTTTCCTTAGCATAGGGTGGCATTGTTTTGTGGCTGTTTAGGGGGGAGAGGTGATACAAATATTTCACATTTTCCTTCAAGGACACACATAATACCCTTAAGAAATTGCTGCTCTGATAGAATCAGTGCTACAGCTATTGGGGAAAGAGTCTTCGGGAAAAATTGCTCTAAGTTTCCTGATTCTATTTGTTGGAACACAAAATACACAAACTCATGGCTGTCTGCTTCCAACCCAGACAGAGTGTGGCTTTAGAGCCCAGGCATTGGGGCAAAGAACGTGCCCCCATGATACAAGGCATGTTCAGGGGGACCAGGATGATTCACTACCAAAAATGTCTCTTCCGCCCACTGTCATGGTACTGGAATGGCATCATTTGGTATTAATTCCTCCGTGCTGAAAGCCAAAATGCACTTACTCAGCCAGACCCACTTCCTAAAATACCAATGCTCTCAACAGGAAGGATACCAGATCCTGGTTCTTCTGAACACACATTTGGTGTAAATAAATAGTCAGCGGCTTACTCAGTCCTTACTCCTAAGGACTTGGGCCTGCACTGCCTGCCTGCATGCTTTCTTTGGTTTATTAAGTCAGTTCACTCTTCTTTTCTCAAGATATGGCCACTTGACCAGTAATTTATCTGCTTCATGGAAGCACACTGAGGCCTCCTCCCTCAGACACGCGCTGTAGCCCAGGGGCCGGGGAGGCCCGTCTCCTACCAGGTGGTCAGAAGCGTGAGGCCCCCTGTAGCCTTGGCTGGTTGAGTGTGTTTGCTGTTCTCTGACTGGATGTTTGAAGAGTGACACATCCAGGCACCTTGTATCTCGTCTAATAATGAGTTTAAACCATCATTAAATACCTTATCTCACCCTGGAGAACAAGTAGGGAAGAAAAGTGGAATAAGGCAAAGTAGAGAGACACCAACTATGGCCATTTTTGCCCAAGGCCAGGCCCTGCACAAACTTGGGCACACGTGTATTTCCACCCCTCGTGCCGGGTGATGCTCCTGCTTGAGACAGGCCCTTGCAGGACTTCCTAATCATGAATTGAAGATAAAACATCCTCTCCCCTAGAAAACACAGGTGGACGTGTCAACCTGCCTGTTTCCTTTCAGCGTCAGCATGACCACATGCTCCACCCTGCTCGCCCTGGGAATGATGCCGCTGTGCCTCCTCATCTATACCAAAATGTGGGTCGACTCTGGGACCATAATAATTCCCTATGATAGCATAGGTAAGTCGTTCCTCTGCAAGAGTGTTTAATACTACCCTCAAACTCTGCTTTTCCCCACCGCTATGTTCTCAGACCAGGTTCACACCAGCCATGATTTGCCTCCTGTGATAGATAGGGGCAGTTTTTGCCTGATTAGAATTCCATCGTAAAGTCCCCCCAGCACTTGGATGGGCATTGGCAGAATGTAAATTCTCGAGCCTTGACCCCAAGGGAGAATCTCCCTTTTCTTCAATTCAAATCACCAGGGAGAGGAGCTTCCCCCGCCAGCAGTCTGGACTGAGGAGGTTTATGTGTGTGTCTATGTTCACGCCATGATTTCAAACAGAGCCCCTAGTAGATGATCGTGAGTGTCACAGTAAGAAACTACCAGATGAAACACTGTTCGTAACACTCAGCTGTGAACCATCTCTCGATTCAGAAGTTGCCTTAATGGCACGGTGTGTATTTCATGCCCCAGACGTCAAATTTGCTGGTTATGACTCTGTCTCCACTCATTTCAACTCCTGGATGTTCACCCCATCCCGAAGGAACTTCTTTTCTGTTTCTAGGAAAACAAATGGTGGTGGGAGATTAAGTTACTGTTGTAACACTGGGATGAGGGTTAAGAGAAGAACAAGATAGTTCCTGGCTAACCGAAAGTAGGCGTTTCCCACAGAACTATCATGATAACAGATGAGATGTAGTTGAAATAGTCCATCAGTACCAATCAACAGGTACATTACATGCTAAATGGTATTTTTTTTTTC
>VBSM01000605.1:10795647-10807958 GCA_008086735.1 Cheirogaleus medius
AAAAAAAAAAAAAAGTGGTCCTCCTTGACACAACCTATGCAGTATGAGTTTTTTCAGTACAAGATCCTTCTGCTGACCCCTGGGGAACCGCTTCATGTCAGATATAATCCCCTGAAAACAGATTTTAGAGTGACCTTCCATGACCACCTGCCTATGCCTCACACTTAACTCTCTGGCTGCTCCCTCAATGGACACCTTCCTTAGAGTTAAAATATGCGGTTTGTTTGAATAGTGAAAACATTGTAGGCCTCTCAAAGACCCTGCCTGCTAAGTGAAGAGTTTTGATTCCACATTACTCGTTTGTACAAGAAAATAATTTAAGCCTTAAAATATTCTTCTTTTGATATTCATTCCCTTCTGGAAAATGCCCCATAAGAATTTTTTAATAATTTTAACTACAGTGTGAATGACTTATACTATATCCGTTAATGTGAATAAATTTTGAAAGAAAGGAGGAGAAAATGAGAAATCAACTAGCGCCTCAATTGAGAGAAAGGTCATCATAAAACGAGTAAAAAGCAAAGAAAAAGAGAAAAAGAGAAGAAAAAAAGAGAACAGCAAAAAAGGAACAAAAAGGAAGAGGAATTTGAAAAATAAAGATATTAACTGTGCTTGCTCAGCATAGTGCTTGCCCTGGCCTATTCTCCAACTTAACATTTTTGCTACTGGTTTTTTTCAGTCCTTTAATATAGAAAACAAATGAGCTGACTGCTTCACAAGATGTTATCGTCACTTTATAAATGAGGAAATTGAGGCTCAGGGTAATTGTTTAATTTGCCCAAGATCACTGGGGAGCTGGAGATAACCCCCGGGGTCTGCTTTCCACCCTGCTCTGTGGGCAGGCACTGTGCTCAGTATGGCTTCCACATGGTGCTCAGCGTGCTCCCGCGATTCCGTGAACACCTGCTGAGCCCCCTCAGATGCTGACATCTGGATGGGGAGGAGGCAGACTGCACGACTGGAACCACCAGGGAAGCACCGTAGCAAGTTCTCGGACCTACTCCTCTCTACCCAGTGTTTGTGAGCGGCTCATGCCAAGAACTTTATATCCACTCCGTTATTTAATTCTCACAACAGCACTGTGAGGCAGACATAATTCTACCCATTTTATGCATGAGGAACCCAAAGCTCAGGGGGGTCAGTGATTATCAGAGTTCCCACAGTTTGTGAATAAAGGTTCCGCTCTGAGTCTACCGGGTTCCCAGCCCCACCACGTGAATGTATCCACCACTCTCTTTCATTCTCAGTTTTCTTTCCACCTTTCTTTCCTCTGATACCTACTGTGTAAACTTGATTAAAGACCAACTTATGGTTTCAATGGATAACTGTGAGCAGTTGCTTTTTCATCTTACAAAGACAGGCATTTTACAGAGAAAGCACAGGCTTATGAGGAATAAGTAAAACAAACGGAGTCTGGAGAAAGAAACGAGCAAGATCCCCGGCCCACTGTAGAGTAAAGAGTTACAGCTTCAGCCCCTCCAGGCAGGAGCCACACACCTGGGCGGAAGGAAAGCAAAGAGTGCCTTTTCCAGGCAACTTCAAGACCCTGAAAAACTCTATCTGGCCTCTTCTGGTCTAGAGAGGAGAAGCAACTCTGCCCTGGATCTCAGCCGGTGATCCTGCTTGCAAGTTTATCCTGTTGCCTTGGGCTGCCCCAAAGAGATAAGGACTCTTTGAAAGAAGGACCAAGCAGACCGGGACAGACAGACGCATTAAAACTATACCCAAAACCTAACCACACTTACATCCTAAGCACAGTATTTGCACCTAGATTTAAGCTACCACAGCACAGATTTCTATCAAGATGGTTGTAATTGAAAGCCTACAAACTTCACAAAAGTTAGCAAACCGACTAGAGACCCAAGAGAGGAAGTCTTCTCCCAAAGTAGCAGATGCAGGGAAACCCAAAAAGGATTTTTCTAGGGGATCTTACCAGTATATCTGCCAACACCTCTTTTCCATATCCTTTGTTCTATTATTTCCTCCTTATTCCCTCCTACCCATCTTTTTTTTTTGTTTGTCTGTTCCCCCTTACTCTTAGTACCCTTAGTCATTACTTAATTCTGCTGAGTAACTTCTGGACAAAAATAATTGCTGGCCGTTACATTGCCAGGAAGGCTAGAAGGCTACAAAGAAACGTTTTCATCATCATCATGTGATGATGATGATTTAGAATTTCATTCTAAATTAATATCAACAGCCTTGGAATCTAGACTCTGTTTTCCATCTCTGTGCAATCTACCCTAATACTAAGCAACATCCACTCTCAGAATTTCATTATTCAATTCCACTTTCTATACTGCTTTAAAAGGATGTTTGAAAAAGAAAACCCATGAAAAGTTAGAAGTTGTCGATATCATATAAAAACAGTTATTGGACAAATAAGTGTTAAATAATATGTGGAAACAAACCCTATGTCACAAGAGCAGCAGTAAATTAAGCATGGTGAAACTGAAGTACAACTCTCTTATCTGGCTGGCTGAGCACGTTGCTGCAAAGAATTATAATTACATGAGAGGTCGCCAAATATATTATCTCATGGAAAATTTAAAGCATGCTTTTTCAACCTATTCTCTCACCTCTCCGCTACAGATTTCAATAACCAATGCTAGTTTTAACTGGAAGTCAGGAGCCATCAGAATGCCTAGAGATCTTGAGCTAATTTTGAACATGTTCTTTTATTTCTTTTATTTGAAAATATTTTGAAATGTTTCTTTTATTTCTACTTCCATGAAGTAACATACAGATGTAAAATATCATCTATGTACACCACAGTACCACACACACACACACACACACACACACGTGGGCAAGGTATTTTTCCTAGGGGTATAAAGATCCAAAGACCAAATAAGCCAAGATTTTGACAAATTGAAACTAAAATATATTATTAGAATAAGAAACTGAAAAATTCACCCAGGATTTAGGGAAAGGATTTATATCATCAATAGTATCAATTTTCAACCAGTAATATTAAATGATTTAGTGGAGTGGGCACAGGAGTGAGTGTGTGTGTGGGTTTAATTCCATATTCTGTTTTGCACACTCAAGAAGGTAGATGAAATACGACCTAAGACTTTTTCAGCTTGCTTACTCTTTTGTCTTTCTCTTTCTGTGTTATATTCTGTTTATCAAATTGCTCTTCTGTCACCTTTAGGTGTTTCTTTGGTTGCTCTCGTTGTTCCTGTTGCCTGTGGAATGTTTGTTAATCACAAATGGCCCCAAAAAGCGAAGATCATACTTAAAGTAAGTATCCCATGGTATCGGTGGCACAATTAAATGCTCCACAGTGAGAACTGAAGTGATATGGTTTTTTCATCCACTAAATTGTTTTATTCTCATTATATGATTACCTCCTAGCAGAACTTGAAGTTATTAGCCATACAGTCCACTTTTCTAGAATGTTCTTCATTGTCCATCCACAGGACAAATTTCCATCCATCCTTTGAGACTCTCAATGCAAACATCGCCTCTTGATTTCACTCTAGTCTATTACTACAGCACATTGCTGTTATCTCTGCTATGTGAGTTTGTGTTATGAAATATATCTAGAGGCTGTCTTAGAAAATAGGACATATCTTTCTTATCTCTGTATCCATATGGCCAGTTCGGTGCCTGGCAATTGGTATATGTTATATGTATATTAACAGTAACCATTCGTTCCCCTTCACCAACTATATTCTAGCTAGATGATATGGATATGGATATAGATGATACAAGTAGATTCCACTGCTCAAGGGGAAAAATAGGTCAGTTGATATTCCTTGCTTCTCTGGACAAAAAATGTTATATAATTGTTTTTAATGTGAAAAGGAGAAAATAATAACAACAGTGGCTTATATTTGCATATGTCATTTTTTAACTTTTATAGAGTTTTATATCCATTTTCTCATTATCATAACAACCATAAAAGGTGGCTGAAGCAAGTTTTTATCTCCGATTACAAATGAAGAAATTAAGATAGAGAAAGGTTCATGATTTACAGAGACAGAATGGGAAGAGTTGAATCTGGAAGCCAAGTCTTCTAGGCGTTTATTGTAATGGGTTTTCTTCCTCTCTGACAAGGATAATTTGAAAGCTAGAAAATCTTCTTCAGGATAATTGAGCATGGATGCTATCTGTCCATGTTGTGTTTTTAAAAATTAAAACATGGAAAATACACCAGTATTTCCAGTGGGCTGATTGCAGCCTTCAGGCTACAAGTATATAAAGAGACAACTTTATTATTACTTCCCCAAGGGAAGGAGACAAATCATCTCTGACAAATATATTTGGATTTGCTTTAAACACGATGACTGAGTTCACTTTTGCCTTTTCTTCCAGATTGGGTCCATTACAGGTGTGATCCTCATCGTGCTCATAGCTGTGGTCGGAGGAATATTGTACCAAGGTGCCTGGATCATCACTCCCAAACTGTGGATTATAGGGACAATATTTCCTGTGGCCGGGTACAGCCTGGGGTTTCTTCTGGCTAGAATAGCTGGTCAGCCCTGGTACAGGTATGGTGTTTTGCTAAATCAGACTGGGAATTTTTGTCTCTAATAGCTGTTGTGTAAGATTGCTGGAGCTACTATAACATAGTATCACAAACTGAGTGGCTTAAACCGAAATTTCTTGTCTCACAGTTTTGGAGACTAGAAGTGAAAATGAAGGTGTCACAGGATTGATTCTTTCTGAGGACTGCAGGGGAAGGATCTATTATAAGCCTCTCTCTTTGGTTTATAGACAGCTGTCTTCTTCCTATGTTTGTCACACCTTATTCCCTCTGTGCATATCTTTGTGCCCAAATTTCCCCTTTTTATAAGGACACCAGTCATATTGGATTAGGGTGCACCTTAATGATCTCATCTTAACTAATTGTATCTGCAATGATCCTATTTTCACATTAGGTCACATTCTGACCTACTAGGACTTCAACCTATGAATATGGAAGGGAAGGGGACATAGTCAACCCATCAAAGCTGTAAATAATAATGACAAGATTGAAATCCTTCACCTTTAATCACATTCATCATCCTATTTCTGAACACATCCCTTCTAAACAGACTCATTCATTCATAAACTATGCAAGTCCCCAGAAAGAAAATGCTGACTGCCTCTTTTTTGCTCAAATTCTTCAGGGCCATTCCCCATACAGTGCAAGACAGCCTCTTCCATTGTTATGCATTCATATTCTCCAAGCAGAGCGACTTCAACAAATGCACTTACGTTGGCCTTGTGATATAGGAGAGTTCCCCCAGCCAGCAAGAGGATGAACTCCTCATCCAAAAGCACTGAATGTTTGAATGGGTTTAGCATTTATGGATTTGGCACTGGGTAAAAATATTTCCTCTCCTACTAAATCCATGTGAATCAACAGGCATTGTAGGAACTGGTGCATGTGTGAGGTTGGGAAGGAGACGAAGGGCACGGAGCAGTGGGAAGGGTGCCCCGTCTGGGTCGGGCAGACTGGGCCTCGCCCTCTAACCCTGCCACACACCAAATAGGAGACAGACCTCGGGCCAGGCACTCACTCTTTCACTGAGTTTTCCTATCTGTAGAATGGGGATAATTTCTACCTTATAGGTTTTCTATCAGGATTTAAGCAGAACAAAAGAAATTTAGCAATAAAATACTGTCCCTTGAGTATTTTCAGAGCCCCTGCTCTGTGTGCTGCACTGTTACCAAAGACATAACTGAAAAAGGTGAAATGAACCCTCTTGCCACTTATAGAATGCTGTACTAAATGAGCCTGCTCCTCATATATGTACAGGCTAAATCTATTTGTTTATATTGTGTATAACATTATATTATTATATAATATACACTAATAAGTAATATATTCGATAAAAGTTATATATCAAATAAACATATATTAAATATATACATTAAAAACACAGACCAAATACATATATATATATATATACCTCCTTGTTCTCATTATATCTGCTTTTAATGTTATACAATAACAAAGCAACAACTAAAACCCGTA
This sequence comes from Cheirogaleus medius, assembly GCA_008086735.1. Classification (NCBI taxonomy): domain Eukaryota; kingdom Metazoa; phylum Chordata; class Mammalia; order Primates; family Cheirogaleidae; genus Cheirogaleus; species Cheirogaleus medius. Next base: position 10,801,619 of record VBSM01000605.1, read on the forward strand.
CTCTCTTAACCTCTCCATTAGGTGCCGAACAATCGCCTTTGAAACGGGCATGCAGAACACGCAGCTGTGCTCCACCATTGTGCAGCTCTCCTTCACCCAGGAGGAGCTCAACCTCATGTTCACCTTCCCGCTCATCTACAGCATTTTCCAGATCGCCTTCGCAGCGATATTCTTGGGATGTAAGGAACAACGCGAATCACGTTTCATTATGATGTTCTTCTTTGAGAAATCCTGCAGTTGCTAAAATGGCTTTTTTTTTTTTATTTCCCTGTTTCTGGCAGTGAGTCGTACAAATAAGTGAGAGGAAAAGGCCCCTCCTAACACTACCATGACTTCCTAATTGCTGATGAAGAGAGTGTCATTTCGCCAAAATGTTCTAGTGAAGATTACTTTTAAGTGAAAAGGAGTGGAGGTCGATTCTCCCCGTTGACTCTTTTCCTCAGTAATTAGGGAGGCATATGAACCTGTTAGGAATATTTTACTGTGTGCCTTCCCACATGCTTCCCGGAACTCAGAATTTGGTGATTTTTTTTTTTCAAAACATTTGTCTTGATATGCTTTGTAAATATAGGATATTTATCAGAAAATTGATATATAAAGGATATTTATCAGGCTAAGTTATAAGGCAGATGTGTGTGTGTGTGTGTGTGTGTGTATTAAATACCCATATAATTGAGGCAGTTGAAGCAAAATGTTCTTTATTTCAAGTACCTGGTGTAGTTAACGTGATTCTTATTTCTACTGTCCTGTAGCATAAGGCTCCCAGCCTCTCCCATCAGGCCCTGCCACCCACTGGCCTTCACCTAGTGGAAGCTTTTCCCCACATTTTACTTTCTAAGGGCTGATGAAGTTTAACTACTGTTTTTTAATTCTATTTTTTTTTTCAATAAAGAAGCTACTTTTTAAAGCTTCACAGCATTTTACTGGGGAATATAAAGGAGAGGTGCACAACAAAAATAATGTGAATGTTAAGTTATATAATGCCTGGAGACACCATTGTGTTTTGTTTTACTTTTCTACTTTGCTCCATTAAGTATTCCACTAGCCTATGGGTGTTAATCAACCTCTGCACTACTGTCTTGAATGTTATTCTCAAAGCAGAGGCTTCCTTTCTAGAATGGAAGAATCCACTGAAAACATTCCACTGATTTATCATGGGATCCAGAAGACAGGAGTCTATGGCCTAATAACTTTGTTCTCTTGTACAATAACCTTATTTGATTGTATAGAGGCAGACCCAATTTGAAAGACAGTGAGATTTTGCCAAATGATTACTCAGCAATGTCTACTAGACAAGCCAGAGAAGTGGACTGGTTTACAGAGCAATTAAGTAAAGGTGCTAGTTAAACAACTAACCCTAAAGAGATTGAGTGATAGAAAGCCAAGTTCAAGGAATAAGGAAAAGGAAGAACTGGGACTGGTATTGTACTTTTCCACAGTTTTATCAGTAAGTATGAAGATAAGGAAGGAATCTTTATTAAGGGTAAACAATGCCTGGAAACATATTTTAGTGATAGGATTAGAAGTCTAAGTAGTTTTTGGAATAAGGAAACGAAGGAAAGAAAGAAGAAAGGAGGGACGAAAATAAGGAAGGGAGGGGAAAAAGGGATGTATAAGATGTATAGTTTGGTCAAACAAAATCATTGGCCCAAGTACAAGTTGAGGGAGGCCCTACTCAAAACAGTTTATAAGTGTTAGATCTTCAATTTGACTGCAAGCTCAATTAAATTCAATAATATGGTTCAGTGGCCTTGAAAATAATACATTACTAGAAGTGCAGGGACTGATCTAAAGGAGATATTGATCTTGGCTTAATAAGATCTTTGAAGCAGGTCACTGTCTCTCTCAGCTGTGTATAATAATGACCATTAACATTTACTAAGCATTTACTATTGCTCACAGACCATCCTAAGCACTTAATTTTATCTCATTTAATGTTCACAATTGCCCTGTATGATAGGTAATATTATCATAACAACTTTATATGTGACGTATTAGAATTTGAGAGGTCCAATAAATAATACCTTCTGTTCTTCTGTTGATTTTGTAACCAATGGATAGTAAAAGAAAAATTAGATATTTAGATAACAAAATAGCATTTTTTATTATGGATAAAGTTTAATTGGAACATACAGCTTGAATCTGGGACCAAACGGACTTGTGGATACCACCCCTCCATCCACTGCCTCACACATGTGCAGACATACACTCACATACACATGCGTAGTAAAGACATGAACTGCAGGTCTTCCCTGGCAGGGAAGAACCTGTCCTGGTGACCCGACCTCAAAACTACGCTAAGAAATGGTTGCCACCAGAGACCAGCAGCTCCACAGAAGAGAGGAAAGCCAAAGCTCTTCCCCCACAGGAGAGAATGAGAGAAGGCAGGGAGGGAACAGGAGTGTTGTTCTAGTTCAAGTCCTTCCACAAGGACCATCGGCCAAGGTCCTGGACATTGCACTGCAGCATGTAGTGTATTTATTGAGGACTAGCACGTTAACTGGGATGTGGTGGTACAGAACTCTTGCTTTTCTTCGTTCTTCCTATTGACAAGTACCATGTGCAGAGCTGAATGCCTGAGGAAGTCTTCTAGCTGCCCTGAGCAAATATTCCCTAAAGTTGTATGCAAGGTCTTCCTGAAGCACATTCATCCCTCTTGCCATGAATGGTCATAAGACTAAGAATGAAGATTGCTTTCTCCAAGGTGCCTGTAGTCTACCGAAAATGTAAACTGCTTTATGAGTCATAGAGTATAAGCACTATCCAAAGTAGTTTTGCAGCTTATTACTGGAAAATTTACTTAACCTCCTGTGTCTTGTTTTCTAGGTTATTGGGCATACAAGAAATGTCGTGGGGAAAATAATGCAGAATTTCTAGAAAGCAAAGACAATGAAACAGAGTCGGAGACATCGGTTTATAAGATGAATTGATGATTTCAACCAGATGAAAAGTGGACACCAAGTAGACAAAACAGATGAGTTCTAAAGGACGATCTTAAACCATAACTACATTTAATTACTTATTTTGTCAGGATACTTGGCAGGAAAAAGTTAAAGTGAAAATTTCAATTTTAACTGAATTTACCTGTTGGTTTTGGTACCAAGTGACTTGTGGTCTAATTCTCTAAGGGGAAAAATATTGGGGTTTTTTTTGGTGTGTGTATGTATATATATGTATATATGTTTCATATATGTATATTTACACATGTTTACTGTCATTGACATATACCCAAAAACTATCTTCAGACTAAACTTGACATAGGTAACACTGAGAACAAGAACCTCGTAACACTGAAACTGAATTTTTAGGCAGAAACTTATAACCCAGAGATGAGGAACTGACTTTTGTAGGTTAAGGTAGATGTAATGAGTTAGTATTGTAGTGATCAAGATTTTCTTCAGTATTTATGATTATGAAAAGATTGACCTGTACATCTTCCACTGACATTTTAATCATTATTTTGAAAACTTTGCAAACTATTTATTTATATAACTTTATAATATAACAGGTAAATATCTGACTTCCTGTATTTTTTTTAAATACAGCCTTCTCCAGTGACAGTGCAAAAACAGAAATGTGGGAAAATTATTACGATATAGAATTCAATAACCAAATTGGAATCAGATTTTTAACTCATCGGGAATATTGCACATTGGTTGCTCTACCTCAGGGGGTCCAATGATGGCCATTAGAGCTTTCAAGGAAAAAAAGAATTTTTTCAAATGGTTGAATTTAGCAAAAAGCTCTTCAAGCCCTGGAAAGGGACTTGCTCAAGGTTTGCCTATGTGAGGCAGGTCCACAGTGGCTAATCTGATAGCCATTCAGTTTATACACAGCATGCACAGTAGGCATCGTGAGCTGTGAGGTGGCAGGAGGTGCAAACACAGTAGAAGTATTGGGAGAAACACCACGACTCTAGGGGATGAATGAATTCTATGGGAGATAATGTGAAATACATAGAAAAGCACGAACAACAGAAATTCAGTTGAAATGCTTGTCTAGGGTCAATTTAGATGTGCAGTAGTAAGTAGTTATAAGAAGAGTCAGGTAAAGGAAGACCCAGAAAGTGAATATTAAACAGTGTTTGAAGAAGAGGCCCGGTCCCAGGGCCCAGAAGTAGGAAGGGCCTTGCCAGCCAAGCAAGTGCCTCTGATGCTGTAAGTAAGTGTAACCAATAGAAGCAAGGAAGATTCAATAAATCCTTTGCCAGTCTTTGATGGCTGCCAGGGGGAAACAACTGGTCAAGTATTGAGCTCTCAACTATGAGATCTAATTTAATTCCCTGTCCCTCATTTTGCAGCACAATGCATGCATGTTCTTAACTCAGTCCATAGTGGGTTTAGTTCCATTTTGCATATTGATATTTTCACTGCCTCATAGATTCCCTTTCAAATGTGTTGGCTCCAAAGGGCTTTTTGCATTTGAATGTTCTAAGTTCAGAACCTGTTGGTGCTCCTAAAAATCACAGGAACAGGACCTCAACTTAGTTCTTCCAGTAGAGGATGAGAGATTCTGCTTTTAAAAGTTACAGCATTTATCTTTTTATACAGGTTCACATTTACAATTGAATAAGGCCTCCATATTTTTACATCATTAGACAAATAGACTAAAATGGACTATAGATTTTTTAAAGGGATAGTGGGAGAGAAAGTATAGAGTTTCTTCTTAGTGAGTGTCAAATAATATGCTTTCAGTGGTGGAAAAGAAGACTTTCAGTCTATCGGTAAAGTACCTCCCACACTTTCTCATCAAACAGAAAACAGACAGGTGCACTAAAGACACACTGTGAATTCATATCCTAATTTCAGCACACCCAAAGTCAAGGGCTCAGATGGCAGCAGCTGCAGCAAGCAGGTTTTGCCTGGCTGTTGATCGAGATACATGAATGAGACAGAACTTGGCTTTCCTACATGATGTGGTAGCTTGTGAGTTGTGTTTTTTTCCCTAATGTGCTAGAGGGAAGAAAAATAGCGGAGCTTTCTAAAATGGCAGCTCTCTAGTTTTAAATGAGTTTGAAAAGTCGATTAAATTATGTATTTTATTGCCTCTGTGAGTATCATATTAAATAAATATTTTATTTTAAAGCCTTGAATAAATGAAAATAGTTTTTGTAATGTTTGGTCTAATTGAGTCTTTGTGACTACTGTCAAGATTTTTCTTACTGTTCAATTCTAGAGATATAAATAAGGTAGAGTTTCTCAGATATTAAATTGTTCTTTGAAAAGTGCCTGAAAGAAACTCTTAATTAAATACTCTAATAATTAGGTCTCCCACAGATACTGATTGAGGTTTTCCCCAAGAAAATCATACAGAGGGAACATTAATCAAAGACTCTTAAAAATGGTGTGACAGTGATAGCTGATTTAAAATAATACCAATGTATTTCATGTACTTATAAATAAAGCCACCACCTTTTATCAAATGATGGCGTAGGCATATCTATACAGAGAAAGAGAGGCTTCAATTATGATGCTCATGCATTAAAATTACTCATCATGATACTTGAAGAAATTCAGGTTACCAAGCTCATTTGCCTCCTCAAAGACATCGTTCTGCTTTTCACCTAGGAAACTCTCACTGTCTTCCAGCAGGAAACAGTTTATCTCCTTTGGAATATTTGATATCCCATTGCTTCTCAATCCTTCAGCTCTTTCAAAACCACCTAAGTTTAGAACAAGTCTTCCAAGTGTGGCACGGGTACCCTGGGAGTTCATGAAATTGTCGCAAGGCGATGCAGGCGCCAGTGGGGAAGCAGTTTCCCTTTCCTCAACTTCCAGACGCACGCTCTCCCCAAAGCCCCTGCCTGGGACACCAGGGCTTGAGTTGTCCTGGCTTCTCCTTTCCCACCTCTTCTTTCGCAGCCAGAAGTCTCCCCTTGGAAAAGCAAGGCCTTATTCTCAGGCCTAATCTTACTATGGCACATCAGCCCAGGGGGGAACATTTTTTTAACACCAGACAATTCAAGATATTGATATCTGAGAAAAGCTTCTTATCTTTCCCAGTTGTACACATACTTATTTAAGGATTTAGAAATGAAGTGTTTTGACATGTGTTGGAATATTTTTGAATATAGAAATAATACAAAGTGAGGTGGGAGAGAAGATAATTTTGTCAAAGTGCCAGCACTTCCATCCCCAACTATTTACTCAAAGAAAGCACCATCTTTGAGGGTTATCCTGTGGGAGCAAACAAAGGAGCTCTGGTTGAAAACATTGAAAGAGGACACATGTTTTCGTTTTTGTTTTTCCTTCAAGAGATACCAAGCCATGGCAAATGTCTGAGTGTTATGGATATCTAAAATGTGGTATATGCTCACAATGGAATATTATTCAATTCTAAG
>VBSM01000605.1:10808058-10824001 GCA_008086735.1 Cheirogaleus medius
TCTAGATGAGCTCAATCTGCAGCTCTTAGGCTTAAAAAACATATTTAAAACATATGATAATATAAAAAGCACATTATAAAATAATTGATCTAAAATATATAAAGAACTCTTAAAACTCAATAAGTCAAGCAATCCAATTAAAAAATGAGCCAGAGAATTTGAAGAATTTTTTGACTTCAGCAAAAAATGTCAACTAAAGCAAATGAGCACACAGCAATGGCAAATAAGTACATGAAAAGATGCTCAACACTATGTAATAGTTAGATGACTGCAAATTAAAACTACAAGAAGGTACCACTGTATGCCCAATAAATAACTAAAATGAGAAAATACTGATGATCGCAAGTGTTGACAAGAATGTCAACAGCAGCTCTCACACATTGCTGGAGGTACTTTCAAAAACACTTTGCAGCTTCTTATAAAGTTAAACACACACTAACCATATAACCCAGCAATCTATCTTAGGTATTTACCCAATGTTACTAAGAGTAAAACAATAATAACAAGACTGCTAATCGGGGGCCAGGTGTCAGGAGACAGAATTGCTGCTAAAAGGCGTGAGGAATATTGTGGGGTGATGGACATGTTCTATATATAAAGATTTCGGTGGTGGTTACCCAATTTTATACATTTGTCAAAATTCACAGAGCTATACATTTAAAATTGGTGAATTTTATTCTAGTAAATTTTACCGTAATAAAGCTGACTAAAATTTTTATTGACCAAGATGTAGCAGAAAAATTTCTTCAATATTTTTATCTTCTCAACCCTTTCTGAGAATATTGAGTTAAGTCCAGAAACTCTAAAGGAAAGAGTAATGGCTCTAATAATAGCTATTTGATAAGTCTAGTAAACCCTTCGGTAGCATACTTCCCAGAAATTGAAACAGTGAATGACTTCGGTTCCAGAAACATTTTGAAAGATGAGTATTTCCAGTTCTTTGCTTTCAACAAAAATGAAAGAGGATCCCATTAAGTTTCCAACTCTTGCACTAAAAAATGTTTTGATGATATACCACTATGGGATTTTCCACATAACTTGGAAATTTGAGGGACAATGTATACTAAAAGTCCTCTGATTATCATCTACCTCTTTATGTAAATAAGGTTCATCAGCACTTAAGTCTATTGGGGAAAAAAAAAGGGAACAAAATAGATGCTGAAATCGTCTCTCTCGGTCTAACTGTAACAGCAAATTCTCCATAGCTCGCATGCGTTCCAGGCTTTCATCTGAGTTATTTACATGCGCGAGTCCATTTAATCCTCACAATAACTCTGCAGCTGCAGTCACCAACCACCAGGCTGCGGGCCAGTGTCAGTCTGTGGCCTGTTTAGAAACCAGACCACACAGCAGAAGGTGAACAGCAGGTGAACAAGCAAAATTCATCTGTATTTACAGCCGCTCCCCATGGCTCACATCACTGCCTACACTCCCCTCCTATCAGATGAGCAGCGGCACTAGATTCTCACAGGAGCCTGAACCCTACTGTAAACCGCACATGGGAGGCTAGGTTGCTCACTCCTTATGAGAATCTAATGCCTGATGATCTGAGATGGAGCTGAGGCAGTGATGCTAGCACTGGGGAGCGGATGCAAATACAGATTATCATTAGCAGAGAGGTTTGACTGCACAATAAATGTAATGCCCTTGAATCATCTTGAAACCATATCCCTCCTGCTGCCCCCCAACCAGTCCATGGAAAAATTGTCTTCCATGAAACTGGTCCCTGGTGCCAAAAAGGTTGGGGATCACTGCTCTACAGGATGTTTCTCCTCCTTTACATTTGAGGGAACTTAGGCACAGAGAGGTTAATTTACTTTCACAATATCACTCAGCTGGCAAGTGACAAAACTTGAATTCAAGAAGTTCAGTTCCATATTCTTTACTGTTGACCACAGCACTAAACTACATAATATTCATCCACAAATACACAAAATGTCAAAATTTTCATAAATTTATCACATTAGAATAAAATTCTATAGTAGAAAGAATTAACATACAGATTCAAGGATAAAGAAAAACAATGTGAGATTCCCAAATATGAAAGCAGAACCTCCTGTGTTTTTTTAACTAGGCAATGAGTATCATATCTATGACGTATATAGATTCCATTGGACATATTTAAAAGTGATATTACCATTTAACTTTAAAATTTCAGTTTTTAAAAAATTGTATTTGCAATTTTTACCAGAAATTGAAGTTGTAATTATTTAAACTTATGATGACAAATATTAAATTTCAACCAAGAATGTACAAAGTATATATAGGCTTTAAAAATTATTTTGGAGGTATGCAACCCAAGTTTCCTTTTTTCCTAAATTCCAGTGGTCTGGCCTTCTATTAACTTGCCAAGTATTGCATTTAAAACCTGGTCACTGTTATAAACTTGGTAGGGAAAAGCTAATTCTAAAGGATGATGATTATCTTTGCTGGTAATAAAATGCATACAAACAAATATACATATATGTAATAAGGGAGAAAATATCATTTAAAATAAAAAATGGTAGTTTAGGATGAATAAACAGAAAGATTACTTGCAGAGTTTTCAGCTGAATGACTGACCCATACAATATAAATGAATTCTTAAGTCATTGTGGCTACACTCTTCTCAAACAAGGAGAGTTTAAAAAGAGTAGCTTTGAAAAATAACAAATATGACTGCCCTTTTGCTACCACAGACATAATGATTCCTTTATGTCTCATGGCATTAAGAAACATAATGGCTAAGGTTTCTAAACCGTATCCGTAATCTCAATCCTTTAAAGGAATCAATGAACAAAGTACAAACATTCATTATAAACAGAATGAAACAGTGAGGCAAAAGTGCTATGAAATAATGTCAAGTGAAAAAAACAAATTGGTAATTAATAATATTTAATTCATTGGTAAATAATTATATATATTGAAATGCATGCAAATGATAAGGATTAAAAGGAAGGGAAACAAAAAATTTTTTGAGTGAATGATGCTGTGTGTTGATTTTTTCAATATTTTTCTTCACTCTCATATGGGAGGATTAAATGAAATCAAAAGGACAAAAAAGCAACTTTAAGGGGGTTAACATGGGTACCCTGGGATCAAAGTACATACAGGTCTGGTGGATATGGTCAGAGAGGGGAGAAATAAGTGTCCTTACCGGTTCTGTAGTTTCTGCCACCTGCACCTTCTCTCTTCCCATTGGCCCTACGAGTCTCTGCTCTTGACCAGTAAAGAACAGGCTTTCCAAGCGTGGCAAACAGTATTGTCTGGTTAATCCAATGCTCACTTCCAATTCCCTTCTCCCATTCCCACATCAACTGAAAGCGCATGTGCTCAACTAGCTTGCAGCTAGGTAGTCATGCAGCATATTTTTAGACAATTACATAAAAGCAGAAATCTGTTCAGGAAGATTCTAGTAAAGTCTTTAGTAATTTTTTATTTCTGTTGCTATGAAGGCACCTGGCATTGGTCCTTCTCCCACTCCTTCTGCCTTAAAGAAAAAGGGTTTCCTGGTTCTGTAATAGTATCTATGAAGGAAAAACACAGAACAGCACAGACATCAACTCTCACAGTGTTAAGCCACTGAAGCAAGGCCAGCAGCTGCCTGCCTCTAGACTTATTGATACCTGAGCAAAATAAACACCTATTTATTTAAGTTGCTGCTGCCAAGATATGTTATTTCTTGCAATTAGAAAGATTCCTAATTTATAGAACTGCTGATCCCCGTAACTGGAGTTGCCTTAGGTATAATGTACCCACACAAACACCAATTTGAAGAATCTGCAATTCTTGGACAAGAGAAAACTTAAAGGGGTAAGAGGAAATGTCAAGACAAAGTTTCTTCATATAGAATTCTGCTTGGGGTACAGTAAGGTGAAAAGTTCCATAAAAGCAATGACCATAACATTGAATTTGTCATATCTCTCATCATCACAAAAGAAACGTGATATATACTTGTGAAACTGAATGTATTGGCCCTGAATCAGCATACAAAAATTGTTGCTCATGTTCAAGCAAAGGTAGCAAACATGGAAGTTGCAGATATAGAGAATAGGAATTACTTTTGTATTTTTTATTTTTGAGTAGTTACTGCCAAGCTACATGTTGGAAATATTTCACTTTGTACATAGTGTGATTATAATGATTTTTATTAATTCTCTTCAGGCCATACAAATTTCTTTCAAGGATAATTACACTATTTGTTTGCTGTAATGAAAATGAAGTCCTGCCATATAGCAATTAGGTAGGGGTAGAAAGACAAAAAACAAAATAAAAATTATATAATTCTAATGTGTAGTAATAGTTTTTAAAGCTTTCACATACATATTTATTAAAATGGGTTTCCAACTGCACAGAGTTATCACTCAGACTATCCTAAGACTGTCGAGTAAATGTGCATTAGGCACGTTTTGAAGCACTCATTATTAACTCAGTCATCCAGAACAAACCCACTAACAGTAAGTTTATCTGCTTTATCAAGTGAATCTAAACTAAGTTCTTGGGAATGTACTTCAATGTTATATTTATTCATTAGACCTCACTAGAATCCCAAAGTAATATATTCATTCTGCCAGGGATTTTTAATGTGCTGTGTCAAATTATGTTCTCCAACATGCTGAAGTGACATAATATGATTAACTTTATAACCCAGGTGTTAATTCTCATACTATAAAGGGCCATGAATGAATCACCAACATTATAAAGAGTTTTGCTACCTTTGGTCTCTAAATTATCCCTATGTTGTCTCTTCAAATTTTTCCAGCCTTCACCTCTCCATGCATACTAGGAAATGTGGTATTTTCTTCTTCACCTGAAGAATCTACTGTTGAACCTGAGGAATTTCCTCAAGCCAAACACTGATGCCTCCCCAAGGCCACTCAACAAGGTTCTGTGCTTAAAGTTGCTCCCAAAGCTAGCCTCCCTTATAAAGAATCTCCACTTCCCTAGGGTCAAGGAGATGAGAATAAAATCACTTGCCCAGCATGAAATGATATCTCTATAACAATCACTTTCTCTTACATGACACACACTATCTTATTAGTTAATACACTGTAAATTATTTAATTTTCAGATTTGATTATTTCCTTATTATTCTCCACTTCCTCTAAACTCCCATAGTTTCTATTATCTGCACTGTCATTCGGTACTTTTCAAAGGCTTCTTTTGTTAGTTTTCTTTCACCTTCTCCAAGCCTTATGAATAGTTAGGGTTTGATGAATATTCATTGACTAATGGCTATTTTAAAGTATTATGAGTCTTTAAAAGACTCAACGTGTCTTTAATTTTTTTCCATATCATCTAGCAAAAGTGTTCTTATTTTTGCCTTCCAAAAAATCATTAGCCCTACAATATACTTTGTAACTCACAAAATACACATTGGCTCCACACATACATATCAGCAGCCCATTTACAGTCCTACATTGCTGTTCATACCAAATGTTTCCTGCTTACACAAATAACCATTTATTTAGGGCTTGTAGCTAATCTTTACCTGAATTATCATAAAATCCTTGGAAAGACTTACAAGTAGTGACAGCAGTTAGCAGAGCAAACTGTGATCGCACTCGTGTGTGTAAATGCGTGTTTCATGTGTCTAATTAGTATAGAAGGATCCTGATATTAATGCGGAAGATGTTTTCCACGAGATACAACACTGCTGTTGCAAAAGCAAGAGGCATATTTGCAAAAGACAGACCGTTTGGTTGCAGTTAGTACGTGTTGTCCATCTTACTGAAGCTTGCTTCCCCTTATTACACCCTTTTCTGACAAGTCAGAAAGGGCCATGTCTAGGAGTTAACATCTACCCAGAAGCTTCGTTCCTCGAGATAACACGCTTTCAGTACCTAGTCCTGCCTCTTCCCTTCTAACTCTCCTTTTCAAGGACTTGAACATTTTATAGACTTGTAAAGAAGCTGTATTACATCTGGTGATGATGGGCATTAGGCATACACCTTAAGTTCTGTTCATTCCACATTTCACCTTATCTCCTCTTTTATGACTGTTTTATTGTCATTGGGGTTACTGAATCATAAGCCTAAGAGGAAAAATGTTCCATTTATTTGGGGACTACACCCACATTCCAAACCTTCATAACATCTCACGTTTCAGTTCATTAAAATGTCTATGTGTCGTATTACGAAACCTCTCTTGCATTCCCCCGACCAACGGGCAACCTCCATAAAGTCAGGGATTTTTATGCTCAATCTTATAACCTTAGCATCTGAAAAATAGTGTCTACCTTATTGTAGGCACTCAATGATATTTGTTCAATAAAAGTCTATGAAAATTAATGTTGAAAATCCCAACACGTGAAACACTTTGCATCTCCCATTTTCCTCCAATTTCTCTGCTGCTTATAAATATTCTCTTTATCTTTCCATGACCCCTCATACCCAGTTGTGAACATAGCTGGATATTTATTCCACGCCTTTATGATCTTCAACTACAGAAAATAAGTCATTTGCCTCATGAAATTAGATTTAGCAGCTTTAACTTTGACGCTGTTACTGATTCTAATATCTCTATTTCCAATCCTGCCCTTTCATTTACGCTCCAGTCCTAGATCTCTAATTGCACACGGGACACTACTACTTTAAGGTAATACCTGTCCTCTTCAGACTAAAACTGGATCTACTTACCTAATTCCATTCTTTCTATCAATAGAATTCTCCCAGTTAGCCCAGTGAAAATCTGGAGCTATCTTCTACTCTTCCCTTTCCTTTTTGCCCCACAGCCATCCAGTTAAAATGACCTGTCTAACTTTAACTCAGAAAGCTCCTGAATCCAGTCCTTCCCGTTTGTCTAAACCACCATATTCCAATAGTGGCCCTCATTTTCTCAAATCCAGGTAACTATGTTAGGCTCTTAGTTTCCCTCCATTCATCTCTTTCCTCTAAAATCCTGTACACCCAACACTTGACAGCCTATTCAGCAAATATTAGGAGTCAAGTACTATGTGTTCAGCGAATGAGTGGAAGAATTAATGGATAAATGTTGTTCACATAATGTGCTTTAGATACTGCGTTCATCACCATCACTCCTGTCCTAATATGTCTCAACCCAGACTTCAGATCTGTCTGTAATCTCACTCCAACTTTTGGCCACTATTTCCAAATTACCCCACTTTCCCATGGAGCTTCTCTTAAGCAGGGCAGACTCAAGTTCTCTAACTCTCTCCCTCTCTTCACACATGCAAACTTTATCCTGTCATCTCCATGAATAGATGTCTAGAATAACTTGTGTCCCTCATTAGCCTCTCATCTTCTTTGAATTCCCCTAACGTTCTCTACATAGTAGTAATAAATTTTGACATTCTAATCTGCAATGTCATTTCACTACTTCTTGCACATAAGCCTTTTTCCCTCAGTGAGATTCACATAATCCTGGAGCGCTGAGACTATGTCTTAAGGTCTTTGCTTGACTGACACCAATGATTTAAAAGACGAAATATTTCTTTAACTGTCTATATACTTCATTTTACCTTTGCATGTTTCCTGTGAAGAACATAGAGAAAACCAACATTATATTGGAACTAATCAACCAATACTTATATGCACACATGGAAATAACACTTGTCAGAAATCAAGCAGGTGGGAGGGGGCAGGAGGGGATGGGTAAATTCACACCTAACGGCTACAGTGTACACTGTCTGGGAGATGGGCACGCTTATAACTTTCACTTAAGCAGTACACAAGCAATTTATGTAACCAAAACATTTGTACCTCTGTTATAATCTGAAATGAAGTTTTTTTAAAAAAGGAAAACCAACTTTAAAAGCAGAATAAAATTTACACATAACAGTCTCCTGAAAGGAGAGAAAAACCACACATTCTACACCAATTTATTAACATGAAGTATATAACTTAAGAAGACCTTTATAAATAGAGCTTCCTAAACACTTACATTAATAGCCAGGAAATTTAAAAAGTAAAATATCAGAATCAGAAACAGAATATTTTATTTTGTTACTATTGCTTCCTCAAATGCCTAAAATTGACTTACTAACTCTTCATATTAGCAGTCAGTTAAAATGAGAAAAAATATATATACTTCCTCCTGTTTTCACATAAAAAATATCTAGAGAAATGTATTTCATTTGAAGATTTTCCATGTACTTAAGAATAACAAGGCCTGGCGTGGTGGCTCACGCCTGTAACCCTAGCTCTCTGGGAGGCCGAGGCGGGCGGATGGCTCAAGCTCAGGAGTTCGAAACCAGCCTGAGCAAGAGCGAGACCCCGTCTCTACTATAAATAGAAAGCAATTAATTGGCCAACTAAAAATATATAGAAAAAATGAGCCGGGCATGGTGGCGCATGCCTGTAGTCCCAGCTACTCGGGAGGCTGAAGCAGGAGGATTGCTCGAGCCTAGGAGTTTGAGGTTGCTGTGAGCGAGGCTGATGCCATGGCACTCACTCTAGCCCGGGTAACAGAGTGAGACTCTGTCCCACAAAAAAAATTAAAAAAAAGAATAACAAATCTGTACAACCCATTTTTAAAAGCATCTAGTAATATAATAGTAATGTCAAAAGAAAAACAATAGAGATAGAAATCAGATATCAAAGAAAGTACCATATAATTGTATTACGAATGCTTATTCCTGCAACTAAAAGTTGAAAATGCTCTTATCAGATAAATTTCAAAGATAAGAAAAATGACTGAAGATAAAAGTTTATTTTTGACCCTCCAAGGACTAGAGGGCACTCAGTAAAGTATTAAAAATAATAAAGAAAATATCTCACATTTTTTTAGCCTAAGGAAATACACTGCTGTTATGGAAATGATTTCCCAATTTTTATTTCCTGTTTTTTCAGGTTATTGTTTCAGTACTCATTTGGCTTTGGTGCTCTTATAATAAAATAAGAGTTTTTCAAGGAAAGATCTCAGACAAAAACATTAATAGGTGAACAGAGCCAGCCCGAAGCAATCCTCTGAGATGAATGGTACCTTCTCCTTTTCCTGCAGTCTGCTTCCCTTTTCCTGCCAGGTGTTCACTGCGGGTTGTTATGTCTCTAGTCTTATCTTGCACCACTTCCCCAGTAAACCTATTCTTCGATCAGGCCGATCCACTCAATATTTCACAATCGCTCTTCATGCATACTTGACTCTGTGCCTTTCTGTCAACCATTTCAGTGGCCTGGAACATCGTCCTCTTGTGTCTCTCTCCCTAACCAAATCTCACCCATCCTTCAAAGCCCCACTCAAGCCCCAGCTTCTCTGTGGGGCCCTCCCTGGTCACAGTCAGTCTCTTCTGAAACTCTGCAGAGCTGTAACTTCACCCAAATGCTATCTCTTCTCTCCTCAAGTAGATTTGCATGTCCCGGTAGAATGATAGCATGTTTTATATTAAAAAAAACAACTGATTTGGGCCAAAACAAGAGCCTATCTTGACTAAAACGACTACTGGTTCCTTTAACTCCCTCCTCCATTTTTCTGGGTAGAGTTCCATCAAGTCGTGACGTCTTGTGTATTGCCTTATATTTTGCTGAGTTTCTGTTCAAACATTTTTTATCTCCCTGACAAGAGGATAAGCCTGTTAAAAGTAGGAGTATGTCTTATACTGTACGACTCAACTGCTACAACTGGCAGGATCATATGTACTTTGCCCTCCACCTCCGTGGGTTCCACATCTGTGGATTCAACCAAATGTGAATCGAAATATTAGAGAGAAAAAAATCCACAAAGTTTCAAAAAGCAAAATTTGAATTTACTACATGCTGAGTACTATGTTGGATCCACACAAATGAAGTGATGTACAAGCATTATATTAGGTATTATAAGTAATCGAGGGATGATTTAAAGTATACGGGGGGATGTGCATAGGTTATGTGCAAATACCATGCCATTTTACATAAGGGACTTGAGTATCCATGGATTTTGGTATTAACAGGGGTCCTGGCGCCAATCCCCCACGGATACTGAGAGATGACTGTATGTGTAGTAAGAAATAATTGGGAACTCAGTAAATATCTGTTTACTACATGCATCGTTGTAGTCTAGAAAGTTTGGAAAAACCTGGGATCAAATCACGGCTTTGCCACTTACTAGCAGTAGCAGGGTGACCTTGGTTCTGTTCTTTACCCCCCAGCAGCCTCAGTGGCTGTGTTTGTAAGACGTGGCTGTTCTCTGCGTTGCCACTGTTGTTGTGGGTGTGGTGGTTGTGGTGGTGCCAGTGGGCCCCTACCGCCCACTCATAACTGGAAGAACAGCCATGTCTGTGGCAAGAGAAAATGTTTTATTTAAGAAATCTTTTCTTTTTTTAATTTCACATCACTTTATTTATTTCAATAAACGTAGGGGGTACAAGAGATTTTTGTTCCATGGATGAATTGTGTAATGCTGAAGTCAGGGCTTTTAGTGTGCCTGTCACCAGAATAGTGTACCTTGCTCCCCACAGACGGATTTTATCCCTCACCCTCTCCCACCCTTACCCTTTCTTAGTTTGCAATGTCCATTATCCCACTTTATGACCATATATACCCCTCATTTAGCTCCCACTTATAAGTGAGAACATGTGGTATTTCTTTTTCCACTGCTGAGATACTTGAAGGTGTGGTGTACACTTTGGGGGATGGACACACCAGCTCTGGCTTGGGTGGTGCAAAGGCAATATATGTAACCAAAGTGTTTGTACCCCCGTAATATTCTGAAATTTAAAAAAAGAAAACAATATGAAGATTCCTCAAAAAACTAAAAGTAGACCTACTCTTTGATCCAGAACTCCCACTACTGGGTATTCATCCACCCAAAAGAAAAGAAATCATTTTATAATGGAGTACTACTCAGCCATAAAAAGGAAAGAAATAATGTCTTTTGCAGCAACTCAGATGGAACTGGAGACCGTTATTTAAGAAAACTTAACTGTGCCATCAAACTCTCTTCAGAAAATTTATCGCCACCTATCACTGTATTTTTCTGAAGTTTCTCTTCCAAACTCTTAAAAAAAATATATGAGAAGGCAATAAACATAAAGGAAAGGAAACATTTATAATATATGTTCACTTTTAAAAACCAAATAAAATGATACCACAAAAGTCTTCAGGGTCAAATGTCACTTTGTAATCATGATGGGTATCCAACCTCAGTTATGAACAATATGCTGGATTTGGGGACAATTTTATGGATCATTGTAGTGTTGGTAGAAGTCTTTAACCCCATAACACTTGCTTCAGTGAGAAAGTTCAAAAACACTTTCAGTCATTTCAAAAATAACAACATTTACTTGCTTTTCGAGTCTATTCTGCAGAGAGATGTATACACCAAAAAGGCATTTGAGCAGGCAAGAGGCAGTCTTCCAACGTGCTAAAATTTGCATGCCTGCATGACTCTCTGATTCCCACATGCCAAAACCATTAAAGAAGCAGGAGTAAGTTTAAAATTGTCAATTTTTTTCTTCCTAGGTCATTGTACACAGTCCTATGCCAAATTTGTTTTCCATTATGCAAACTTTAACATCTTATTTAGCATTGTTAAGATGGAGTGTTTTTATTTAGGAAAGTTTCCGAGTTTCTATGAATTGAATAAGAGTGAGATTTTCAAAATATCAAGAGTAGTGGTTATTCACTTAAGAAGAAATTGATGGGCAAAAATTAGTATGGGTAATAAATGCTCAGGGAGGTAAAGAGGTGAACTTATTCAGACCTCTCCTTCATCTGAACATTACTTACCTATTGTGCAAACATCATATTCCAAGCACCATGCTAGGCACCAAAAGCAGATCAATTGCCTTTCTTTAGGATACTGTATATTGTCTTTTATATTTCTGATCCTTAATTAAGATGATCTAACTAGTAAGTCAAAGAGGGAAACATTGCTACTCCAGAAGATTGGTCTAAACATAAGGAAGAGTTTAAATTCTATCTCTCAACCATTTGATATTGTCCAATTAATTTCCTAGCCATGGTTTGTAAAGATATTAAATAACAGTGCCCCCTCCAACATCATTATCTAATTCCTCACACTTTTTAAGACATCAAATATATTATTTTAAGTAAAGTCAATTAGGTACAACTTCCATGCTATAAATGCATACTTGATTTAGTCCCTTTTAAATTTTTATTTCACAATTTTTGGCCATTTTCCCCCTTCTTAAAAAATGTTCTTTCCACTCTGTCTCTACTAAATCAAGACTGCTTTTCTCAAATTGAAGCAATAGATTCGTTTCTCCCAGGAAATCCTTTTACACATGGCTTCAGTAACAATGTTCATTCAAATAAAGGACATTCCAATCAATGTCATACAATATCTACATCATTCTAAAATATAAATGTCCTTGGTAAATATTCATTTATTATGCACCTTGCACAGAGCAGCTATATAATTAATATCTGGTGAACACATAAAATTTCCTGTAATTTCTCATCTCTCTACATGAAGAGTCTTTCCAATATACTATCATTCTCTATCAGTGTACATTTTAAAATGCCAAACAGTTTCATTATGAAGAGAAACCAATTGCAAAGTTACAAAAACCATTAGCAATATTAAGAAAAAATTGTGTGAGGACATGCCAGCAAGATGGCAGAATTGGACTTGCCAACACTTGTCCTCCTCCAGAAATGTTGATTTGAATAACTATCCATGCACTGAAATACCTTCACAAGAGGCAAGGAAACCAGGTAAGAGATTACAGCACCTGGGAGTAGCACAGAAATAAGAAAAGGCACATTGAAGAGGGTCAGAAAGACAGTTTTACATTACACAGGTCAGCCTTCCCCATCCCCAGGCAGCACATGCTGGAGAGAGATACCCTCTGCTTGGGGAAAGGAAAAGAAAGTAAGCGCAGGACTTTACCTTGAATCCCAACATCTAGCCCACTCCAGTAAAATGTAGCACTGGGCAGGCCCCATGGCCCAGATTCTAGGTCGGCAGTTTAAACTTCCAGGCCTACCCAAGCACCAGGCTGCATAATACAGTCTCTGAACTGGACTCGGTCTCTGAACTGCCCCACCACTAGGCCAACTCCAGTGGCTCCAGTCTTTAGACCACCCCCTGCACCAGGCTGACCCCACAACCCCAGGCTTCAGGCCCACGCCAGCACCAGTCTGGCACCCAGAGCCCTAGCCATCAGACCAGCACCCACGGACCAGAGGTACACGACTTGAGATGTAAGCACCAGGCCTGCCCAGCACCAAGCCAACCCTGTGGCCTCAGCCTCCAAGCCAATACCCCTAGACTAGGCCTCTAAGTCCGCCCAGCAGGTAGGATACCACAGTCGCAGATTCCAGCTCTGCCTGAAGAATTAGGTCTCCAGGCCACCTCAGGGCCAGGTCATCCCTCCCAGACTCAGGTTCCAGGCGTGCCCTAAGGTGAGGCTAGCCCCAGTGGCCTCAGACTCTTGACTGGCCCCAGCATTAGGCTCAGCCCCACAACCCCAGGCTTCAGTCCCATCCCAGCACCAAGCCAGTTCCTGTAGCCCTAGTCATCAGGCCAGCATGCTCAGATCCATCCTCCAGGCTTGCCTCTGTGGGTTTGGACCATTATCTCGAAAGACCCAATCCCAAAGGCTATAATCCTGAATGTTGAAATCCTGAAAGACCAAAATCCCTTAAGTCAAAAGCCCTAATGTGTAAAATCCCAAAAATCACAATCACAGGATTGTTGCACCATGTTACACAAAACCATTATCTTGTTACTGTGTTTATTTGGAAATTAAGCATGGTCTAAGGAGATACATGTGGGCACCAAGTTGAAAAGGAGTGGACTTGTGGGCTTAATTTTGGTGTTAACTTGACTAGATTAAGGAATACCTGGGAACCTAGTAGAGCATTATTTTGGGTGTGTTCGTAAGGGTGTTTCCACAGGAGATTAGTGTGTGAGTCTGAGTGGACTAGGTGGGGAAGATCTGTCATTAATATTAGTGGGAACCATCCAATCAGCTGGGGGCCCAGAGAGAACAAATACAGAAGGTGAATTGGTCTCTCTCTGAGAGCTGGGAAAGACTTTTCTGCTGCTATCTTGGATGTCAGAATGCCAGGCTTGCTGACCTTTGGACTCCAGGTTCTGAGCTTTCAGCCTTGGACTGAGAAGCACACTATTGGTTTCCCTGGTTCTCAAGGTAAAAACATCTAAATTTCCCCAATAAATGAAGACATATCCTTTTTGTACATCTGCATTTGTGAAAAATAACATTTCTTGAGATCTCAGCTCTTTGGGCAACTGTATATGCAGTAGTGACCTATTTATTTATGAATACTGTTCATCTACTCATGCAACTGTCATTAGAATCCTTGAGTGTTTATGCTTGCAAAAACCAAAACACATGTTATTTTTGTCTATTTTATTGTATAAATGGGTCGTTGCAATGATCTGTCATGTTTTTATGTTTCCCAAATAAATCTTTGTTTAAAAATGTGAAAAATGTCTTTTGAAGAATTTTTTATTATTTTTTCTGATTTATATTTTCAGAATTTTGATCTTTCAGGAATTCAACATTTGGAATTATGGCATTCAAGAGTGTGTCTTTCAGGATTAAGATCAGCTCTTGGCCCTGCAGATACAGGCTCCAAGCCTACCTAGCAACAGGCCAGCCTCGGCTACTCCAGACTTCAAGCTTGCCCCAGGTTTTAGTCCAGATGAGAACCAGCTTGGCCCACAGAGTCCCAGGATTCAGGCCTGCCTCAGCACCAGGTCAGTACCCCTGGTCTCAGACACCATATCTGAGGCACCTATAAACACAAGCTCCAGGCCTGCTCAATGCCAGGTGGACCCCCGCAGTCCCATCGTTTAGGCCAGCCCCTACAGTCCTACTCTGACAGACACAGGATCCAGGCTCATCTCAGTAAACTTTGGTGCCAGGCCAGCACCTACAACCCAAAACTCCAGGTTTACCCCTGGAGACCCAGCACCCAGACCTCCCCCCATGGACTCAGCCTCCAGGGCCATTCCAGTGGACCCAGGCACCAAGCCTATCTCAGCAACTGGCCATACCCTACAGACTCAGGCTCAAGACCCAGCCCAGCACCAGATCAGCCCCTGTGGACCCAGGTTGCAATACCATCTGTGTGGACCCAACCAACAGATCTAGTGGAACCAGTGGTCTAGTGCATCCTAGTGGACCCAGCCTCCAGATTGAACTCCATGGACCCAGGAACCAGGCCAGACTGCCCAAGGACTTTAGCTGGAAGCCTGTCTGTGGATCATGCCAGACAGCCTGCCCAGAACCTTTGGAGCATCTGGAGACACTGAGTGGTGAAGGGCTTTCCCAGATAAAGCCAGTCTACAAAGACTGGAATGTCTCTGTACCTCTTCAAATGAACAGATATCATTATAAGGTGACAAGAAACATGAAAAACCATGGAGATATAATAACACCAAAGGAACATAATCATCTCCCAGTAGCTGACCCCACAAAATAGATATATGAACTGTCTGATAAATTCAAAATAATAGTTTTAAGGCAGTCAAGTGAATTTCAAAAAAGAACACAGACAAACAATTTGGTGAAATCAGGAAAACAATATATGACCAAAATTAGAAATTTAATAGACAGATTGAAATTACTGAAAATGACAAACAAATTCTGGAGCTGAAAACTAAAATGAATGAAAAGAAAAAATTCAATAGAGAGTATCCACAGCAGAACTGATCAAGCAGAACATAGAATCCGTGAACTTGAAGATACCTTATTTGAAAATATAATCAGAGGATAAAAAAGAAAAAGAATGAAAAAGAATGAAGAAAGACTATGGGATTTCTGGGAAAGTATCAAAAGAGCAAATTGTTGAGTCATAGGAATTTAATAATGAAAAGGCAGAGGACAAAGTGGTAGAAAGCTTATTTAGTAAAATAATAGCAGATAACTTTCTGAATTGGGGGAAAGATATATATATATATATATATATATACAAAATGATCAAATGTCTCCAGTCATATTTAATCCAAACAAGATCACAACAAAACATGTTATAATCAAACTATCAAAAATCAAAAACAATGAGAGTACCCTGAAAGCAGCAAGAGAAAACAA
>VBSM01000605.1:10824101-10866118 GCA_008086735.1 Cheirogaleus medius
CAGAATAATCTAATATTGTAAGGGTGGGGCGTGAATCACTTATATCTATAGTATGAAGGTAAAAAGACCAAATTACTAAAAATAATAATAACACAATAATTTTTAGAGGATACACAATATTAAAGCATATAAATTGTGACCCCAAAAAGATAAAATGGAGGGTAGAGTAAAATTGTTTCATTTTTATGCCATCAAATTTAAGTTATTAGCTTAAAATAGCCTTTGATAACCATTAGATGTTTTATGTAAGCTTCATGGTAACCACAAAGCAAAAACTTATAATAGATACCCAAAAGATAAAAAGTAAGGAATCAAAACATATCACTAGAGAAAAATCCATGTAATTACAAAGGAAGACAGCAAGAAAGAAAGAAAGAAACAAAAGATCTACAAATTAACCAGAAAATAATTAACAAAATGGCAGTAGTAAGTTCTTGCCCATCAATAATTACCTTTAATGTAAATGGATTAAATTCATCAATCAAAAAACATAGAATGGCTGAGTGAATTAAAAAACAAGACTCAATTATATGCTACCTATAAGAGACTCACTTTACCTGTAAGAACACACATAGTAAATGGATAAAAAAAAAGATATTCCATGCAAATGGAAACCAAAAGAAAGCAGAAATCACTATACTTAGATCAAATGAAATACTTTAAGTCAAAATAAAATGAGACAAATAAGGTCATTATATAGTGATAAAGGGGTCAATTCATCAAGAGGACATAATAATTGTAAATATGTAAGCATCTCACTTTGGAATACCTAAATATATTAAGTAAATATTAATAGATATGAAGGAAGAGATAGACTGTAATACAGTAATACTAGTGGACTTCAATACCCCACTTTTAGCAATGGACAGATCATCCAGATAGAAATCCAACAAGGAAACATCAGACTTAAACTATACTTTAGACCAATAGAACCTAATAGATATCTACGGAACATTATATCCAATAGCAGCATAATATTCATTCTTCTCTGGTGCTCATGTAACATTTTCTAGGATAGCAAATATCTTAGGCCACAAAACAAGTCCTAAATTTAAAAAGATTGAAATCATATCCTGTATCTTTTCCAACCATAATGGTATGAAATTCAAAATCACTGACACGATGATATCAAAAAAATCACAAATACATAGAAATTAAACATGTTCCTGAACAACCAGGAAATTTTTAATTTACAAAATATTAAAAGAGAAATTTTAAAATATCTTGAGATGAATAAAAATGGAAACATAACACATAACACCTATGAAATGCAGCAAAAACATTTCAAAGAGAAAAATTTATAGCAATAAATGCCTACATCAAAAAGGTAGGATGATCTTAAATGAATAATCCAACCTTACACCTCAAGATTAGTATAAAAAAGATCAGAGCAGAAATAAATAAAATAAAGACTAGAAAATATTAACAAAACTGAGAATTGGTGATTTTAAAAGTTAAACAAAATCAACAAATCTTCATCTAGATTAAGAAAAAAGAGAGAAGAATCAAATAAATAAAATCAGAAATGAAAGAGGAGACATTACAACTAATACCACAGACATACAAGGGATCATGAGACTACTATGAGCAATTATACGCCAGCAAATTAAATAACCTGGAAGAAATGGATAAATTCCTAGACACATACAATTCCAAGACTGAATTAAAAAAAAACCAGAAAATCTAAACAGACCAATAATGAATAAGGAGGTTGAATCAGTAATAAAAAGTCTCCATAAAAGAAAAGACCAGGACCTAATGGCTTTACTGCTGTATTCTACCAAACATTTAAACAATCTTTCTCAAACTCTTGCCCCAAAATGAAGATAAGGGAACACTTCCAAATTCATTTTATAAGGCTGCATTATTTTGATTACCAAAGCCAGACAAGGACACTACAGGAAAAGAAAATTACAGCCCAATATCCCTAATGAACATAGATGTACAAATCTTCAATGAAATCCAGCAAACCAAATTCAACAGCACATTAAAGGAATCATTCACCATGTTCAAGTGGGATTTATCCCAGGGATGCAAGGATGGTTCAACAACTATAAATGTGTTACATCACATTAACAGAATGGACAAAAGCCTTATGATCATCTCAATAGATGCAGAAAAAGCATTTAATGAAACTCAACATCCTTTTGTGATCAAAGATCTTAACAAATTAGACATAGAAAGAATGTACCTCAACAAAGTAAAGGCCATATATGACAAACACAGCTAACATTATACTCAATGGTGAAAAGTTGAAAGTTTTTCCTCTAAGATCAGGAACAAGACAAGGGTGCCCACTCTCAACACTTCCATTCAACAAAGTCCTGGCAGTCCCAGCCTGTGTGATTAGGCAATAAACAGAAATAAAAGGCATCCAAATTGGAAAGGAGGAAGTTAAATGTCCCTATTTGCAGACAACAGACAACATAACAGAAAACTTTAAAGACTCCACCAAAAATCTGTTAGAACTAGTGACTGAATTCAGTAAAGTTGCAGGATACATAATTAACATATGAAAATCAGTAACATTTCTATATACTAGCAGTGAACTATCTGAAAAAGAAATCAAGAAAATAATCCCATTCATGATAGATACCAAAAAAATAAAATAAAATACTGAAGAACAAATTTAACCAAGGAAGCAAAAGACCTATATACTAAAAGCTACAAAACATTGATGAAAGAAATTGAAAAGGACACAAATAAATAAAAAGATATCCTGTGTTCATGGATTAAAAGAATTAATATTATTAAAATGTCAATACTACCCAAAGTGATCTGCAAATTCAATGCAATCCCTATCAAACTTTCAATGGTATTTTTCCAAAAATAGGAAAAACAATTCTAAAGGATATATAAAACTACAAAAGACTTCAAATAGCTAAAGCAATCTTGATCCAAAAGAACAAAGCTAGAGACATCACACTATCTTATTTCAAAATATACTGCAAAGTTATAGTAATCAAAACAACATAGTACTGGCATAAAAACAGACACATAGACCAATGGAACAAAATAGAGAACTCAGAAAAAAACCCATGCATTTATGGTCAATTTATTTTCAACAAAGTGCCAAAAATATAAAACAGGGAAAGAACAGTCTCTTCAATAAATGGTGTTGAAACAACTGGATATCCACATGCAGAAGAATGAAACTAGACCTTTATCTGACACTATATACAAAAATAAATGTGTCTTAGTCCATTTGTGTTGTTATAAAAGAATACCAAAGGCTAGGTAATTTATTTACACAAAAGAGGTCCTTGGCTCACAGTTCTGCAGACTGTACAAGAAGCCTGGCACCAGCATGTGCTTCTGGTGAGGCAGAAAACAAAGGGAAGTAGGCATATCACATGGTGAGACAGGGAGGAAGAGAGAGGGGAGGGAGGTGCCAGGCTCTTTTTAACAATCAGTTCTCCTGAGATCTAATAGAGCAAAAACACACTTATCACCAGAAGAATGGCAGCAAGCCATTTATGAGGGGTCTGCCTCCATGACCCAAACACTTGCCTCTAGGCCCCACCTATAACATTGGGGATCCAATTTCAACTAGATTTAGAGAGGACAAATATGCAAACTATATCAAAACTCAAAAATGGCTTAAAGACTTAAACGTAAGACCTGAAACTGTAAAACTACAAGAAGAAAACATAAGAAAAACACTCTGTGACATTGATCTTGGCAATGATTTTTTGGATATGACCTCAAAATTACAAGCATAAAAGGAAAAATAGACAAATGAGATTATATCACTAAAAAGCTTATGCACAGCCAAGGAAACAATCAAAAGAGTGAAAAGATAACTTATGGAAAGGGAGAAGTATGTACAACTCATACATCTGATAAGAAGTTAATATTAAAGATACATAAGGAACTCAATAGCAAGAAAACAAATAACCTGATTTTAAAATGGCTAAAGGACCTGAATAGACCTTTCTCAGAAGAAGAAATACACATGGCCAATATGTATATGAAAAAATGTTCAACATAACTTGTCATCAGGGAAATGCAAACTAAAACTACAATGAGATATCTATCACCTGACACCTGTTAAAATGGCCATTATCAAATAGATGAAAGATAAGTGCTATCGAGGATGTGAAGAAAAGTATATTTTTGCACATTGTTGGTGGGAATGTAAATTAGTACAGTCATTATGAAAAAAGCATGAAGTTTCCTCAAAAGAATTAAAAATAGAAATACCATATGATCAAGCAATCCCACTACTGGGTATAGATCCAAAGGAAATGAAATTAGTATGTCGGGGAGATATCTGCACTCCTTTGTTTATCACAGCATTATTCACAACAGCCAAAACATAGAATCAACCTAAGTGTCCATCAATGAATCAATGGATAAAGAAAATGAGGTGTGTATACACAGTGGAATACTATTCTGACTTTAAAAAGAAGGAAAGCCTGACATTTGCAACAACATGGATGAATCTGGAAGACATTATGTTAAGTGAAATAAGCCAGATACAGAAAGACAAATACCGCATAATCTCACTCAAATGTGGAATCTCTTAATAAAAAAGTTGAACCAATATGAGTAGAGAGTAAATAGCGATTAACTCATAGTTATAACTTATAGTTATATCAGGGGCTTATATCAGGGGCTGGGTGGATGGGGATTTGGGAAGAGGTAGGTCAAAGGATACAAAATTTCAGTTATAGAGGAGGAATAAGTCCCTGATCAATTGTACAACATATAGTGACTGTAGTTAGTAATGATATATCACATTTTGAAAATCGCTAAGAGAGTAGATTTTAAGAGTTCTCACCACAAAAAAATAAGTATGTGAGGTGACGCACATGTTAATTAGCTTGCTCCAGCCACTCCATCATGTATGCATAATTCAACACATCATGTTGTACAAGATAGCTATTTACAATTTATAATCTTCAATTTAAAAGATAAAATAAATTATGTGGGGTTTGTGGAAAGCAAAAAGTAAAGGCTCAGTCATTTAATAGCATGAGCCACTTCAAAGGAGTCTTTGATTTTTAGAAGTGAGTCCTGAGGAATACAGACTAGTACAACAGATGCTTAGCAAAGCTAGTCCCAGTTTTCTAAGGGAAAAAAGTCATACACATACAAACAAAAAATAGCGACTGGTCAAATCATCAAATGGTGTCTTTTGTTTAGGAATTTCAGTAATAGATATAATTCAGGAAAACTCACAGAGGAAAAATAGATTTCTGAGTTAGTCATTCAGTGGAAATGGATCTGAGCTGGCCTCCCAGAGGTCTCCTTGGCCACAACTGGTGGAGACCAGCAGAAACTTCTCAAATTATGCCAAATTCCTGGGACTGACCTGGAATGGAACCATAGAGAAGCTGGAACAGAAGCTGTTTGTTCATTTGCCAACATTTACCTCAGCATGAAACTGCCAAATAAAAAATGCCAACAAATTTTTGAGAGGGTTACCCTTAGCTGCCCAATAATAAGAAAAGAACTGAGTAAGGATTAAAATGTGTATATTTAGAGTGCCCTTTCCTGAGCTCAGTGCCTTAAATCTTGCCTAATGTCGGACAACAGAAAACACCTTTTCACCATTTTGTGTCATAATCAACCACACGGATTAAGCATGAGACCCTAAATCAGATCATGAAAAGCAATTGAGGATATTTCCCACATAGTCACAGCAATTGCTGAAAAAAAAATGTAAATGTTAAACGAAAAGAACAGCAATTTGTAGGACCTAAATCCAGAAAATATAAGAGTAAATTATACATCTTAACTTATTAGGCTTTATGTTCCTTTTAACAGAATGCCTTGTTAAAAGAATGGTTAAGTATAATTACTTGGTTATTGGCCCGAACATAAAGTATAGTTTTCTTTATACGTGTTTCTCAATAAGAGGCCGCTGGGGATAGTGGCCCAGAATTGAGTGCATAAGGGGTTTCAGTAGAGATGCCTTCTTTATTGCATCACAATAAAGATTTACAAGTTAATCAAATGCCATGAATTTTTTCCTTGATAATCTATGCAGCCAACACTGCATTGATGAGTAGGTGTTTAAATTTACAGCTTCAAAGCATGGGAAGTGTGCTGACAGGTACGACATAGAACATCTTAGTAGGAAAACACTCTTGAAAGTGATTTTTCATTGTGTTTTCAACATCCTTTTTCCCACCTATGCATACAGCCCAGGGAACTGCCAGCCCTTCAGTAATCTACACAATCTATTAGCTTCAAACACTGAGGAAGTTGGACAGGAGCCGTCTTTGGGCTTAACTACATTATCTGTCTGCTGTGCATCTCTCAACTCATGCCTTTTTGTGCCCACATACTCTAAGGCCCCCTTTTAAGCCTGTGTGCTTATGCGTATATCAGCTATGAGTTGAATGAGGCTTGGTTTGGGAATTCCTCCAAATAGCTTCTTTGTTGTTCTTAACCAGTACTATCCAACTAAACTCCTAAATGCAAAGTAGACCAGAAGGAAAGGAGTATGCCCCTAGTAGTCTAATTGCATTGTTATTTCAGCACATTCTGTTCTCTTTCATATTTTGTTTTTGTCTTTTACTCTTATTAAACTTAATAATGTAACACCCTATCTGATTTTTAAAATTCTATGTATGCACAAAAAAAAAGAAAGTTGAAGGGGTAGGTCAGACGCATAAAAGTGTGATATCTCCACTCAGAGCCAAATTCCTGAAGGTTTAGCCCATTAAATGGCCAAGCAAAATAAGACACAATCAGTGCTAACTTCATTTTCAAAAGTTCCCACATGTAGGTTTATAAGTGCCTAGAGGGATGAGTTAGTCCCAATTGTGTCTTGTTTAATTTGGCCATTTAAAGGGCTAACCCTTTTCTAACTTGGCTCTGGTTATAGATATCACACCTCTACATGTCTGAACTTGATTCTTAACTTGGCTTTTTCAGTGCACATTAAATGTTTCTGATTTGGTATCACTCTAAAAGAATTTGTAAGTGGTTTCTTTGCACTAATGTCTGGACGGATTGGGGTCAGGTGTGATTGGTGGGTTTCCACTATTAAATTATTTTACACTCCCTCACCCCCACCTAATGGCTACAACCTCTGAGTTCATCTTCTGTGTGGGAGGTCAAAATATTCTGAGATCAGGCACTGGATAAGTTAGAACTACACACTACAATTACAACAAAACAAAATTGATATATTGCTTTGTTTAATAAATGCATTATCTTTGCCAAGAGCTTCTGATTAACACTCTTTACGTGGGAAAGAAAAATTAACAGGAATTGTCTAATCTAGTAGATAGAATGCAAAAAGTAAGTCATTATTTCTGTGAGTTTCTCCATTTATTAAATGGATAGACTACTGCTTATCACGGAATTGCTTAGTTTATGATTTAGAATGAAGAAGTGCAATTGGAATAAATCTAAACTCCTTCATGGAAATTCACTGTATATGTTTCCCTCTGCCCCTGACAAACACACAAAAAAGAATTAAATGCAGCCTGTAGAGATACATAAAACACAAGATAACTTAAATTAGAATAGATAACAAAGAAGAAAACTCACGTAAAGGTTCATAAAATGCAGTAAGGAAGGAGTAGGTGGACTATGAGTCCTAGAGTCAGAAAACTGAATCTGTATCCTGAGTTACTAGTTTTATAACCAGTGGTAAATCATTTTATCTCACTGAGCCTCAATTTTCTTCTGGGTAAAAATAGAAATCATAATAATTTCTACTTCACTGGGCTTTTGAGAGAATCACATGAGATTTTGGATATCTAAGTATCCTGTAGAGTATAAATCCGAATAAGATATTTCATTAATATTATAAAAGAATTAGAGAATAATTAAGTGTTAAATGATGGTATGACTATAACCATAACAGTTCAGAGAAAGAGGATATTCACGTGAATTGGAGATTATAAAGTATTCTTTAGAACAAGTGCAATTTGAATGGATCTTAAAGGATCTGTTAGATTTGAGAAAATACAAGGAAAGAAGAAAGTCTTCTGAATAAGAGGTGTAGGAAAGGAGTCTAGAAAGGGAGAAGGCTGGTGGCAGCAGATGCAAACACACACAGGTGAAAATCTCTGAGCCTGGGAGAGGGGTGCTGGCTGGCCGTGAGAAGAATGGAGATGAAATACAAGCCAAGGGGTGACAAAAATGAGACTGGAGAGATCAAAAGAGCCCTGTTGTGGACTAAAAGTTTGTGTCACTCCAAAATTCATATGTTGAAGCCCTAACCCCCAATGTGATGGTGTATTTGGGGATGAGGTCTTTGGAAGGTAATTAGGGTTAGACAAAGTCATGAGGGCAGGGCTCTGGTTTGATGGGATTAGTGCCATCATAAGAAGAGAAACCAGAGCGCTTGTGTGTGCTCTTGCACTTGCTCACTCTCTCTCTCCCTCCCTCCTTCCCTCGTTATGTGCACACACAGAAGAGGCCACTGCAAGACGGCTGCCACCTACAAGCCAGGAAAGGAGACCTCAGAATAAAATCAACCCTGCTGGCACCTTGATCTTGGACTTCCAGAACTGTGGGAAATATATTTTTGTTAAGACACTCGGTTTACTGGATTTTGTTGTGGCAGCTGGAGCTGACTAAGACAAGCTCCAGTTATGGAAAGCCTCAAAAGTCAGACAGAAGAATTGGGCTGAATGCAGTGGGCCGTGGGTCTCTGGAAAGAGTAACAAAAGATTGTTTTGGAACAGTACCACGAGTGTGGTGCTCAGGGTGAAATGAAAAGGAATGAGGCTAAAAGCAAAGTCGCAAGCTAGGAAGCGGCTTCCAGAATCCATGCACAGTGTGATGAGAGTAATGACTGGAAACAGAGCAAAGGGGCTGCAGAGTGGAGGGCGAATGTAATGTGCATCTAAGACACAACAAACCCAGTGATTGGGAAAAGAACAGAGGGAAGAGTTGATCTGACTCCTCTATTTGGCTCTTGCCTCATTTGCCTATTTTAAAAAATGGATGAGGAGCTTGGAGTGAGCAGGTTAAATTGCTCAAGAGAGGAAACTCAAGAACGGTTATTATAGTCATCATCTTCATTATTAATATAAAGCACAAAGTCATTACTCATGGGTTGACGAATCAAAAACAAAAAAGAACTATGATCAGTTTGCTTCATTCCAAGTCATGTCTTTAGCTTCAAAGTTTCTGAGAGAGTTGCTTTTCCATATTCCACTTCCACATCTAGCAAAATATGAATAAATGGCAAAACATTCTCTTATTTCTCTCATAAGTTTATTTGTGAATGAGTGAAATAGTATCTGTGAATAGTTGGAGCCCTGAAAAAATATTGCCATGCAAATGTAAAAATTACTATGCACAAGCATACAACTGTTATTTATGAGTATTCATGACCAGTGGAACAACTAACCTATAAGAATTAAACATTTTTGAATCAGGAACTGCACAAATCAGGACTCAGAGTTTCATTATAGGGGTATATATGAGTTATTTAAAGAATAAACTAAAATTTAGATATTTAAATCCCAAAATTTCTCTGCTTACTTAAATCACCTTAATAGAAATTATCTCAATATATAAAGTATTTTCTTTCTTTCCAGAGTCTATTTTTACATACCAGAGATAAAAAGTATACCAGAGATATAAGCGGAAAAAACATTCATCGAACCAAAGATATTATATTAGACAATTTTTTACTACTAAATATTAGTCAATGAACGGTTTACTTATGTGCATATGTATAAAAACATCTAACTCAGAACATTACAACTGGAAATAACTTTCAGGTAATCTAGTATAAGGCTTTTATTTGACAGGTGAAACCATTGAGACCCAAATTTATATAGTCACATTTTACCAAAGAAAAGAACTAAGGCAAAGAGTTAAAGTAATTTAGCAAAGTCTTCTAGTGGGCAAGTAACAGAGCTCTGACTTAAACATGTGTCTGAAATTCAGAACCTGTCCTTTCTAACACCAAAGCCTGTCATCTTTTTATCACCTCTTGCTGCCTGCCTGTATTCTGCCAAGCCTATAATGCCAGAGGCAACATTAGAAACCCAGAGCCTCCTAAGAAGAACTGGATGAGACCAACTTGGGCTTAAAAATACCCAAGAAATGTAAGGCCAACCAAATCCCCAAAAGAAGGCCAATTGGTTTGAAGAAGAGCCAAACTCATCCCTAACCAGGTTATTTCGGATCCAATTTCTCATGTAGTTACTGAGTTGAGCTCAAAACCAAATCTGAAACTAAAGTCCAGAGAAAGCCCATCACCCCTTGTTTCTTCTCACCTGCCCCTTCCTCTGGCTTTACTCAGAAGGTGAAATTGGGAGCTAAGTAAGTCTTGCCTTCCTTGCCCCCTGAGCTCTCCTACACCCACTTCCAGGCTCCCAGCATCCCTTCCTGCTGCAGGTGTTCTCAGCTCCACCCCTGCAGCTCCCCATGCACCATGCACTCAGACCTGGCCACTCCCCTCACTGGGTTTCTGAAATCTCACTTCTCAAGTTCCACATGTGACAATGTAATTGTTGCAAAGACAGGATTTTCCAAAATGTGTTTCTCTGAATTCACAAATAGAAAAGTTTTCATGTTCAAGTAAGTTGAACTTTGTTGACTATATTCTTTTCTTGAAAGTTCACTCTACACATACTAAAGCCTTTGTGAAATTCATAGTTACAAAAGAAGAAAGAGAAGAAGAAGAAAGCAGAAAAAGAAGAAAGAGGTGGAGGAAGGGAGAAAAGAAGAAAAGGAAGAAGAGGAGAAAGAAGAGTAGGAAGAGGAGAGGCAAGAGGAATTTAACCCAGGCTTTGCCAGGCTTCTTCTCTGGCTGTAGATCCCTTTGTCTACATAATATCTCTCAGAAGTAATATTCTATAAAATGCATTTCATAAAAATTTGCATTAATGTCTTTGTGTTTATAATTGGATTAATATGCTGCTTGCCCCTACTAATGTATTTGTAATTTAACTTGAACTTTCTAGAAATATACCTTAATGCAAGGGAGTAATCCCGCAAGGAAGAATCTTATACAAATGACAGTCTTTTGAGGGGGGTGAGCTTTTCCTGCTCCACAAAGTGTCATCAGGAAATGCAGTCAGCCGGGCACAGACCCGGCAGCTCCTCTGTGCCTGGTCCCCTTGTGAACACCTACCAGGGATCCAAGAGTCTCAGTGGCAGAGCTTTTTTAATAATCACATTTTTATACATAAAAGCATATGGATATAAAATCTCCAACGAGAAAATTGAAATGATACGGTTTATCACACACAGTTTTCTTTCTGCAGCATTTATTGAAAAAGGCATTATCACGCGGAATCCCTTAGAATTGTGTTTTGATTTTGTAATTTTATTTATTCATGGTTTTCTGATGTCAAGGTGTTGTGAGGGCTTAAAATTCTATTTCAGATACACCTAATTGTGTTTGAAAAGATCTATGAAAACAGTTCCTACAGTGTGAATTATCTATGTTGTCTGTGCTCTGGGTAGCGGCTCCAGCAGCTTCCTGCAGGGTCCTGCCAACAGGCTGCCTTTTCTCTTTCCTGCACACCCCTCTCAATGGCTGGCTCAAACTGAGCCTAGGAAAGCCTGATTGACACACCTCGGGAAGACCGATCTCCCTCCGTCTATGCTCAACTACCTCTGTTGAAATGATATCGCTCTAAATGTTTTCTTTATAACCAACACTGGATTAACCAAAGCCTCTACTAGCCTGTACTTTTGCTTCTCCTTCCCCTGCAGTTGTTGTCTATCTTTTAGCCCCTCAGACACTCCACCACCTACTGCAGCATCAGCAGATGAGCTGGGCAATACACAGAGGCAAAATTCATTTTACAGCTCACTGGCTGTAGCAATGGGAAAGGAAACTGACAATGGCCTATTGAGGCTTTGTAAGTTCATGATTTTATCTATTTGCTTCCTTCTCAGCCATCTAACATTCATTCATTCATCAAAAGAAAAATTAAGAGTCTGCTTTGCTTATAACAAAATGTGATGGTTAATTTTATGTGTCAACTTGACCAGGCTAAGGGGTGCCCAGATAGCTGGTAAAACACTATGTCCCTGTATGTCCGTGGGGGTGTTTCTGAAAGAGATTAGCATTTGAATCAGTAGAGTGAGTAAAGAAGATCTACCCTCACCAATTGGGCAGGCATGATCCAATCCATTGAGGGCATGAATAGAACAAAAACTCAGAGGAAGGACAAATTCACTCTCGGTTTGAGCTGGGACATCCATCTCCTCCTGCCCTCAGACATCAGTGCTCCTGGTTCTCAAGCCTTTGGACTGAGACCGGGACTTTCACCATCAGGCCCCCTGGTTCTCAGGTCTTCGGACTCGGACTACAGACTTACTGAATTAAACCACCAGCTCTCCTGGTTCTCCACCTTACAGATGGCAGATCATGGGACAGCTAAGCTTCCACAATCATATAAGCCAATTCTCATAAAAAGTATTTTGTATATAATATATATATATATATCTCATATTGGTTCTGTTTCTCTGGAGAACTTGGACACAAGGAGATACGAAGAATCACAATCTGTAATTCTCATACAGACTTTTAATGTGTTTGGGTATAGAACCTTATCACAAACAAAATGTTAATAATGACACAGTGACAAAACACTTCTTAGTTGAGAAAAGTCTCATTTTTATTTTATACTATATATCTACTTTTATTTTATAGTATATATTTTTATAGTCTCAACTTTTATTTTATAGTATAAATTTACTTTTATTAAATATATTAACTTTTTTTAAAAAGGCATTATTAGCTTCTACTATGTGCCAGGCATTATGCCTGGGGTTAGGGATGAATCCATGAAAGAGCCTCTGCTGTCAAGGAGCTCACATAAGGTCTGGTAACAAGCACCTACAGGACAGTGGGACAGGTGCTTTGAAAGAAGTATTTCAAGAGTGCTGTAGGAAACCAGAAAGTCCAGCCAAGTGGTATCTAGAGCTTTCCCCAAAAAATGATCCTGAAAAAAAAAATGATCCTGAGGCGAGTTTTGAAGCTGAGAAGAAGTTTGCCATGATGAGAAAAGGGATAAGAGCATTTAAGTCAGAAAGAACAGGAAAAAATTTAAAAGTATCATAAGTGAGAGGGGAAATGCTGAGTTCTAGGAACTGGGACTCATTTGCCAAGGAGGGGGCAATTTGTTGCACACAGAGGTGTCAGGGAACAATGACAGGAGAGGAGACAGCAGTCTACCCATAGAGGGTCTGATGTGTCTACAAAGAAATCTGGACTTTATCCTAGGTAAGGCAGAGCCATAGTAGCATTTTGAACAAAAAAATCATGTAATTTAATTTGAATATTACAAAAAAATCACTGTGGCAGAAATATAGGATGAATCTGAGTATGAACCAGACTGGAAACAGAGATAACCCGGAACCAAAACAGAAGTAATGAGAAATCAAAGGTGATTTCCAAACTTCTGGCTTCAGAGAATGAGGCAATGATGGTTCCATTCACTAAAATAAAATATGTTTGAGGAGGACTGGGTTTAAGTTTGAACTAAATAAATTCAAGTTTCCTATGGGATATTCAAGTAGAGGTCTCCATTAGGACACCAAGGCTGTAGGTATAGGATAGAGATAAACGTGAGCACTTTCTGTATGTAGGGTGGGAGTGGAAGCCACGGGAACACTAAGTTTGTCAAATGCTGTGAGGTCATCCAAAGATCTCACTGAGAGGGTGGGGGCAGAAAGGTGCTTAGAGCTCTAGGCAACTCCAACATCTACTAGGCAGGTAGAATAGAAAATATAAAAGCAGTTGAGAAACAGTCTAGAAAAAAGCTAGAGAACCAAGGCAAAAATTTTTCTGTGGAAGTGACCCTTCACACTGCTAGCCTAAGTAAAGGGGGGATTCCTCATTCTATGTAGGAGGCGAGACCTCAGATTTTTGTGGGCCTCACAGGGGAACAGGATGTAGCATCAGAGATCAAGTCCTACTTTATTATGCCCTGAACATGGCATATATTATTTACTTTTCCTTTTTGCTGGTAAATCAATGCGAAAGTAATCTGATTCATCATTCTTATCTATCTTTAAATTGAGGAATTCTGTGGTCTTTCTGGCCCATTTCATTAGCACTTTTATTTTACATCTAAGGAAAAGGAGACTCAGAAGGTTGAGACTAGACTACTTGCAAAGGTAATGAGAGTTAGCACCAGAATTAAACTCTCACCTGGCTTCAGATACAACCATTTTCCACTATATTCCACTGGTTCTAATAACATTTCCCATTTGTAATTATTTTTTGTCATTTCAAATTCTTTCTTCCAATTGAATCCAAATTAAAACTGGAGACTGTTTTTGAAATTTGACCTTGCAGCCCTCACATAAATTGGAATCTCATTTTACATTCTGAAAAATAGCTTATAAAAAACACAGATCAGTAAAGATTTTTAGCTGTTCTTACTCTGTAAATGCTCAGTGTTTCTGCCCTATTCCCCTTCTGCTATTTGAAAGAGACAAAAAAAAAGGAGAGAGAAAGAGAAAAATGAATGAATGAAAACTTCAACAAATTTCAGTCAGGCCTTAGAATAGCATTGATCACATTCTAACTTAAAAATAACCTGAGAGGAAGAAAACAAGGTGAACATATATAAATGTTACACATATAATATGCAAACTGAATTTTCATGACCATGTAACATCCAAGAAAAAGTCCCAGGAAAACCCTAATAGACATTTGGCCTTTAGGCTGATGTCATATTTTGCCAGTTGTGAGCACTATGTGTGTCATCTTAAGTAAAATATACTGTGACAATGGGATGCTGTGTAAGTTTAGGTCAGATTAAGGAGGCTATTTTTGTTTAATCTGGGAGAACAATTTTTTAAGCATCAGAATGTGTCCCCAGTGATTGAAATTATTATGCTGCAAAGAGGAAAGAAATTGGGTCAGAACTCATTATCAAGTGGCATTTCCACAAGCAGCAGGGGAATACGCTGCTTCCTATCAGACATTACATCCAGAGTCTGGGCCGGTTTCTTTCCTGAATCCGAGCCTAAAAAACTACTTCATTTCCTCACCTTTTCCCAGCATTTATAAGTATCCAAGTTTTAGCCGTGGCCCTGAGTAACAGACAAACTACTCCAACTCCCTGTGCTGTAAAATTTATTTTAAAAAGCAACTTGTAAATTCAGCAGCTTGCTTCAGTTTCTTCCTGTCAACCAATAATGGCCAACTATCCTCATTCTTAGGGACAGACAGAGAAAAACTATCACAGCCAAAAATAATTTTCTTCTTCTTTTTTTTTTAACCAGAATAAATCATTTTTGGCAAAACTTTGCTTCCATTTCTTCCTCTCTGGAGGATAGTTATGGAGTTTAGCACTATGGACTTGAATTATCAGCTTTGGTTTTTGCTTTAAGGCTGTAATTTTAAGTAACCGAGAGCATTAGTTGTGGTACTCTTTGTTCCACTGGTGTCTTTCTTCAGAGAACTCCAAGCAATACGGTTCTTTTATCTCTTGAATTCTCACAGAAGCTCTGGAAAGTAGAAATAGCACTATGACTAATCTACTTTTAAAAATATGAAAGTGTTTCTATCATGTGCATAATTCTATACAGTGAAGTGATGATGCCTACCTGTTTATGACTTTATAATCCAATGAGAGTCATAGTTTATTCTTGATGTTTAGGCTTTATGAGGGCAGACTCTCTGTGTTATTTACTGAATGCATAAATGGATGGATGGATAGATAGATGGATAAATAGTTATATACCTTAATCTTATATCCTATCCTCCATTTGTTTTACCTCTGACAAAGGTGGGTGAATAGAAAATGGATGAATGGATGGATGAATGGGAGGTAAGTGGATGGATGGAGGGTATATGAATGGAAAGATAGATGGACAGGTGGGTGAGTGGTGGGTGAAGGGAAGAATGGTTGGTTGGACAGGTCAGTGGGTGGATAAATGGATGTATGGCATTGCTGATTCCAACCAACGATGTCATTTTATGCCACAAGTGAGCCCACAAGATCTCAAGTGACATCAATAGGAGCTCAAGCAAAAAGAAAATCCATAGAGACAAAAGGAAGAACGAAGTTGGATTAGACGTGAGTGATGTTTGCTGGAAGAAACCTTAAGGCAAATAAAGCATATTTGGTTCACCAATTTGGGATTGAATCAAAATGCAAGAAGTAGTATAGCTCTTGTTCTACAAAACTTCCCCCAGGGATTGCTGCAGAATGATGAATAGGAAACTAAGGGACAAGCCAAGGGAAGCTGGCTCCAACCACTCCCTCAAACCCCCAGTGGAACCAGAGTAGCTCCACTAGTATCACTTTTATATATTTTGGCTCCCTATAAGATTTTACTGAAACATGGGCTTCCACTTTTAGAAAAGACAAAAAATAAATAAAAATGAAGAATAAATGATGAATGAAAACTTCAACAAATTTTAGTCACTTGGGTGGGGCAAAGGCAATATATGTAACCTACACATTTGTACCCCTATAATATGCTGAAATAAAATAAATAAATAAATAATTTTAGAAAATAGTATTGATCAATAATATTGATCAAATTTTAACTTGAAAGTAAACTGAAGGAAAAAAATCAATCCAGGTGACCATATATAAATATTCTACAAATAATAGGCAAATAGAATTTTCATGATCATGTAACATATCTATAAATTTAAATCAATTTTTAAACCCAGTCTCTAAACTAGGAGGAATAATGTCCTGCTTACTTTACAGGGTTGTCATTGAATCAAAAGGATCTACTGTAAGTGAAAAAGACTTTGAAAATCACAAAGAGCTTTCTAAGTATATAGCATTACCAAAATTATAAGAAATGAGAAAAGATCTGAGATTTAAGAAAGAGCTAATTCACCTTAATTATGCTTTTCCTTTTTCCTTTATTTCTTTCTCATCCAGAGAGCCAGATCTAGGTCTTTGCAGGTTCAATCATTTTACAAAATCATAATTTTGGTGTGTTTTATCTTCCTTCCTTCCATCCTTTTACTTCTGACAGAGACAGAGACTATGAATATTAGAACAAGATAAGAAGGATTTGGTTGCAAGTATGAGGGCTGGAGAACACAAAACAGTGTCAGAAAGGATTTTGATTTTCAAAGCCAATCTGTCGGGCAGAACAGAGTGGGGAAGTCCCTGAAAGCATCTTTTATGTCTGAACGTGGGTCATCTTGGGGTTCTTAGGCCCCTTGGGAATAAGGTACTGGATCTTTTCAACAGAAGGCCCACCTTAAATCTGGGTTGAACCAAGCTTCCAATAGCCTCAGCCTGCCCAACAGTAATTTGAGCTCTGTGGGAAACTAAGACCAATTATTTTCTTAAGCATATTTCAGACTAGAGATTTTGAGATACATTCTTGATATTTCAATAGTATTTTGCTTATCTATTGCTACGTAACAAATCATCCCAATACCCATTATCTTTAAACATTGAATAATCACTTGCTACCTCTCACAATTCAGTGGATCCACCAGGAAAGCCCTCTGTTGGAGTTTTTCATGAGATTGCAGTCAGATATCGCCTGGGGTTGGAGTCATCTGAAAGCTCAACTGGGAAGCTGAGAGACAGCCCCTCTCCTTCTCTTTTAGGCTCAGGGCTCTCCACATGGTTTCTTCAGCAAGATAGCCAGCATTCTTACATAGTGGCTCAGGGGTCCCAAAAAGTGACTATTCCAAGAGAAACGAAGCAGAGGCTACCAGTCTTTTAAAAGCTAGGCCCAAAACCGGCACAGGGTCATTCCTGTTGTGTTCTGTGGGTAACAGGAGCCACAGACCAGCCCAGACATAATGTGGGAGGAGATGACACAAAGATGTGAATGTCCTAAGACATAGTTCATTGAGGACCACTTTTGGAGGCTCGATGCCATACAGCATTATTATGAAAAAATGCTTCTATTAATCAAAAAACATAAAAAGAGGGAGGGGATTTTAACACCACATATATTATAATTCCTAATAATAACAAAGATCAGAATTATCTGCCTGGAGGATATGGTTCCATTGACATGCCTGAGGTAATACTGTATACACAGTGGCTATGGTCACAAGGGATTTGATTATGGGTGAATCTCCATATATCAAGTAGGATTATATTCTTATGGTCAGAGAGACCATAAGAATATAACTTCAAGCTAATTTCCCATGTAATTGGCTGCTAAGTAATAAGAAACAAAAATGTGAACATACATGTGTTATTCAATGCCATTACTGAATACATAAATTAAATGCCTTCTTTAATTTGATTACAGGTATTTTGCTTGCCTTAGATCATTAGGTCTTCTCAATAATCCCCTAAATGGTATTTAACCTAATCCATAATCTAAGGAAGAGAAGAGAGAGGAAAAAAAGAACATGATTGAAGAAGCTCATCTGATGAGCGTGACTGATAAAATCCTAACTTTAGAGCTTCATGTAACAAGAGCTGAAATATCCTCTAACATTAATAACTATGGAGAATAGTCACAGACTCAGGCTCCTGTGCTCCATCCACAGCTCTGACTTTCTAATTATCCTGCTTTCTTGGTTGGGATACTGTAATCACACATTCAAGCCTGTAACAAGTCATTGAATTTCTAATATATCTCAGAATTTGAGAAAAAGTAGTTACTTTGTTACAAAGACTCCATCCTTAACAACAACAACAAAGTGAAGTAATAATCTGGGCAAAATAACCCATATTATTTATATGAAACTATACTGCTACAACTCTATCTCTCCTGCTCTATCTTAACCTATAAGTCTTAATGTCAATTAGGTCACTTAATTGATAACTTAAAGAGTATATTATGATTTGGTATAATTTAGTGATATTTTAAAGCCATTGAACATCTTCTATCCTTATATGACATCCCTGTTGGCATTTCATCAAAATACTGCTTCTAGTAAGCACAAAAAGTACAGCCAAAGCACTTTTTAAGGATGCTATATTCAAAAGCATAATTTTTGAAATAATATATCTATAACAAAGAGAAGAAAGCAAAGGAAAGGCATATTTTCTTTCTTTATTGCTGTTTTGGGATGACAACTACAAGAGCCACTTTAAAATGACTGCAGCAGAGTCCCGTGGTCCATCCTTCATTCCTTCCACAGTCACTCAAGTGCTTGCTCTGGGCCAGGCACCATGACAGATGGCTCTGGCTTTCAAATATTTTATAGCCTTCTCAGGAGACAGACACACAAGCAATAAAAATATGACATTTGGTACCATGGTGGGATGTACTAGTATAGTGGGGCACAAGAGAAGGGCACCCTCAGTCTGCTCTGAGGGACTAGGAGGCGATTAATGGGAAGAAGTCATGCTCGAAATAACACTCGAAGGATGAGGAGTAGTTTGCCATTCTCATTAGCAGGGAAAAAGAGTGTTGAGAGAATAGCATGTACAAACGGGCAAACATGCAGAGACATGAGACATTCTCATGTGTTCAAAGATGACAAGGACCCACGTGCTGGAGGAGAGAAAAGTGTGAGTGGCCAAAGATGAACAGAGACACACAAGGCAGGACCAGGTGATGAAGGGCTTTCCTTGTTTTCCTTGTAAAGGAATTTGGGCTTGATTCTGTGGGCTAAGGGAGGTGCATCGATACCATATTCACATGTGAGGAGCTGAGAGGGAAGCCTAGCCCAGGCCCCTGACTCACAAAAACTGCATCCAAATCGTCAGAGCCTGCAGAAGTCTGCTTTTCCACCGCGGAGACACCCGCTCACCGTTACTGCAACAGCCACATTATCAGCATGGTCACCTTAACTAAAAATGCTAGATGAAAACCCAAACAACCTGAGGAAAAAAATCTATCCCAATACTACTCTAATATTGTTAGCACTGGGCACTTATGGGATATGAAAAAGAACAAAAGAAATTATTTTTGTTTGAGCAATTATGATGTGCTAAATAATCTAAGTTTCTCAAACCGGGATGCACAGTTGCATATAAATACAGAGTATGTTCCTAGTATTCCAGTTTTGCTCAAAATTAACATGATATTTTAAGATTTCATTGTGTTGTAACCTGCAATTTAAACTCTTCTTCTAAACACTCACCTCTAACTCCCACTCGCAGGGCAAAAAGCCATTCTTCTATACAGTTATAGGTATGCCACTGGAAATGTCTGAGAATCCAGTGCCCCATAAATTATGTACAGAGAAGGATGATCCCCTTAGGAGGAAACATGTTCCAGAGGCACATACATATATTATACTTAGCTATAATTCAATGTTAGTCCGTATATAAGTTAACACCAAATATTTAAGGCAGGAATGGTAACACACTGGATTTTCTCCTCCCTGTTTAGCTTCTTTCAACAGCCCTGCCCATTTCACAAGGTTATTTTAAGGATTAAATGAGGAAATGAAAGCACTTTGTAAACTGTAAAGTGCTAACCTGATGTAATGTTTCATTAACAAATTAATTTACAAACGGCTAGGACAAGGTGCCTTTTGAATGACGGATTTTTGTTCTTGCATGAATTAGAAAAAGGTCTAGCGTGGTCTACTGAGCAAAAGGAAGGGTCGTGGCATTCCCTGGTGTCACAGCACAGATGTGCAGAATTGCAATTGTCTATATAGACAGTAGCAATCAGGCAGTGGGTGCAAGCCCATCTGGTTCTCATACCATCCAAACGAGGTGCTGAAATGGAGGAGTTTTGCTTAGCTGAATTTGAACAAATCCTCCTGAGCTTTCACCAAATGCTTCAAGACAGGGCAAACTGTCCTCAACCTGGTCCCCACTCTTTGATGTACTCTGGCAGCAAACCCTGAGCTATCACCTAAGACAAAGGGTGAAGTGGTGAAGGTTGGAAGAGTAATCCCAGGGTTCTTGAGTGACTTTTCTGAATTATCACTAGTCCGCTCAACTGAGAAGTTTTACATGAGACATTTAGAAGTGAACCAAACATAAACCAGACCTACCCAATTTTTAATGTTCTCGGCTGTGTGTTTGCAGGAAATATATTTCTTGGAGGCTTGCCACTTCTTTGTT
The DNA here is from genome assembly GCA_008086735.1 of Cheirogaleus medius. Lineage (NCBI taxonomy): Eukaryota > Metazoa > Chordata > Mammalia > Primates > Cheirogaleidae > Cheirogaleus > Cheirogaleus medius. The sequence continues at coordinate 10,844,975 of VBSM01000605.1, forward strand.
GAATGCCATGGCTAGGGTTTCTGCTTAGTAGTGGTGGTTGGGCAGCTGGTGACAGAAATGCTAAAGCCAAAGACAGAAGCCGGCTAAAAAAGCAAACAAACTTTCTCTCAAGGAGATGAACAATTAGGTCCATGTGTTAAAAGAAGAGAGTTATTACATTATTTAGTCAGGCCTCTTATGTCAAATGCAAAATATGTGACTTTAACCAACTTCTAAGACCATGGTATGTTCTTATTGATAGATTATTCTAACGGGAGTAGAAAAGACAGAAAATTGATGGAAAAATTATCTAAGTAAGAGATACACTGGTATTTTTAAAGGATTAACCTTGGTTCTTAGGCTTCTCGTGGTTTTCACCAGGGTTATCCAAACTGAATCCAGCAATGTGAAAATATATTCTTATACTGAACCTGAAATCTATCAGATTCATATAGCACCTAGTATACATGGAAAAAAATGGGACCTTCCTTATTTACCTTATTTTTAATATAATTTCCACTAAAACATGAATCTCAGCCAATAGTTGAGGGGGCCAGCGTGGTCCTACCAAGCACAAAATATGGTGGGGGCATCTAATGACACTGAAAATGTTTCTTGTTCTTAAACTAGGTTGCTGTATCAAGATTGAAGTCATGAAACCCAATTGTTGGAAACAACATATCCTCCAGTTCACCTGAACTGAAGACTGATGCCAACCACACAGGGATTTATCCAAACCAGGCAGAGATCCTCTGGCTTACACAGGCATTTGGGCAGCTCTGGGACTTGCTTTCACACAATGGATTCTTGACATTATTTTGGACATATCGGCTCCAAAACTGGGGATCTTTCTTAACTCCTACATCTTATTTATACTGGTTTTCACATGCACCTTTTTGTCTGGACCTGATCAAGGCTAATGTTTGTGGTTATACTGCGGCTGCCTTGAACCCCTGCTGTTGTGCTGACTCCACACGACTAGTGTGACTTCAATATTCAAAGCTTTGCACAAGGCTGACAAGTTGAGGAGATAAAACTTCTCGGGAAGTGAGAGTTGGTGCTTATGTTTGGTCTAAACAAAATAGCAGCCTAAGAGAAAAAACATTTCCATTTTTCAATAAGACAAAACTGTTTCAAAGATGCTCTTGATCAGGTTTTACCATTATCATTGTTATTGTTGAGAATAAGAATATCTAAGATTTTGAGGACATTCTATTTTACAAAGTGCTGCACACATACTTGAGGCTTACAAAAGTCCTATGAAGTGGATGTTATTATCTTCACTTCACAGAGAAGAAAACAGGCTCAGGAAGGTGATGTGAGCTCCCCAACAACACACACTCAGTAAATGGCAAAAGTGGGATTAAAACTTGGGTTTTCTATTTCCTAATCTCGAGTTTTTTCCACCACACCCATCTCTCTCTTTTTATATAACCATGTGTCATTTTTGTGCAGGTTTCAGAAGTGCTGGAATACAGGAATGGACTTTAAAACTCTGGAATTTCAATGAAGACCTTCAGTTGTATGAGGTGTTTCCTTGTTGTAAAGCCGTTGCTGACACTGGTCTTTCCCATTAGTCAGTTCACTTCTGCTTTGGCAACTTGCCACCGACAATACCACTCTACCCTGTCCTCATCCCTCTCAAGAGGCCCTGGACAGGGCGGTGGCAGGAAGGGGGACAGGGAAGTGTCCTGGGTTTTGCCCCATAGATTTTGACCCCCTCACTTAAGTTGCTTCCTACACGTTTTATCCTATAGGTCCTTATATTACACATTTCTTCTTAGGAAAGAACACTAGTTGATTAAATTTTCTCACATGATCATAAATATGAAACAGGAAGTCCAAATTGAACAATAAGTTGTCTGCTTATCAAGTTATCATCTTCCGACTAAAGAGCATTGGCCTGCATGACTCACATAGCAAGGATCCCCTTAGCTCATCATGTTGTAAGGAAAGGTGAAGAGACAAGATGCTTCCTGTCATTCTGCAGCTTATCTCTAAGAACAGAGATAAGTAAGGAGGTATAAATGAGGGTGAGAATCCGCACCCAAATTCTTCACCTAGCTCTGCCCCTTCAAGACTTTCTGCAGGTTGGCAACTTCAATGAGCACTAGCAAGGGAAGGAAGAATGAATCCCACTGGATCGGAGGCCTCTGGACTCAAGGTCTTCTAAAACCTGTCCACAGTGGACAGAAAAAGCTAAATAAACATCCCTCATACAATCTCAGACACTCTTAAGGCCCAGAAATGCTGCCGGTGACCTGCATCCTCTTAATATCCGGGATCTGTAACTCCATAACTTCTCGTTATGAGGACAATCTCAGACAACTGAGCAATGAATATGAACAAATCAACAAATGACTTCTTAGGTAATATTTAAACTTGATCTTGACCCATGTCTTAAAGTAGATTCCCTCCATGTGGACACCCACAAATTAGATGGTCATGATGCAATCATTATAGAGTTGTACACTCATGACCTTACAAGCAGTTCACATACCTCATAACAGATGCATTAGAAAATGTCAGCCATGGCATCTACTAGAGAGATGTTGACCACTGCACATTTATAACTGACTCTTTTGGCAAATATTGAGTCTATTACATGATCGATCATTTTGTCTACATTCAACACAATGTTATTTCTTCAGTGTATGTCAGCACTTACATCTATTCATATACTTACTTCACCCAAGGCTGTTGGTGGGCTGTTGAACAAAGTGTCCATTTGATACTTAACAACTCTTTTATCTCAGATCTGGTAATTCGATTTTAAACATCTGCACTATTTTGACATTCACTTTATATCTGCCCATAAACCATAATGATAAAAAAAAGTCTTGCCTTGGAAATTCACAAATGCACTAAGCTCGAACACAGTAGTTGCTCAATAAATAATTGCTGAGTGAAAGTAAAATGTACTTATCAGGCAGGACTTAGATCCTAGAGATGATGGAAAAGAGGCATAGAAAAGCCCATCAACTATCTCGAGTGGTATTCAGGGATCTCCATTCTGCACGGCAGAGAAGAGCTGCCAAACACGGGCTGAGAGGAGATGGATGTTTCTGCAAGAACACTCCACAGACAGTGCTGACCTCCCCCTCACCATGCCACGTTTTCGTTCTCTCTCTTCACCTCAGTAAAGCAGGTCTTTCTGGGAAATATTTACAAAATCTTTTCTCGAATCAGAGGCCTCCTTCAGTTATTTGCTTTCCTAACAGAAAGTGTACCCAAGGGAACACTCATATTTTTTTTTTCTGTTGGAAGACTGGGAAAGTACATACCCTTTATTAAAAAAAGAAAAATCTCATTTGGGATGAAGGTTGAGCAAAGAGGCCGGGTGTTCTCGCTGTCTCACCAAGAAGTGTCTTTGTTATTCTTTCCCTTTTTCTTTTTTGGGCTTAAAATTATATGATATTATGAGAAACAACAAAAGGCTTTTACATAAATCATCTAAGTGTTAAGGCAGCAGCCGTGCTGAGAAGAACAGAATTAATGTTTTTGGCTCTCAGGCGTCAAGAGAAGGAAGTCTTTGTTAGCTAGCTTTTTAGCGAGGATCCTTCTGTAAGTCCTTGTCTTCTCTGAAGCATTCTTCTCCAGAAAAATAAATTATGTAGCACAATTTCAGCCCTAGATTCACTCCAAAACTATAGCAAAAACCATGCCTTATGAATACCTTCAAGTACTAATTATCCAAGTGTGCTTTAGAACCTTGTCAAGCATTTCCTCTGGCACCTACGGAAGACCTAGGGTTCTTGCCCAAGACAGGGTCTCAGAAGCTGGTCCTGTCTCCATAGAGGTGAAAGGAAAGAACAAATCTGGATAAGTGGCTTCAGAAAGTAAGAAATTGTTCAAATATGCCAAATCCATAAGGAAGGGATGAAGACAACATTTGTATTTTTTACTAATGCTTCCTCATGGCCTAAAAAAGTGCCTGAAATATTTATGATAAATGAATGAATGAATTGGTTCCAAAATGTAGTGATATAGGCAACATTAGCAATCATATGTGTTCACGACATAAGAAGAGATCACCTTTGTGTACCATCTTCAGTGAAGACTGGAGTAAGAGAAGTTGCCATTAGCAGGTGTTTGTCCAAACATCACCACCACCAACCCATCCCACTCCACAATTGCATAGCAATTGGGTTTCTGTGAGCCATTTGGGGGAGCGCCTCAAGGGACCCCTAATCCCTTCAATGAGAGGCGTTCTTCCTGTTGGACTGTCCCCACTGCCTTACTGGGAGTCAAATACCTCCTGTGACACTCACTTGTTCACTCTCTCATCAAACCAATCACTGGAGTCAAGGCGGAGGACAAAGTCTTGGTGCATCAGGTAAAGCAAGATAGAGTCAACAACAAGAAGAGCAATTGGGATCTCAAGTCAACAGAGATATTCTCCTCCCTCAGGTTGTAGAATCCCAGAGAATAGTCTAAAACTTCTGGCATAGGCAGGTGGAGTTGTACTGAGACAAGAGCTGGACACAATCTGATGACCTGGCCCACTTTGTATTTTGGGCCTTCTCTTTATGGACCTCAGGATTCTTCTAAGACACCTGTATTTTACCCAGATACTAGCTGCCTTCCAGAATGCCAATAGTGTTGTGAAGTAGAGAGAAAGAGTGGGGGATAAGACAAGAGCAGCATTCTAGGTGGAGAGGCGCACCTAAAAATGTCATTTTGTGGTAGACAAGTAGGTGGTTAAAAGGTATAATCAGAGTATTTTTTGACAAGTTCCCATTTTGCATATTTTTTTGGCCATTGGTTTGTGGGTGGTGGGTGGGGAACCATAACTACAAATGTGGGAGGCCTCGAAGAGTGCCCTGCAACAGCAGGAGACCACCAGCATCTGCTGCTGGAAGCCTGATGACACCGTCTCCGGAGGCGGGCGACTTGGTGGAGAATGGATCTGCTGTGACCAGTGGACACTGCAAAGCGTGCCTCTGAGTATCAGTTTCAGATAGAATAAAATAGGGGTATGAATCTCAGTCCACAAATTCAAATTTGCAAAAAAATGCCACATCTCTTTATTTTCTATAAATCAATTTAGTTTCAATTGTGAACCTACCTTCTTCTTTCTATACTAGCAGGAAACCTCAGTCATTCTCGAGGTCTCCCCATCCATAGAAGGCTTTGCAGGGGCTCAGTGCCAACATGGTAAGGAGTCTCTCTGGCCACTGGCCATCTACCATACCATCATAGCTGAGATGCTCCCTGCATTTCTGCATAATTCTCCATAATTCTCTGTAGCTCCCGGGATGGGGTGGGGCAAGGGCGCATTTGAGGAGGTTGTTGTGAGTCCTCCCTGTCAGGATGCACCATGCATGCAGCTTTCCTCTTAGGAGGCTGCTCAGAAGAATCATGAACATTCCTGCTGCTTTTCTCACCCTGCTCACCCACCAACTTCAAGAACTTCTTTCAGGCTGGGGAAAATTCTTCTCTGGTCCTATTTCTTCCAAGCTACCATGCTGCTTTCTACAAGCCGTTCCCTGCCCTTGGGACTTTGGCCTTTGGAAACAAAACACCAGGAAGTTTTGTAGACCAACTTCTGATTTCTGCCCTGCCGCAAAATTTTTCTGGGCAGGAAAACACAAAGGGAGGCCAGCTCTGTCCTAGGATGTGAGGAAAGAGAAGGGAAAACCACAAATGGAAAATAAAGAAATAAACTAGTCTTCAGCTATGAGTATAAAAGGGTAGGTCAGAGATAAAACCCAGATTGACAATATTCCAGAGGTGCTTAGGAAGTCAGATTTCTTCATGATAGGCCCTTAAGCTGGATGCAGGTGGTGCAGCATGCTGAATTTGCCCTAATATGAGGCCAACAGAATCCCACATGGCCATAAATATCCAATGGCTTAAAATGGACCACAGTGACTGAATGGATTACAATCACTCACCTCCCACAGCAGGCCGTGCCAGCAGCATGCCCCTCCCTGGGGGCTGCCTGTGTGCTCTCGAGGCATTTGTACCAACCACATGGATGGCTTTTGTTATCTGCAGTGGAACTGAATAATCATATTTTTCCAGAAGAACATCTGCTGAGGGAATCTCTATTAATTTCCCATTACACAAATTACCATGAACTGAGTGGCTTTAAACCACAGAAATTTATTCTTCACAGTTCCAGAGGCTAGAAGTCTGAAATCAAGGTGTCGGTATGGCCATGCCCCCTCCGAGTGCTCTAAGGGAGAATATTTCCCTGCCTCTTCCAGTTTCTGTTGTTGCCAGCAATCCTTGGTGGCAACATTGGCTCATAGATGCACCACTTCCAATCCCTGTATGTGTGTGTCTCTGTGTCCAAATTCCCCTCTTCTCATAAGGACACCTGTCATAGTAGACTTAGTGCTCACCCTAAGCCAGTAGGACTTCATCCTAACTTGATTACATCTGCAAAGACCCTATTTCCAAACAGGACCATATCCATAGGTTCCAGGTGGACATGAGTTTTGGAGGGACACAACTCAGTACAGAGGCCATCTCTGGAAAAGTATCCACCCAGTAGTTTGGGCTGCTTGACCATACACACAAGTTGGAAACATAGAGCTATAGAAAAGCTGCCTCCTTTTGTTATGAACTGTATTGTCCAGCTTGCTGCAGCTGCCCAGGGCTACAATAGCCTGGACACTAGAGCAAGGTGTAGGGCCAACTGAACCCTGATGAAAAATTCAGAATATCCCCTTTGCCCTTGAACAGTGCAGCCAACCCCAACGGCAGATGGGAGTCAGAGCTACAGGATACCGTAAGAACAGAGGCTGCCCTGTGGTGCTGTCTCTGAGGCCCAAGACAACCATAAGGTGTTCAAGAAACCCTGCCTCTCTTCTCTGCCAGGTTGGTTGCTGAGACTCAAGTGAGAGGGAGTCAGCAGAGTATCCCTGAGACCACAGAGGAAAACCGAAAGCCAAATCCCAGTTAGGGTGGCCCCTGGAAGCAAGAAAGTCATTCAAACACTAGGAAAAGTATAAGGAGCAAATTCATGAAGTAGGGCACCTAAGGGAACTAGCACCACTAGGGTCGACAGACTGCGCCTGGGATGCCCTTTTGCGCTGTGGCATTGGCCGAGAGTGGGGAAGTCAGGGAGCTGGTAGGAGGTGCAGGGTCATATGTCAATGAGAGGCCAAGGGCAAGAGGGATGCCCATAAGAACTTCTCTAGGTTTGTAACAGAGTCACTTCTCAAATGTAGAGGTTATGATGACAAACCACTCAGTAGTAGGGAAGATGACATCATGATTTTGCCATATATTTATATTTGTCAAAATATATGTTAGCTTACCCTGCCTGCATGCTTTATTAAGATAGGGCCAGAAGCACTGACCCTAATTTCTGTAAAACCGCCATTTCTTTGCATTTAGCTAGTATACTGAAGTGTGGGAAAAGAACAATACTGTGAGTGTTTTTCATTGCAAAATACATTTTTTTCCTTCTCTACTGCTGTCTCCTTAGCGATTGGTTCCTTCTCTCCCCGACTCCCTCGGTGAATCGCAATTTTCTTAAGACTTGAATCTTCCATCTAATGTTCGTATTTCTCTCCTCTCCGGGAGTTAGTCTTCTGGGATCCCAAATGCAATACTAACCGGCTCAACAATCTCATCGTCATGCACAAAAAAATTGATAGAAATATATTCACTGGATGTGAAATCATGTTACAGTTTAATCATTTCCTATTTCTCTGCCAGATTCTTCACGTGGTAAAGCTGGACTCTAGAGCCTCCACGCAAGTGAGATGTGATTTTAGGTAAGCCAGGCATATTGAAAGATACGATAAAGAGTTCTCCCCTTATCCAACCAAGAATATTGATAAGGCAGCAGTTTTCTGCTAATGTTGTCCAAAAGCATGACTTTATTTAAATTCTCTGTAAGTGTCCAAAAGGAAATGCTGATGCAAATGAACGTTATGTGTTTCTGTTAAAAATCTGCAGTGTAACTTTGAGGGAAATGTAAACTTCATAGATTCATCAAGTATAATTTATCGATACATAAACAAATACTCATGGTGCGTTTTTGTGCCTTAAACACTTTACTGTGCCTTTTTATGGAACAAGCCTAGTAAAAATTATACCACTATGTCCAAACCCTCAAGGAGCAAATTTTTAAAAAATTGCATGAAAAGATAACTAGCATTAAAGCAATGGAAGAAATCACAAAGGAAAAAGATAAATAGATTTGACTGCATGAAAATACAAACCTTCTATTTCTCAAAATGTAAGCCTATCAGATAATAAGCAACAAAGCGAAAAATATATATAATTATGTCACACCAAAAATAATGACCTTGACATATGACAAGGTTGTATAATGTGTTAAGACATTAAGATCCCAGTAGATAAATGGCCCGCAAACATGACATTCACAAATGAGGACATATAACAGTTTATAAATATTTGAAAAAATATAACCTCAGTAATTAATCAAAGAAATGAAAATGAAAACAGCAACAATAACAAAAAAAACCAGTTTAACTTATCAATTTAGCCAAGACACATTTAATGATAACTGAGATAATACAATATATTCTTTTATGAATCTTAGAAGTAAGGAAAAGAAACAAATTGTCCCTTTACCCACACTCCCCACCCCCAGCAAAGTACAGCAGCAAAATGGGAGGGAAAATCCACATTAATAAATAACAGAAGAGAGAATCTCTGAGGAAAAATAATTTTTTAATTAATAGAATTGAAGAACTACAGATTTGGATGAAGGCAGATTGTAGCCCGGGGATCTGTTCCATCTCCTGAGAAATTAGGGAACAATTTTGGCTGTGGGGAGCTGGAGAAAACATTGGGGACATGGAAAAGGTTTCATGCTATATTAAACAGGATTTTCAACTATGTCCTTACAGTTGACATAATTGTAAGTTTCCAATGGCTCTCTTTTATGTTGGCCATCAATATGGGCTGAAGTCATCATGCCAAAATTACAGTGAAGCAGTTCTTCAGAGACTCAGTAGTAGTAGGAGGTTTGGGCAGCCAGCTCTCTGCCGATGTGACTTAACCTGGTGGATTTTAGATTATCAGAGGGTACAACTAGACTACACATTCTTCAAAAATCCCCCCAACTGAATTTTTAAAATATTGCATGACAACCATATCGAGACAGTCTGTCTGTGTTGTTCATTAGGCACCAACGTATGTGCCTGAACAATCATGCTGGGGGTAGAGTTGACAGCTCTTCTGAAAACTGTGGAGCTTAGCGAGTATTCATGCTTGACGAGAAAACCATTGCTCCTCACTGCAAGGATGAGCGGAGGTATAGCTGCAGGCAGGACCAAGAGTTCCCCTAAAGTATTTTTGTGAATCATAAAAACAGATGAACATCTAAGAACTCGGAGTTCTACTCCTCTGCTCATGCTTGCAACATTTCAACCTAGTAAACTTTAAAAGGGGATGTAAATATAACTTATTTTACTCAAAGAAAAACATTGTTCACCCTCCTAAATAAGCTAGCTATAAAGTGAACATTTTAGTGGATGAAAGATTTGTTACATTTTTTTTTGAGGACCAATTAAATGTTGGGGAATGTGTACCCAAAATAGTCACTTTGGTTTCAGAATATTGCTATGTGGCCCTTCTGACAATTATCTATCTTTTCAGGGCACTCTCAGTTTAAGATAATAAAAGTTTAACATTATGCAAGGCTTTCTGTCTTTTAAAATAGAATAGAAGTTATACAACTTACTCAAAAGTAGTATATGCTCATATTATCAAAAAAACAAAAAATAACAAATGCTGGCGAGGATGTAGAAAAAGATGTACTCCTGTACACTGTTGTTGGGAATGTACCTTAGTAAAGCCATATGGAAAACGGTATGATCATTTCTCAAAAAATTGAAAATAGAAATACCATATGATCCAGTAATTCCACTAATGCATATGTATTCAAAGGAACTGAAATCAGTATGTTGAAAAGATGTCTGCACTTCCATGTTTATTGTAGCACTAGTGACAATAGCCAAGAGATGGAATCAACATAAGTGTCCATCAGTGGATGAACGGATAAAGAAAATGTGGTGTATGTACACAATGCAATACTAATCAGCTATAAAAAAAGAATGAAATCCTGTCATTTGTGGCAACATAAATGAACCTGGAGGGCATTATATTAAGTGAAATAAACCAAACACAGAGAGAAAAATACCACATGATCTTACTCATGTGGAATCTTAAAAAGTTGATCTCATAGAAGTAAAGAGTAGGATAGAGGCTACCAGAGGCTGGGGAGGGGGTGGAGGAGGGAATAATGAGGACAGGTTGGTCAACCGGTACCAAATTGCAGTTAGATAGGAAGAGTTATGATCTGGTGTTCTATTACACAGTAGAGTGACTGCAGCTCATCCCAATGTGTTATATATTTCAAGAAAGCTAGAAACAAGGATCTTGAAAGTTGTCGCCACAAAGAAATCATAAAGGTTTGAGGTAATTGGCATGCCAACTATGCCGGTTTTGATCATTATACAATGTGTGCATGTATTGATACCTCACACTGTACTAGATAAACATGTACAATTATTATGTGTCAATTATAAATAAATTTTTTAAAAGCAATAAAATAAAAAGAAAGTAGAATAGAGGTTACCAAGGCCTGGGGAAGGGGGGAAGAGAGAGAGATTGTTTAATGGCTACATCCTTGGTTAAGAATGACAAAAAATTTTGCATATAGACAATGGTGTTGGTTATACAATACTGTGAATGTATTTAATGTTGGTGAATTGTACACTTACGAATAGTTAAAATGATAAATATTATGCCATGTGTATCTTACCATAATGTTTAAAATCTTAAAAAAATCAGTATATGTTCTTTAAGAAACTAATTTAAAAGGCACTAGAATGCATTCTTTTTTAACACACTTAAAAAATGTTTGCATTTTCATCAAGCAGGATTTCTTAGCCTCCTTGACTATGACTATGGGTTTATATTTATGCAGTTCATGCAGTTTAGTCTAAAACCAAAACCTACAAAATCAAAGCCTCAGGAAAAGTCAACAAAAGCCATGTCCAATAAACAAACTAACCTGTAATTTAAGAGGATAAAATGTGTACTAACTTTTAAAATAGGATAAACTACATTTTGGGTTTATCCAGGATAAACAATTAGATGAGAATAAAATTCTACCATTGAGTAATTCCTCAAAAGCTCTGTAGAGACAAAACATTGACTCCTCCTGAAAACATTATTGGATTTGATTTTTTTCATTAGCAGATGATCAGGCTCTCAGACTTTACATATTCAAAACAGAGTTCCTTACCCTTACACTATTGCCTCCAAATATGCTTCTCCATCTTTCACATCTTAGTAAACAGTGCCAATGTCCCCATAGTTGCTCAAGTCAAAAACCTACTATTTTATCCTCACCCCCTATATCCAATCTCCCAGCAAATCCTGTTGGTCCTACCTTCAGGATCTGCTAGGTCTGAATGTTTGTTCCCCCCAAATTCATATATTGAAATCCTCATCTCCAAGGTGACAGGATTAGAAGGTGGGGGACTTTGGGAGATGATTAGGTCATGGGGAGGAGCCTTCACAAATGGGACTTGTAAAGGAGGCTAGAGAGAGAACCCTTCCCCTCCTCCACCATGTGAGGTTAAAGTGAGAAGGCGGCTGTCTATGAGGAAGTGGGCCCTCACCAGACACAGAATCTGCCAGTGCTTTGATCTTGGACGTCCCAGCCTCCAGAACTGTGAGAAATAAATTTCTGTTGTGTCTAAGCCACCCAGTCTGTGGTATTTCTGTTAGAGCAGCCTGAGAGCAGACAAAGACTAAGTCTAACAAAAATCCAACCTTTTCTTACCACTTCTATCCCTACCATCCTCATCCAAGATGCCAACCTCTCTCACCCAGGCCAGGAAGTAGCCTCCTAACCAGGCTTCTTGCTTCCACTCTTGTCCACCTTCAGACAAAATAATGCAAAGTTCTCAGAGAAACTCCTAAAAGCACAAATAAGATGATGTCACTCTTTAGCCCAGCAAGTCCTCTGTGGCTTTCTGTCACTCTTAGAATAAAATTCACACTCTTGACCATGACCTAGAAAGACATACATGATCCACCGCCCCCTGGAAAATCTCTGTAACCTTATATCCAATTACTTGCTTCCTCTACGCTAACTACAGTATTCTTCTTCTCTCAAATATTCACCCACCTCAATTCGTCTAAGTCTCCACTTACAACCTGCTTTGAAAGACCATTCCTGGCAACCTTCTCTAAAGTATCCACCTACAACCTCTACTGCATCACGTTCTATGACTTACCTTGATTTGGATGTCATCATAGCCATTGTCACTATTTTAGACATAATTATTGCTATTATCTGTCTTGACTGCTAGGATGTTATTGATAGTTCCATGAGTGCAGTCTTGGTTGTATTTACATTTGCATTCCCAGCCTCCCAAGGGGTACCCAAAACACAGTCTCCACTCAATGAATATTAATCAGTTGAATGAATTAATGAGAAGGACAATTATATGAAGTCCGTAAGATAATTGCAAGCCTTACTGTTATCAACTAAAATCCATTCCACTTAAAAGAATGTGTTCTAGTCTAGAAAGCAATGTGAAAATAAGTATCAAGATGCTAAAATGTTTGTTACATCGATTTCATTACCTTATGGCCATATATTACATTTCGTGTACAATGCAGTTAATATGTATAATATCAATTGCTTTATGCTTTTTTAAATATCCCATAGATATATCTTTACTTTTTATAATATATCCTGTATGCTGACTCACTTGAGCCAGAAAAAGAAATGTTTATTCTTATCGCTTTGATATATAATGAAATGTTTATCTTTCTTAGATTTGGTATTCTAAAATCTGGGAATTTTGCCTCAAAGGAATTACTCAAAACTTGGGGAGAAATGTAAGCACAATGGGAAAAAAATGTATGAACATTTTTTTAATCTAACGATAGATTTTTATCTCAATAAAAAGGTCAAGAGGTTTGAATCTTAATCCTCAATCACCTAAGATCTCTCAGGATATTGGATGTTTAAACTGCCCCAGGCAGCTTCCAGCTGCTAAATCGATCCCTTGTCATTGCACAGAACCTGAATCAGAATGTTTTCCAATGGCAAAACATTCAAAAGAAAAAAATAAATCTTTTTTTTCTTTTAAAATGTTATGTATGTGCATGTTTAATGGGAAATTAAGAAAATGTTAGAGAGAGTGAATACAGGAGGGAGGAAAGTTTAAAGGGCTTTCTTTTTGCTATTATAAAGGAAAACAAAAATACAGAAGATCTTAGTGCCTATTCTATTCAGGATGGACAGTGTCACAAATCTTAGAAACAGTTACTAATTGGTAATAATGCTGTTCTGGCTAAAGACTAACATAAAAATGTATCTGGAGTAAGGACATGTAGACAGATCAATGGAACAGAAATGAGAGTCCAGAAATTGACCCTTACATTTGTGGTCAATTGATTTTTCACAAAGGTGCCATGCCAATTCAAGGATAGTCTTTTCAATAATTATGCTGAGACAATTAAATATCCATGCTACATGGTAAATTTAGACTATTACCTCACGCCATACACAAAAATGAACTCACAATGGATCATAGACCTACATATAAGAACTAAAATTACAAAACTTTTAAAGGAAAACATAGGATAAAATCTTCAGGACTTTGGGTTCGGCACAGAGTTCTCAAACACCAACCAAATAATAAAATGGACTTCACCAAAATTAAAATATTCACACTTCAAATATCAAGAAAATGAAATGACAAGCCACAGACTAGGAGAGAATATCCACAAATCATATATATGATATAAGAATTGTATCCAGAAAAAAGAACTCACATGAAATTTAAGAAACCAGATATATATTTAGTGACATAAAGGAGTGCTGAAATGAATTTACAAATAATGCAAAACTGGCAATATCCACAAGGACAAGAATCAATCACATTCCACCAAACACAGTTTGCATTTCTATGGAAAAAAAATGTATCTGCATTATTGTCACTTTTCTAAAAGTTAACTTTCATCTCCACAGTTTTGTAAAGAATCTTAGTCCTAAGCAAATACGGGCAGAGAAAACACAGATGGATCAGCAGATCAAGAGGTTGAGACACCTGCTAAATTTCAAACCCTGTCACAATTTTTTTATACAAGCTCATGATACTTTGTATTATAAAAATTATATTTAAATATTGAATGTGTCCAAATGAAATTTACTGGTTGGTGAACATTTTTCCAAAGTTTTCCAAATATTTAAGTATTCTTCCAGTCTCTGGAAATTGACTCAGAAATATAGATCCAGCTGAGAATAGGGCTTGTCAACATGGTTTCCTCAAAAGTACTTCTGTGTGTTTTGACTTATGACACCAGAAATCTAACGAAGGGCCTCTGCAGGCCAGCGAAGCTTCCACACAGGACCGAGTCAACATCACAGCGAATCATCATCCACCCAGCCTATTTAGGCCCAGGAGGACTAAACTGCCTCACTTTCCTTAGTCCAAAATTTACCCCTTGATTAACAGTGAACTTCTACTTTGGAAGTCCAGAGGCTCTTTTTCCTTAAAGTAGGTAAGCTGAGGTCCCCATTTAGAGTGTGGACTCTGATTGTCTCTCTTAGGCTGGGCCCAAGGAAGGAACTAGAGCCCAGATCCAACAAAGTCTCCACTAGGGGGCTTCTCCGGTAACTGTTCACGGGCAGGGTGGAGTGAGGTTGGCCCTTGATAATTTCTTATTGCAAAGCTGTATTAGGACACTGCCAACTCCCCCATGATATATGTATGTATCATGGCAGTGAAACATCTAAATTATTGTGATTGTCATTTAGTATGAATCTGATATATTTCATGTTCTCTTTACCAATAAAAACTGGTGAGTGATCTCAAATCCTTCCTTAGCGTAATTTAACAAGCATAGATGTTTCAAGTGGAGAGATCTCACTGTGCTCAAGACAGCCACTCCATCAAGGTGAAATGAGATGGGCCGGGTAGGAGCTCGCGTAAACATGCCATACAGAGCTGGTAATCATACTCACATAGTAGACCAATCCCAGTAAGATGCAGGAGGACAACATGTGTTGCTAATGTGACATGGATCTTTCCACATGTAGCTAAGTCATCAATCAGTTCAAAATCTTCCTCAGTAGGAAGCAGAAAGTAACTATATTATTTATTGTATCCCACCTTCAAAGCCTGGGGATGTTCTAGACTGCTGTGACAAGGGAACCAACCCAGCTCAAGACTGAATAAATGACACGTGACATTCTGGTGATCAAATCAGCTCTAGCAAAAATTTGAGTTCCTGAATCGAAGAAATCTATGGAGTCTCCATAAAATAGAGCAAAAATTACAGACAGGTCCCAGAACCTCTTGCATTCTAAGGAAGGGTGGAGGCTCTTTTTCAAAGTCTCCCTCCTTATCCAAAGGTAAAGCAGAACATGCTAGCATAGACAATTGGACACAAGCATTTTAATGCTTCTGTATTTATGCAGTTGCATAAAAATGGACTTGACAAAATGTTAAAAGCACCATTTTTTTACAAAATGATGTGAATAACAGAAATTGAGTTCTACTGCATTCCTGACCCCTCCTCTATCCCCACCCCAGGGGACATATTTAGTACTACACTAAGACTCAAAGATAGAGGGGTGATATTTGTTTTGCACATTACACATTACTTGGAACATTTTTTAAAGCAGAGTATTTCATACGTTTTGTGAGGAGGCTGAAAACATCTTCAAACAGCCACATCGTAAGATTATATAACCAACCAGAGAACACAACCCACGTCCACTCTATCAGAGACTGAACCTCAGAATTTCAGGATGAGATAGTAAATCAGCGTTCACCTTACAACTTTTTTCCCAGCTTCTTAACTGAGTAAGGGACAGGACATTTGAATTTAGTGAAAGATCCTGAATCAGCACTGGCGACAACATCATCCGAGATGGATGCTTTGTGATTAGATTAAACAGTATCAGCTGCCATGAGCTAAAAAGGCTTATCCGATAAAGCACAGGATTCTGATATTGAAAGGTGATTAAGGAAATCACCAGCATGTTAAATATTAAGCATTTCTTGGAATGTGAACACTGTGCTAGAGGTTACCGCATCATAGGAAATGAATCTTAAGAAGACCTCAAGGTCTTTGGCTCTAACATTATGTTAAAGCACAAAAATGTCAAAGTGCCTAATCGGGTTCCAGAACTAACACTAAAAGGAAACATAACTGCTTGAGGGTTCTTTGCTTCTCAAATCCCCAGATGTTTTCTTTTCAGGCTCCAGTGACATGGCCCCCCAGCACCATCAGGTCCTGGGCACATGTGGTTGAATCCATCATCTTGGCATCCTTCAAATGAAGACTCTCCTTTAACTTTGTTCTTATTTGAAAATTTTGCCCTCCTGCCCCCCATGCTGCCACAAATGCAGATGATAATGGTAAAATGTCTTAGTTTCCATTTCAGGAATTTCCATCCTCAACTATCATCCAATATAGCTATCTCCAATCCTCTGTGTACAATGTCCAACCTGCTGCCCACCTTCTCAGATATGCCCACTCCAATTTTACACCACCTTGATCTCTATATAATCCGTGATGAAATAACATGTATATTATTATATTATTTATAACTGACCCTAATAACACTACATACCTGTCCACTTGTGGCTCTGTAAATAGAAAAATGCTTGCCTGCCACCTTTGCATCATTCAACACCCTTCTCATCATCAACCTCCTTCTTCTTCTCCTTCCAGAACGTCCTGAAAGCCAAACTCCCTATAAAGATTTTCCACTATGTCTAGAATTAATCATTTAAAAAAACAGCATTGTTATGGCATCAATATGCTCCAAAATACTTACATGTTGGAAATGTATGTTTTCATACCTTAAAGAAATTCCCATGTTTCTGATAACTTGAGTGCTTGTGTTTATTACTCCACTCTATAGTAGTGTAGATAATTTCTTATGAGTAAGATTACTTAGTATATGATCACTGATATTTGCTACTTGAGTAGGAACAGTAAGAAGCAGGGCATGAAGGTACAGAAAGACACTATTCTACCACTTCTATGGAAGTCAGTGAACTGGGAGGGAAGGGAAGGGAAGGGAAGGGAAGGGAAGGGAAGGGAAGGGAAGGGAAGGGAAGGGAAGGGAAGGGAAGGGTGAACGAAACTAGCAATTACAGATTTCTTATCTTAGTTACGTTTGGTGTTGGATTGCTGAATTTAGGGAGAGGAGCGCTGGAGGAATTCTTTAGAGAGAAAAGGGATTCTTTATGTGTTTTTATTGGATAGAGCACAGGACCCAGAAAACTTGGTCTAAGTTGTGGATGATCTGCTCAGACTCAGCCATGCACTCTTGAGAAATCACTCCACATTTCAGCAATACAATTCTTCTCACATGTAAAATAAAAGAGTTGTGCTAGAAAGCCCTCTGATCCCCTCAGAACATAATTGTTATTCGTGGTTTCCCGCAAACTGCACAATTTACCTGTAAAATTATCTGGGCAAAAAGGTGTGCCTAGATCATAATCCCTTTACCTCCAATTTGTATCTACTGATATTCCAGGAATTGGAAGATATTCTGAGAACTTCAGAATGCTTCACTGATGGTAAGCAGCAACAAAAAAGCATTTAAAAAATTTTTATTCCATTATTAAACTTTGACGCACACCCTAACAACCATAGAAGATACCAGAAGCTCTACTGAACAGGCAATGAATTACATTGCATTAACTCCTGGGCAACATTAACAATGCAGAGAAACAACCAAATATATTCAGAATCATAGATATTTGCAAAATATCACATTATTGTCACTTAAATTAATCCACATGTAAATGGACATTGGGGACATTAAAGGTCACAAAGTTTTCATCTAGTTTTTACAGGGTCAAAAAGACAGCTAAGATCAAGGAGAACGTGGGCAGGTGCTATAGATTATAATCCTTGCCTTAAACTGCAGTTGGGATTTAGAGGTACAAAGGGAAAAGATATTGTGTGGAGGGTGAGATTACATACTAGAGGGGACCAATCTCATCTAAATGGTATTCTTCAATTGGGAATTTAGTCGGTGCCCTCAATGGATTGGGCATAAATCCTCCACTCTCAATTAAAAGAACGCACAAAATACTGCCCATGCATTCTGTGAGCTTATAGTTCATTTCTCACTTATTATGAAAAAATGAACTAATATTTAACCCACAATTATGGAAATGATTAAATGCTAAACTCTTGGAGATTCGTGAATTCATATAAATGTAAAGAGAGAGAGAGAAATAAGATCCTATAGCCTGGAGTTCTCAGGTTTCTTACAGAACATCAGGTAAGTCAGGGGATCTGTGTTTGGAATTCTGACTCAGGCCATGCTCCTAGCCTTTTAGTGCCCTGTGTCACCTGTGATGGGCACAGACATCTTCAAGAAGCCCAGACGGTTTCTGTATTGTAAATTGAAGTACATGAATATACAAGGTGAGTAAATGAACGCTTTAAGTGCTTATGGAAGAATAATGTCATTCTTGGTAATGGAGATGTTGAGAACTAAGAAAAGGGTAGCAATTTTGCCATGAACAATTCCAATTTAGGATGGTTTTATTCTAGCAATAACATCAGGCTCTCCCTACAGTTAAGAGACAGACTCAATTAGGAGTGTACCCTGTGGGCATTCGGTGCAATTGCCATCTGAGGGACAAACTGCACTCAATCAGCACAGAAAGAACTGCTGTCATGCTCAATTCACCAGCCTAGTAAAAGCTCAGTAAGAGGCAGCATCTAAAACACAGGCAGATTCCATTAACAGTTGGGTCAGACACATAAAAATGTATTAATCTTTATAGCTATTTGTACTATGTAGAGTTGGAAAGAAGAAGAGAGCAGTGTTTCTTTTGGAACCATTTCCAACTCTCCCCTCCCAGGTTCCTTTCCCTGGATGACCACAGAGCCACCTTCACTCTCTCCGCACTCCCACACCTACGTTCTTACTGCTGTCGGAGTAATGCCCAAAACATAACTGTGTCTGTCCCTCCGCCCAGCCCAAAGCTTCGCGTGATTCCCAGCCCTGCCCTATAGACTCTAAATTCCTTCTCCCTGGATTTCCTGTTTTATTTCCCCCTGTTATCTGAGTCTGAAGCTCTCAGCCTGGATGACACAGAGGATCTTGCACGTGTCTCCAAGTGCTGACCTTTGTCATGTCCAGTTCCCTCCCCTAAGTTGGATGTTCTTCCCACCTTCCCTAACTCCATCCTGAGGGTTTTAGAAATACACCCACAAATTCTTTAATATCTCTCCCTTTGTGAGATGGGACTAATTCTATATTGTATGTTCTCGCCAACCCCCCCCCCTCGCCCCCGGGCTGGCTCTGGAAGAAGCCAGCCATCATATCATGAGAACACCCAGGCAAGCCTGTGGATAGGCCCACATGGTAAGCAACAGAGCCCTCCTGCCAACAGCCACCAAAGCACCGAGGCCTCCTGCCAAGAGTGAGGAGAGCGAGCCATTTGGAAGCAGATCCTCCAGCCCCCGTCAAGCCTTCAGATGACTGCAGTCCTGGCCAACAGCGTGACTGCAACATCATGAGACACCCTGAGCAGAACCTCCAGCTAAGCTGCTCCTAAGTTCTTGACCTACAGAAACTGTGCAAAATAATAACTGTTTGTTTTAAGCCACTGCGATGTTCTGAGGGTAATTTGTTATGCAGTAATAAATAACTAATAATAATAACTAATAAGTAACTATTACATAACTGACCCATTTCCAAATGTCTAAATTCTAATTACATTTTAAGACTCAGATTACATGCCACTTCCTCCTCCACAAATTACTCCTCGCCCACATGGATGGAAATACTGTCTAAAATCATATAAGGTTAGATCTGTATCTCTCTTGTAGAATTTCCTATTTTTGTTATAGTGACCTATGGGACTTGCACAATTTTCTCCCATAAGAGATTATGCTTCTTGAGGAAATGGTCCCAGATTTTTCTACTTATTATCTCACCAGAGGAAGCAGGTGCATAAAAAGTATAATATATATCTGATGAGAAAATGAGCATGCAGATTCTAAATTAAAATTTCTTTCCTTGACTGAAATTCTATTTGTGTTTATTATGATATTAGGAGTTCTACACAACTGCAAAAGTAAAAAACAATATAAAAAGCATGTAATTCCTTCATAATGTTTACAAAAGGAGAAAACTGCTCAGGGTATAATTAATGTACCCAAATTTACCAGGCAGATTAGGTAAGAGGAACTAAAGTATCCATTTTGGTATTAGTGCTTGTTCAAAACTGATACAGAATTGAAAGTAGGGGTATGGAAATCAAGAGATGACTATGTTCCTAGCTAAGTAACAAAGTCCTTGCCAAGTTTTCTTCCAACTGAAGGCAGAAACATTTTTCTTTTATATTGTTTGTAAGTTGACATCATCCCGTAGACCTCTTCCTCACTCCTCACTGTAGCCTTCCCCGATGTGCTTTGCACAATATTAACTAAGTATCAACAGCAGCATATGAGAAGTGAATAACCATTTTTGATTATTTGTATCTAAAGCCCAGGCTTCCCGTTTCCTCTGAGTAATGGAAAATGTGAAAACTGATTATGAATTGAGCATAAAATGTTCAGAGCATTTGGCTTTTAAAAATGAAAGCACAAAAATCATTATGCATTGCTGGAGCTCCCCAGACATAATTACGTAAAGGGAAGGATTCTTCCTGCCAGCCCTTGTCTTTGCCACTGGTAAAAGGAAATGCTGTCAAAGCGCCTTTCTCTGCTTCTTTTGACATATTTCTAAATGTCTATTATAAACCAATGCTCAGTCGTCAGCAAAGCTCAGATTCAGGCAGTAATAGCCCAGGCAGACAAACCATACCTATCTCTTGTGCAACCAGATTTGATCCTTGATCTGAAGCAGCCCTAATAAACCTATTGAGACATTTTGTACAGTGATAATTGTTTTCATAACAAATCAGTATCCATTTATAGCTTATTATCTACCGTAAAAATTTATTTATGTGTAGAGTCTTATGTATTCTTGACATAGAAGACATCAAATCAGCTGGCTTCCCTTCCCTAAGCAATAGTGACAATCGAAGAACTCCTGAGTTCCAGGCACGGATTCCCAGCTTGCTCCCAAATGTTAAGATAACATTTTTCAGTTCAAAATTTTACTAAGGTTTGTTTTGTTGTTGTTGTTGTTTTAAGTGTCTTAGTCTTGGCAGG
>VBSM01000605.1:10876899-10906618 GCA_008086735.1 Cheirogaleus medius
GTCTCTTTGTGTTATATGTCCATCCCCCGTCCTGCAAAGGGGCCACGTCACCTGACTGAGTGAGGCCTAGTGAGAGAGAGAGTATGTGTGGGAGAGGGGGCAGGAAAACCAGAAAAGCTATTTCATTAAAACCACTCTGCTTGGAAAAGTACTCCTCTTCCCCTACAATAATAATAATAAAGATGGGGGAAGAGTGAGGCAGAAATGAGAGAACAGTGCCATTCTCTACTCCTCAATAAAATGTCACTCAGCTCCTGTCACCTCTGGGTTTCAGTGTGTCCCATGTTATAAGAGACAGGGATGATCTACAAGCAGAGCAAAACCCAGAGTCTGCCTTGTTAAATCTGAGGGACCACGTTAGCATCCGACAGTAATAGACGTTTGTAGCACACCTGGGGAATTCTGAAGTACCTCAAGTCTTATGTGAGCATCTTGGGACAAGTGAAATTTGGATCGTTATTATTAAAGTGTCCCATTTGTACTCACAACCTAAGGAGGCCTGAGGAATCTTGGGAGATATATACATATACACTTTTATAATACATTAAAATCTTAAGTGACCATCAAATATAAATGAACTGTGATCTACAACCCACATGATCGAGTTTAGATTGCATTTTAACAAAATGTATTAGTTGTCTGCTACATATAATACACTGTACTAAGTACTGTATGAGACTAAAAAGAATTTTTGAACAAGGTTCTTTTAGGTATTGAACATAATGTATAACTGAATATATATTTGCATACATTCATATGTAACAACCTCTCCAACTTCTACTTAGATTAGATTAATTAGATTTCTGGCAACTCTAGACATTCAAGTCACTGCCATCAACCAAGTAAGTGAGTTTCAAAGTCCTTTAAATTGCAAAGAAAATTGTTGTCAGGAAGTTTGTGCACTTTACTCTGAAGAAAAAGAAATGGAGTCATTCTCGAGTCGGAAGTCATGGGTTTAGTGTGATGTATAAATTTAAGGTTATTGATTTGAAGTTTAGTTACCTGTATTCCCCAAACAGCATAGGAAGTGAAAACTGACAGCGAGGGAAAAGACCAAAGAAACAAAACACTGCAACAATCCTGTGTCCTTGATTGAGGTGAATGGACTGAGGCACCTCCATGATCCCGAGGGCTCATGAACATCAAGGCATGTCAGTTCAATGTCTGACGTGCAGCTCATGTCTCTGAGTCATCGAAAGGAAGCAAGTTGTGTTCCATCTCTTATGGCAACCTGAGTCACATAAATACACCACATCTAGGATCCCCATAGTTATGTTTTTAATATGTTCAACTATTTCAGGGCTAAAGCACTGAAATATCCATCACAAAACTATAGTTTGGAGACTTCAAAAATTTGGCCAGGGTTAAACAAGTTAGAGATAAAACCAAAATGAGACTCCAGGTTCTGACACCCAACTGCAACATGAAAAGGAACAGGAATTTGAGAACTCAATGGAACCTAAACCATATTTTCACCTCCAGCCTCACATTTTGCAGGTAAAATCATTGAGATCGGGAGAGATAAGTGACTCGCTCAAGGTCACAATTCAGTGACGAGTAGAATTGGGACAAGAATACAGGTCTCATGGATGCTAGGATTATATTATTTCCAACAAAACATGCTGTTTAATAGGACTTCCATCCCACCAACTAAACACTGTCCTTCAATCACAATTTCACAACACTTATGCTATTTGAAGTAGCTCCGGCTGCTGCTTGCCTTCCTCTAAGTAAAAGCAAAGAAATTGACCAGATTAACTCACAATAAGCAAATGTATAGCTTTCAATACCTGAAATAGATATTTTAAGCAACTGCTGCTGAGTATGTTTCAACTTGAGAGATTTAATGAAGGGAAATTATATCCTACCTTTAATCAGTGGGATCAAGAATATTAAAGGAAGTGGGAGACAAGCTTATGTATATTTCTCCTTTCAACTTTTCAAACACGTATTAAGAACCCACTATGTGCAAGAACTCTGCTGACACTTCAAGTACATCAAATCCCTAAAGGTAAGCGGCTCAGAGTCTCAAACGGGTGACCTCGAGTCTTCTAACAGTGCCTGTGAAATTTAATAATTGGGAGGCTAACACCAAATCTCATTTATTGCTGCTTTAAATGAAATAGATCACAGTTAATAAAAAGCCTGCAAATTAAAGTAACCCAGCAGTCTTACCCAGCAATTAAAATGACTCTTTTTTTTCCTGTAAAAGGTGAAACCATATGCTGGAGCAGATTTTTTTGTCACGTACAAGATAAATGAGCAGTTTGGCTCAGTGGGGAATAATTCCAGTTCATATTGAAGGATCAGTTTCAGTATCAAAATCTCATCCTCTCAATGTCAGGATCCTTGATACCAATTACCTGAAGACATCTGGGCTCAAGAGCCAACCCTGCAAAAACACAAGCGCAAGGCGTATGCTCTCCTCATTCCTCCCCGCACACCCGGTGCAGAAAAGGGGAAACTGAGAGTCCAACACTAGCAAAGTTGTATTCAAAACCTAAATTCCAACAAAAGCCTAAACTGAGTCCCCTCCTAGCCAGAATTACGGGAGTACCCCACACTATGACAAAAGCATGTTGGGACCTGCTTTCGTAGAAGCAGAAATGGGCATGGCCTCATCTAATCTAGATCTGAGAACGTGTTGGAAGGAATATACTGGGTGGGCCTCGGGAAGTGCCAGTCATCTTCTAGGAGGAAAGGAAGCACAGGCCCATGAAGCTGGACAGAATGTCCACACTACATTGATACAAGGGCATTCCATACCTTGCAAGCTCAGCTTTCAAGGACCACTTTCTCCCCAGTGCTTCGACTTGCCTCCAGGTCTTTACTTGCGTGGGTAGGAAAGGGAGTAGAGATATTGGTAGTGGTGGATGCCTGGTGGACAGACAGAAAATGATTACTGATATCAGAAGACAGAAATAAAAGATAAATAGAAAGAAAAAGGATTGATGAATAGATTAGATAGATTTATACACATGTTATTTATATGGAAATAATGATAAGGATGGGATGGGTAGATGATTGGCCCAGGGAATGATCAGTCAGAAAAGAAGAAGCAAAGACACAGTTTGTAGATACCACTTTGCTCTGGTCGCTGAACTTTGAGCTTCCTATGCATGCGATCCATCTGTGATGGACATGGCTATTTTGTCTATTTTACAGATAAATTATTGACACTAACATAAGTAAACTATGAACGCGATAACATTATCAGAGTTTTCTACTACCCTTGGGTTCTCCACTACCCTACACTGCTTTTCATTCAAGATCATGCTAAGAATCTGGGGACACTAATTTAGAGAATGCAAGAAATAGAGACCGTTAGTGTATAATTATAAACAATACCCTCAAGTCTTCTCAGCCACTTAACACACGCATCCTACTGAACACCAGGATAAAAAGGCAAGAGAGAAAAAGCAGTGCTTCCCCATCCCTTCTCTACTTGGTAACAAGCAGGTGAGAAGCACATTTCTGTGCAAGGTTGTCTCTCACCACCTCTACTTTCACTTTCCCCGAAGTCCCCACATCCCCACCTCCCAGCCATTTTTTTACTCTGGTAGTTCTCACACTTTTAACAGTCACACAAATTGACTAGGATTTTGTTAAACTGCAGATTCTGATTCGGAAGTTCTAGAATCTGAGATTGAACACTTGTTTTAATAAGCTCCCAGGTGATGTCAATGATTCTGGTTCAAAGACCACACTTTAGGTAACTAACCCTCTTGTTAGAGAAAGTCAAAGCCTGCTGGACGTGAAAGGATATTTAGCATCATTCTCTGGACACTAAGAACATTTAATACTATAATAAGAAGAAATCTGACCTGGACATGGGAGATGTGAGCTACGTGTATACTTAAAGGAGGAGCATTTGTAAGTCATAGAACCCACCCATCCCTCTCCAAATTACCCAGATGCGATTGCATGTTAATAAAAACAAGAACTGCACGGTAAAGAATAGGCACCATTTTGATGCTATTTAAATATATATTTACTTCTCATTCGTGATCTTTCACCCATTTAATTTTCTCTAAGAGATTATCCAGGTCACTTTTTAAATGGGTTTCAATGTTTCTAGGGCTGCAGCTCATTATAAAAATGTTCACAGCAGATAGAATCTTGCTTCAGCACAGCACTATTTTAGAGCTAGCAGACACAGAAATCGGTATGCGAATATTGTACCATAAACATTAATTTAGTATTATGTGGAAGGTTGATTGATTAATGAATACATAAGCCAGGAAGCCTAATTTAACTCTTAATGCACTTTTTTTTTATTTCACAGAGAGGGAAAATTAATCTAGAAGTGTTGATTGAGAGTTTTAGTCTCGTCTAGACAGCAATGGAAAATGACTATGAACCTGGGACTTTGCAAACTGCATCATTTGCAAAATAAACCTGATCAACAAATTTCATCACACAGTGATTGATGGTCAGAAAGGAAAGGCTGTAGAGATCACGGAGGAGAAGAATATATAATCGTCTGAGGAAGCAACTCACCGTGCAGAGTGGATAAAGAAGAAAGAATCGGTAAATATTTTCAGCTCAGAGGTGGACACAAATACACTTGAAATTTTAAAAATTAATGAGCATTAGAGCACTCCAGTAGACTAGCAAATTAGAATTAGTACATTGCATTCTTAAGAATGTACAGAATATAAAATATCTTCGCTACAAATACCGTGTGATGTAAAGAACCAACATACACTCGGCTATGATTAAAAGGTCACATTTAGA
This sequence comes from Cheirogaleus medius, assembly GCA_008086735.1. NCBI lineage: Eukaryota > Metazoa > Chordata > Mammalia > Primates > Cheirogaleidae > Cheirogaleus > Cheirogaleus medius. Next base: position 10,881,637 of record VBSM01000605.1, read on the forward strand.
ACCAAATGTTCTGTATCCAGATTTGGATAGTGTTGAATTTTTTTCTAAAAACAAGGGACACATACTCACTGTTCTCTCTTTGAAAAGTAGCAATTAAGCTGAGCAGGGCAATTACTTATAAATTAGACCTGCATCTCCTTCCTGTGTGTCTGTTTTTTCTCTCTAGCCCATATTTACACAATGATGATCAAGGTCATGTTCCAAGCTCTTATCCTCAGAAAGCTGACATCAGAGTCATCAATACTGTTAGTATTTAGTGTGTCCATGGAAGGAAAAGGTAGAAAGAAGGAAACAAGGTAACATTTGAGGACCTGTTGTAATGACTGTTGAATAGTCTGCCAGAAATTCTGATCAAAGGTTCATATCAAAACTTTGTCTTATTAATCCAGTTCTAAAATGAGAAAATGAAAGGGGTGTTAGGAAGACTGGCCAATGCTACAACTACTAGGTGGTGGAGCCTTAGTTATATTGGACTCCATAGCATGTTCTTCCTACAGAATGTGTCAGAATGACCTGCAGAACTTGTGAAAACAGGTTGCTGAGCCCTACACTCAGAGTTTCTGATTCAGTCAGTGAATTAATTTCTACTGCTGCTGCAACTAATTGCTACAAGTTTAGTGGCTTTAAAAAAAAAAAGTTTGTTATCTCACAGTTCTGTAGGTCAGAAGTCAGGGTACAGCACAGCTAGGGGCCCCCTGCCTCAAGTCTCACCAGACTGAAATTAAGGTGTCAGCAGGTCTGAAGGCTCTGAGGAAGAATCTGCTTCCAAGTCCATCCAGGGTGTTGCCTGAATTCAGTTCCTTGCAGGTGCAGAGCTGAGGTGCCTGCTTCCTTGCTGGCTGCTGGTTAACAGCTGGTCTTTGCTCTGACAGGCTGCCCACATTCCTTCTCTTGCTTTCCACATGGCCCCTCCAACAAGGGCAGTTCCTCCCACTCTTTAAATTTCCTTAACACTTCTGCTGCACCTCTCTGACGCCAGCCAGGGAAAGTTCTCCACTTTTAAGGATTTATTGTGCTTAGGAATAATCTTCCTGTCTTAAAAGTCCTCAGACCTTACTTATCTGCAAAGTTCCTTTTGCATGTGATATACTCACAGAATCCAGGGACGAGGGCGTGGACACCTTTGAGGGGCCATTCCATCTACCCCAGTCAGCACGGGCTGGGACTCCAAAATTTGCATTTCTAACAAGTTTCTAGGTGATGCTGATACTGATGCTGCTGATCCAAGGTTCACACTTTGACAATGCCTGCACGAGCTTCCTCTACTTCTGTAATATAAGTGTGGCCCGTGGCGTCAGCATCACATAGGAGCTTGTTAGAGACTCAGGATCTCGGTCTTCATCTCAGATTTACTGCGGCAAAATGATGCAGTTTAACAAGATCCCCAGGTACTTACATGTACATTAAAGTTTGAGAAACATTGCTCTACAGCAGTTAAAAACAGGGAAAAGTAAAGGAATAAATTACATTTTATTTATTCTCAAAACCTTTTAGAAAGGTGCAGCTCCTTTTTTGTTTAGTTATTGCTCTTTTTTTCCTGGCAGAAGGTGGAGGGAGAAGTCTTACCTATGAATAGTCCTGGTAAAGAATTCCCACACTGTCTCTCTGAGTGGTTTTAATCTGCCCACCCCCCAGTCCCAATTTTAATACAAAAGGGAAGAAATCTCCCTATCAACTCAGCCTTGAAAATGATTGGCATCCTCAAACATTGCAAGTTGGATTTTATTATTCACTGGGCTTTTGTGTCGAGGACATCCCTCCTTTGGTCACCTCCAAGTTTGATAAAATAGACTGGATTACAAATGGCTCTCCATGGGTTCTAGAAGGAACCACAGTACTGGCCATCTTCCATGACCAGAGACAGAGTGAGTTCCACCACATGCAGCCCACTCTGCATTTACTGCCCCAGAAATACCATTTCCTCAGTCCCAGGAAGAGATTCAGCAGAATCTAATGGTCCTACAGGAAAATGAAATGTCATTAACCCTTTTATTAGGGATGTTATTGGCTTTCTGTGAGTTAGTATTAGAGGAAAGCGACTGTGGTTAGAAGACACTGAAGAAGACTGTGGGATGATGTAGGCAGTCTGTGACTAAGTGCACAGTGAATTTCTATCTCTGCTTCAAAAATTCCTAAATGGAATCACTGAAATCTATTAATAATCATTAGGTATCTGGAGAAATGTGGGATGTGTTTCAAGATGTAGACATTAGATGAAAACTAACTATCTCAAACTTTCCTGCTATTCTTAATTTAAGGTGAGATAAGGAGAACAAAATTAAAATGGAAAGAAGTTTGGGAATTATCATAAGAACATAACGAATACAGTAAAGTGCTAAGTAAACTCAATGCTAAAAGACAAACCAACAGATGAACCTCTGTCTCTCTCTCTCTCGCTCTCTCACTCTCTCGCTCCCTCGCTCTCTCTCTTGCTCTCTCTCCCCCTCACATAGACACACACTCACATTCATTCTGCTGTTTCTTTTCTAGTGCACAGAGCTTCTTCCAGGTAATAAAAGTCCATAGTATCAGCTTAAATCAGCTGATTTTTCCCAAATGAGCACAAAGACCCATATACACTGCCTCATTCCCAGCACATTCTCTCCATCCTTGCACTTGTTCCTTGATCAGATAAGGAGACAGTGGAACCATTTCCAATCCTTAACCCAATCCTCTAAAACATTACTAAATACGCAATAATAAAAGTAGTGAGTATTGACAGGGATGTCCGCAGGCCAGAAATGTTTAATGAAGTACCTGAAAATACAGGCAAGTTATACCAGCAAAGTCGATAAGGCAATAGCATTTCAGGCAAGGCATGGGACAAAAGCCAAAGAGATGATAACCACCCCAGAAACTTGAAGGGAAAAACAATTCCCACTTTCCTGATCAATGTCATCTCCCCACCTTCATTTCTGAAACATTTGTCTCAAGAAATATTTACAAAAAAAATCACCATTTCCTGAAATCTGAAGATGGTTTGTCTTCTAAAACCACATGCCAAAACAGCTTAGGTTTCAACCCCTCACTGACATACCAGTGTTCTTTTTGATTTGTGTTCACTGGGGGTGGAGGGAGATATGGGGAGGGGCCCAGGTCAAAGGTGGGGTCTCTCTGGGGTCACTGGGGGAACACAGGATGACCTCTCACTGGGTACTTGACCCAGTGGAGTGTAGCCAGGGGGTAGCATGCAGCCAATAAACCTCAAATCATTTTTGTCTCTGTAATTGCATTCTGTGCAATATTCTAATTCCTTTTGACAAACAATTAGTCTGTGATATAGCTCTTCCTTAGAGCTTAGGAAATACTATGTTCATTTGTTTTGGATATTACTATTCAAAGTGCTGCTACTGATTAGTAAGTCACACGTGGACTCCATTGCAGTGCAGGACAACATTACTCTCTTTCATTTATGCACCATCACAAAAGGCATTTTCTAATTCCTATTATGACCATTCTTCCTTCTTTTCAGCTTTCATTGTAGTTCCTCTTCCTCTTCCCTTCTCAATGAATTCCGTCCCAAACTCTTAGCTGGGGCTGAGCTAAGTGAGCATCTGCAAGGCTGAGGATGACAGTGGCCTGAAATGGGCTGCCGGCGCCTGAGCAGGACCAGGAGAGCGTTCACTGGGACAGACGCGTCAGCACAGATGTGGGATTGGGTGTCGGGAGGAGGAAATGGCAGTGGCACTAGGAGCTCACTGCATGCTAAGGGATCAGTCAAATACCTTAATATAGGACAGGTGAGGGGAGCCAGGTTTCTCTCTGTCTGAGAAATAAATGTATGTCTGAGAAGAGAGATACAAAATATACAAAGGGAAAAAGCCAAAATGATCCCTGTAGTGTTGGATTGGAACTGGAAGTGTTGATATTAACTTGTTTTCCATATAGATGCTGCTATAGTTTAGATGTTTGTTTCCTCCTCATGATCTTATATTTAAATTTGATGCCCAATGTTGGAAGTGGGGCCTAATGGGGGTGTGTGGGTCATGGGGGCAGATCCCCTCTTATGGTAGTGAGTGAATTGTCACTCTATTAGTTCCTACAAGGACTGGTTGTTAAAGAGAACCTGGCACCTCACATCCCCCACCCCGGTCTCTCTTGCTTCCTCTCTCACCATGTGATCTCTGCACACGCCAGCTCCCCTTCACCTTCCATCACGAGTGGAAATAGCCTGAAGCCCTCACCATTAAGCAGATGCTGGCACCATGCTTCCTGTACAGCCTGCAGAACTGTAAGCCAAATAAACTTCTTTTCTTTATAAATTAGCCAGTCTCGGGTATTCTTTTATGACAACACAAAAGCTAAGACAAATGCAAATGCATATGTCTGTGTATACATTATATATGTATGTACATACTCATATATATATGAGTGTATACATGTATGCATTCCCTAGTTTGATCCCTTAATAGGGCCTTCCAGGAGTAGCATCCCAGCAGTAATGAGCACTCTCAGCACTCAGATCCTGCTTCCACATACCATTCTCCACTAAAAGGAACCAGAGCTCCTTGAAGAAATAGCTCATTCTAGAATGTGGTCCAAGAAATTTCAAGAGCAATGAAGTTCTCAAGAAATGATATCAAAAGAACACAAGCCAACTTGAATGAACTCTTACCAGTCAAATCGGAATAATTTGAACATCAAAATAAATAATCATAATAATAGATTATAATCCATTAAATAGAAGAGAAAACCCACGAGTTCATACTGATATAAATTAATAGATGAAAAACTGAAAGTTCCATAAAGAATGGGTTACTTACATTATTTCAAAGTTCCTCCCCAGCAAATACTTATTCTTTACAAAGGACAAAATAATTAAAGTGGAGAAGGCTGGCAACAAATATCAACTGATCAACATGCACATCATCAGCAATGGAACAAATATTAATCATTCACCACTTGATAAGATGCAATGTGAAGAGACAGCATCAATTCCATGATATTTTTTCCAACATTGAATAACCTGAACCTAATTACAAGAAAACATGAGACAAGTCCACATAGAGGGACATATTACAAAATAATTAAACTTCCATCTTCAAAAGAGTCAAGGTTATGAATGTCAAAGAAAAGCTGGAAAATGATTCCAGAATGAAGGAGAGAACAGAGATGAAACAACTGAAGGCAAAGTATGATTCTGAATTGAAACATTCTCCTGTAATGGGCATTATTGAAACAACTGGCAAACTTGAGTGGGGTCTGAAGATTAGATGTTGGTAATATATCAAGGTTTATTTCCTCATTTTGATGATTGTATTTGGGAGTGATGGGCATCAAATGATTCAGAAAGAAGTGGGCATGGGGAAGAGGAAAAGAACAAGAAGTTCTTTGCAACTTTTCTGTGAGTTTGGGGTTGTTTTTAAAATAAATAAAATTATATAAAAGAAACTTAGTAAGATAAATCATTGAAATCTCAATACTTCTCTTCTTTGGTGATTTCATTCATCTCAAGTCTCCAAGATCTGTAACTATTCCATTGCCACAGTGGCTTTGTGACAAATCACCCCAAAACATGGTGATGTTTTAAAACAACAACAATCTATTTAGCTCAGAATTCTATGAGTCAGAAGTGTTGGACTGGATGAGCTGGGCAATACTTCTGATAGACTGGTTCCTAGTCTGCTTTGAGTTTGAATTCTATTTATTGTGAGATTTTGGCCAATCATAAAAAATGTACAAGCCCAAAATTTTAATTGTGAGATGTAATGGGCATAGTAATGTAAATTGCTACGAAAGTTTCTAAAGACATATTCCCAATTTCTGTTCTCTTCTCTTCATGGAAGCATGACAAACAGTTGCTGAACTGACAATTACCCTTTGAGAAGCTCCGTTAGGAGCACTTTCTTACCTATCATCTGGCTAGTTTCTTGTCTAATCTGATCTTCTAATCCTCCCTGCCCCCAACACTCCAACTCTTCCTTCAAAATTTTATTTATTTATTAACTGACCCATTCATTTTCTTATATATTTATGCATTTACTTGGAGTAAGATTTTAGTCTTAGAAGACAGTTCCCCATGGGTCTTTCTCATTTTTGCACACCTGGGCAGAGGCACAGACAGCCTTTTCTCTCTTTTCAAGAATATTTATGCAGTGAAAAGTTGAAAGACAGAAATAGTGTCTTCTTCTGAAGCAGAGGGTAGAAATGTTTTTTGTGCAAAATAATAAAGATAATGTCTCCCTCCTGGGCAAAAATTAGGGAGGTTTGCTTGCAGACCTATTTATTATTGAATATTGGAGTTTCCTAAACTCAGGGTTCCTCAAACACATGTGCAGCATCCAGGACCCCTCTGTGCTGCTCCCATGGGACTTGGGGGACAAAGGGAACTGATGTGAGCATGGAGTGCATGTCACTTGCTATGCAGAGAGTAATAAAGTCCTTTGTCTCTGATCCAGGAGTGTTGTGTCTTCTAGCAGCCTCTATGAATCTATGGCAGGCTGAAGTGTTAGCTTGAAAGCAGGCTAAAATCTCAGAACCTTCACAGTTCTTGACATTTAAAGGATATCCAGGAACTATTTCATGGGTCCTGACACTCACTTGAGCTAAAACATACAGACTTTGTGTAAGTTAGCCAGAAAGACATTCTAGAAGACAAAGAGAAGACATGTAGAAGTGCATGGAGGCTTCATCACAGAACAGCTCTAGGAATATTCAAGTAGAACAGGATGGCCAGATCATCACAGAGGATTTGTAGTAGTGAAACTAAATCAATGTACTCAATTTACCCTTAGAGTCCATTCTGAATAAAATTTTTAATAGTATTAACCACAGTCTTTGAGTTAACTAATGCAATGCTTCCCAAACTAGTGTCAAAGAAAAACTTTGTAGTTTTCTTTTTAATGTAGTGTTAATCTGTATGCCAAGAGAAATAGACTTTCCTTGCACAATTAAGTTAGTTTGTTAATGGCAAGCAAAGTTCAATACTTCTTTTCACTCAAGTACTTCTGGATACTTTAATACATGGATAAATATTTTGAATTGCCAAATGGAAAACTTAGCATAGAGCCCAGCCCCAGCTAATCTGATCAGCTATCCTTTGTTTGGAGAACTCTGATTAGCATTTCCCAGAATCATGGTTCTGCCCATCCTGATATCAGTAATGTTTGTCTAATACATTTTAAAATCATTAAAATGTTATAAGCAAACAAATAAAAATTATAATTGAATAAAATTAATCTTTGGCTGGATTTGCTTTGAAAATATATCTGTGTAGTTAGGATTCTGTGGTCCTAGATCTTTATGACCTAGAGATAGTGAAGTTCTACAGAGGCTTGTGTGCTTCTGTTCTCTGCTCCAATGACCTACAAAATAATAAATCATTCCATTTATTGCACAAGAACATTTAAGTCATACACCTAATCTCTAGTTGACTAAACTGTTGTAAGATATATTTATATAATACTAAAATATATATATATAGCACGATAGTTTTGAGGTTTACTGTACAATTCAGACATTATTTACTTTGCTAAAGAATGCACTTAGAGTTTTATTACACTCCAGGTCGTTGAAAATACAATATAGCACACATATTATTTTAATATGGAAACATATTATACGTAATAATATATGTATTATATGTGTGTTTATATATATCATATAGACTTTGGAAACACCTAGGCAAGTTCTTTTAATTCTAAAGCAAAAAGAATGAGGAAACCAAGAAGGACCAGGTTGATAGCCCTTTTATTGTTGGCCACTTTATAGCTGAAACAATGGTTTAGTCATTGCGACAAGCACACATTAAAATAAGAAATAAATAGCATTTCCTTAAAGTTTATATTTCCTTAAAATTTCCTTAAAATTTATATTTCCCACATTAAAAGCTCCACTGGCCAAAAATATTTGGAAGATTTTCTTCATCATCTGCTTCAGCCTATTGAATGGCAGAGATGCAATATGCTGGCTTTCAGCTGTTTTGAGAAAAGGGATTATAACCCATCACTAGATTGTCAATTGACCATTGAACCCTCACCCCTGCCACAATGTTATCATATAGAGGACATTCAATCAATAAATGAATTTTTTACCTTGTAATTGATTTGATAACTATATTGTACACTTTTAAGTACATTTGCTGATTTCTATGAAATTCTCTACCACCAATCCATTAATTCAGATGGATCAACAAGTTCATTAGAAAAACAAAGAAAATGCAAAAGAAATGTTTAAATGATTTATCATAAGAAATTACTAAATTATTCAAATCCTGAAGATTATACAGAGTTAAACATGACATTACAGCAAGCATACATAATATTTTGTTTATATAGATTTTACATTTAAGTTGAAAAACAAACAAATTTGTCATTACAATTTTCCTTTAGTAAAGACAGGGATAGAGTTTTACAGTATTCATTTATTTCACCTCTGAGCTTCTTGTATGAAATAGTATTTATTTCATATAATCCTCTGGATTTTAACAAAGTAACATTTTGTTATTTAAAATGTCATGCTGGTAAGGGAAAAATGTATGCTGAAATCAACAAAAGATGTTAAACTACATAGGCAAATTTTCTTTCCCTCACAATGACTCTGTCTCCCCGTGTTCACAGGCTTTGTTCTTCCATTCGTTTGTTAGTCCCGGTGTCGCCAGGATAATCCTCAGCCTTAACGTCCTGTCCCCAATTTGTATGCATGAAGACTCACTGCCACAAAGAGCCCTAAATTATTTGTGCATATTAGCCCCACATTATGGCCTTTCATGATGAGAAAAAAAAAAAAATAGATTCCTAACCTCAAAGAATTTATTATCTATATAGGGAGGTAGTCATATGCAAAATTAACTGTTGTGTAAAATGAAATTCATTGACTCATCCATTCATTAAGTGGTTCAGCAGCATTTATTTACCACATATGAAAGTACAGCTTCTGTGGAAGACAACGTGATGTAAAGGCGAATAGAATACCTCCGTCACCGTAATCCCTCTTCCTCCCCGGCCTGCCTCTCGTAACCTCTGCGGTGGCCCCAGCCCTGGCCCTGCCACTCCTCAACAAGCACAGAAGACGTCCCTCCACGGTTTTCTCCGGGACTCTCCAGCCTAGAGACAACTGTCCAGTCTCACTCAAGCACAAATTTGTTCCAATAACTCCCCCTTTCCAAACTTCTACTAGCACCCCATAACCTAAGGAGTAAATTATAAATTCTCTAATTGACAATTTAAGGACCTTGATATGTTGGCCCCTATCTCTCTTCCCAGTCTTAAAAAACTAACAGGAGAGGAGTAACTTAGATTGCCCCAGCCCTTTCACACGTATCACTTCACACACGGCACCCCGTTCACAGCTAGCAATGACCTTCACAGTAATAACACTGTCGCCTCCCAGAGCACGGCTGCGCGTTCCCCAACACATTTCATTTTCCTCCTGGGCACACGCGAGCCTCTCTCTCTAAGCCCCTGACATCTAGGTGGAGACATGAGACTGGCTCTGGCCTGTGGAATGTGGACAGATTGAACTTCTTTCTAGGCCTGGTCTGTAGAAGATCTCCCCTACTCTCTCCCTCTCTCTTCCCTCTGGAGGTGAATGTGGAGACCTGTGAAAGGACAGAGTCACCCCAAGACAAAGTCACCCTGCCCCTGGGCTCCCAACCCACCTGCCCCCCACCCACCCACTCCAAACCAAATTGGACCGTGATGTTAGGAAACATTCAATTGTTATTATTTTAAGTCACCGAGATTTCAGGGTTTGTTTGTTATTGTGGTGTAAAGCTAGCTTGTTCTAAGCCAGCCAGAAATTAATGACATTCTTTTAGACATGAGAAAACTAAGGTTCCAAAAGGTAAATGCCATCCAAATGCATGTGGTTAGTACGTAGAAGGACTATAAACACAGGTCTTCACTTTCAGATCATTTAAATCTCCCACTTCATCCTCTTCCTCCTCCATGCAATGATCCCCCTCATACATCGTTTCCCACAGCTACACCGAAATGCTTCCTGTTCCCTAAACACACAGAGCACTTCCTCACCTCCAGCCTTTGTCCACAGTATTAGCCACGGAGAAGGCTCTTCCCTCGTCTACATGCTTTGAAACCCGCCTGTCAAGTTCTGACTCAGCCTCCAGGAGAAGCCTTCTGGGTCCCCTGAACTGTACAATTCCTCCCACCTCTGTGCTCACGTAGCATCATGTCTCTCACTTTCTCCTAGCTCAGATCTGCATTTGTCATCTTCCCCATTAGACCAAAGTCTCCTCAAGGACAAAGATCATGCTTTATTCCTCTTTGCACAACCTACTCTATCTAGCTCTGTACCTTACATAGGAGGAGTTCAATAAATGTTTGAATTTAGTTAAATTCACATTTTAAACCCTTTAAAATTATAATATATTTTCTACTTCTATTAATTATTTTAAATGATCCTGGCTCCAAGACATAACATACAAGGTGTTATGACTTCTCTTTTGAAAGTGCTCCTTTAGTCGTAGCATTTCAAAGAGAAAAGAATCGAAAAAGACACTCTAAGCAGCATTGGGTTTCACACTACTTTGCACGTAAGTCACCCAATAATCACATCAGATGAATAAATGTGGTGGTTTAACTGTTTAATCTGTCATTAGTCCGTGCATGGACTTACAGCGGATGTCATGAAAGTCACTTCTGTTAATACTACAGAAGGATAATGTATGCAAAGGATCTTGCAGACATGGTGTCCACTTTGATCTTCTTTTTAAATACAGTACTTTAGTTCTGATTTTTAAAGTGTACTTTGAAATCCTCTGATCTTCTCTAATGAGCCACTTGATTATATAAGGCCTTGCCTCATGTTTTAGAAACGAATTTGCTTGGCAGTGTCTACATTAGCTGGAGCTGGACTTAGGAAATGGGATTGTGGAGCAGATTATTAACAGCACTTGTTCTTATTTTACTTTTGTTACCACAAACCAATTTACTTCAGCAATTTTTACCTACGAAACACAAAGTATACAAATCAGAACATGTCTTTAAAAATGAATTGCTTCTAAATAAACTTTAGATGCAATTAGAATTATGATACTTATTATTATGATACTTATCTCCTTCCATTTGGCACTAGTGACAAAGGTTAAAAATGCCCTTCCATAAAATACCACACAATTAAACAAAGCAATTTTGTAGTTACCTACTACATAATTGGATAAATTCCAAGTTTTGTAATTATTTTCACCTATATATGATCTACTTGTACAAAAAAAGTAAGTCCAAAGGATAAAATAATAGATTTTCTGTTCAGCGCAATTTAGTTTTGTTCTCATTTCTTGAAATTTGTCCAGCTACTCTTGTTTAAAAAAAATTAAAATTACAAACAACAAACTATTTCCTGCTCCTTGTATCTCTCTCCTCAAGTAACCATGCACATAGCTGTGAAAGGTCAGGCTCTCTGCTTGAGCATTGCTAAAACCCAGCACCAAAATGAGACATAAAGCAGTACCTGGCATGTAGAAAACTCAACAACCCCCACAATCAACAGGTACAAGATTGACGCCTAAGGAGAAGTTAAATGAACTATTATGATAATCTGATAGAGATAAAACTCTGGAAAAGGCAAATCCTTGTTTCCCAATAAAATCAAATTACACTAATAAGTAGCCAAGTTCCCACCATTCCCCCCTGTGTTGAACTTTTGAAGTTTTCAATCGAAACTGCAAACCACCACTACATCTTTTCAAAGTACCAAGGGGACAGGCTGTCCCACTAAGGTCCTAGCTGCCTCAGGGTCTGCCTCCATTTCCCCTCTGCCACCCTAAGAAGGACATCACCTGTGGATAATTTCACAGAAGGAACCCATTCTGCACAACCCAACGCACTCTAAGATGAGCAAGACGGAAAAAGAACTCTTTTTAAAACCATCCTTCAGAGTTTCCAGGTCACTGGATGAATTTTAAAACCACAGTGATGGCCAAGTCCTTTCATCAAATATCCATGATATACCTTAGGCATTTTTCTAGGTGCTCATCCTAATACCCCGGCCAGATTTCACCTCTGATCAGGTGCCCTTGTTGATTACTTCGTCATTTTGCTGTAAAAGTAGCATTCTTGCTTTAGGCTCAGACCACTTAATGTCCCCAGATTCCAGGACGCTGGATGGAGATTCATAAATGAAAAATCTAAAAAATGATGACATTTGTTAAAGTTGCATTCATATCTCACTGTTAGTACTTGATAACTTTTCCAGAATGTCGTTTTTACCTTCTGAAAAATTGCAAAATAGGACATGTCAAGCAGTGAGTTACAGCATCCAACTCTGACGTCCCTTGGGGACTCACCTTTCCATCCGAGCTTTCAGACTGAGGGAGAACAAGAGTCATTATGCAGCTACAGTGGTCCAGGCAAAAGCAAATCAGCCTGTGTTTGTCTCAGCATTCCTTCTTTCTGAGGTTTGGAACATAAATGTGGGATCAAACCATCTGATCTCTATACATATTGAACACCGAGTGTGTCAACTAGAAAACAATTTGGAGCAATAAGAAAAGAGAATATATTGCTCATCTCTTACTATGCCAGACACCTTACCAGGTGTTTCATAGAAATTATCCTTTTTAACCCATATGAAAAGCCCCCTGATATTTTTTTCACATGAGGAAATTGAGGTTCTAATAATTTCAGTGACTTTCACAAGGTCACTGAATAAGGAAGTGAGATAACTGGGCGTCTGTCTTCACAGCCCATGGTTTGGCATGTTATCTGCATGAATTTTAAGTTCAAAATGCTGAGTTTGTATTTCTTAAACTCTAAACTCTATTTCCTTTGTCTGTAAAATTGTAACATTCCCAAAGTCACACTTCTGATGATTGACAATGGTGGGATTTGAATGCTGGATTTCTGGCTCTTTCCAACATACCACTTGATCTTACTCCGCCAATTCTTTTCTTCCTCTAGTGTCCTCCTTCTCAAAACTTGAGGCTCATGCTCAGGGCACTTTCCCCTCCCTAACAAACATTCTATATGTTAAAAAGACCTGGGAATTCTGCCTTCAACGTATTATTAGAATCCATCCCGCTCTCCAGCTCCAGCTCTGGCTCTAGGGTTAGTTGCCATCATCCCTAGCTGAGGATGGGTGATCTCCCCCATCCATTCTTTCTCCCTCCAATACCTCCAGTAGAATCAGAGGGATCTTTTAAAAATGCAAATCAGGCCATGGTACCCCATTACTTAAAACCCTTCATCAACTTTGTCTCATTTGAGATTTCCCCTGAGCTGGGTGGTTCTTGCTCAGGGTCTCTCATGCAATTGCAGTCAGATGCTGGCAGGGACTGAAATCATGAGGTTTATTCATTCACATTTCTGGTGCCGGGGCTAAGACAGCTACAACAACTGTGGCCGGGCAGATGTCTCCATATGGTTAGCTTGGGCTCCCTCACAGCATGGCCGTCCGAAGGTGGTTGGGCTTCTTACCTGGCAGCTGGCTGCCCCCGGAACAAACAAACTCAGTTCTCTTATCTATAAAATGTTGAAAACAATATCTATCTCAGTGGGTTGCTATGAGAATTCAATGGAATTGAGTGTGTAAAGTGCCAGGCAGGCACTCAGGAAATGTTAGTCCTCTTTCCCCATCATGTCCCACCCTTACTCCCAAGCAGGTGATAGAAAGAGGTTTTTATAAAAGTTTGTTAAATGAATGAATCAATGAATGAATGAAGCTATGCAATGCATAGAGCTTCCAAAGTAATCTTCCAATACACTATTCATGATGTCACTCTCCTGCTTAAGATGCAGAAGATGTTTGAGTTGCTAAACACAGAACTCTGGGTCTCACAACCTCTGCTTCCCTGTTCCCCACGCCTCCCCCAGACAGACCTCAGAGCTTGTCCTGCCACAGGAGATGCTAGGTCTCTGGGTCGTGTGGCCCCACCTCCTAGCGTGTGCTTAAAGATACCCCAAGCTAGCACGAAAGCCAAGTAAAAGGGCTCCCAGTGGCCATAGCTGAAGCAACTTAACACAGAATAAAGTATAATAGTATTGTCTCATAACCCAAAGTATAAAATAAATATCCATGAATTCATACTGATATAAGTAACTGAGTAAATTAGTGAATAGGGGAGAAGAAACAAATCTCTTGTGCAAAATTACAAATAATTTATCTAGATATTTCACCTTAGCTCTGGTCCATACATAGTGACATCTTTCCAAAGAATACAGTATGGAAAAGGGATTTTTTTTTAAGAGTAATTTTTCAGTGGAGAAACTTGATAAACACTACCTCAGCCAGGTGATCAAGGTCAACATCAATAGCTATCGTCATGTTAACAGTATCTGCCCTAGATATGATGTGATGAGAATCACGCTGCACCTCTGTGATCTTCCTCCCCAAAACCTATAACCCTGGTATAATCACCAGGAAAACATCAGACAAGTCCTAATTGAGGGATTAGTGCTTGGCCCGTCTTCCTCAAAACTGTCAAGGTTGACAAAAACAAGGAAAATCAGAGAAACTGTCACAACTCGGAGGAGCCTAAGGAGACATGGGGACGAAATGTAGTGTTGTGGCCTAGATGAGATCCTAGCACAGAAAATGGACATTAGGCAAAAACTAAGGAAATCTGAATAAACTGTAGACTTCAGTTAAAATAATATATCAATATAGGTTCATTAATTGTAACAAATGCACCATACTAATTTAAGATGCTAATAATAGAAACAATTGGGTACAGAGTATATCAAAATCACTGAACTATCTTTGCAATTTTCTATAAATCTAAAATTGTTCTAAAAAATATAGTTCTATGGGGGAGCACAGTCTTCTGCGGCTCTATTAGTCATGGTGATTATCCTGGGACAGCTCAGATGCTGGAGATAGAAGTGTTTCTGCACCTGTGTTGAGCTGGAGTGTGGGCTCCACAATTTGGAATCACATCCCTCTACTAATCCAACCTGCTCCCTGCCTGCCTTCCCTTTTGCTCATGACACAACCACCTCCCAAATCCCTAAGCTCAAGACCTCAGAGTCAGCCTCTCTCTTTTTTTACCACCTTTTCTAAGCCCAGTTGCTTCTAACTCAGAATTTTATCTCAAATCCAGCATCTCGACTAGATACCACTGTCTAAGTTCAGGCCCTCAGTATCAGTCATCTGTTTGCCTTTATAATTCTCACCCCCAGCCTCTCTCCAATTTCAATCCCTCCTCCGAGGTCACCAGAATTAGCTTCTCCAAACAGGTATGTGATCCTGCCATCCTCCTGCAAAGAAGTCCCCCAGTCCTTTGGATAGAATGCACGTTTACTTGCACTAATAGAAGGTTCTTCTTCACACTCTCACCCCAACCCATGCTTCCACTTTCCTTCCCCACCCCTCCCTCTGACACACCTTATGCTGCAGACACACCAGTCTGCTGCTGCACTTCCACAAACATACCCTGGATTTCCCTGGCTCGTGTTTGGGCAGGAAGCTCCAACAGAAATGCTCCTGTCACCCTCTCCCATCCCTGTGTTTCCTCACTTGCTGAGCCCCTCACTCTACAAACCTCCTCTCAGAAGCTGTCTATTCTGGGAGCCCTTTCTCACTCCCTCAGAAATCATCCGTCTTCAGCACCACCCACATCTGACTGAGCGCACCACTCACGAGAAGCATCTCCAATGTGTGAGGACCACGTGCCGTTCACCAACATCTTCCATGCCTACAACAATGCCTGTCACTTGGTAAGTACCCGATGAATACATGCTGAATGCTTTTATTCTACAACTCACCATGACCCTTCTGGGTCACAACCCTTGGGGTCCCCTTCCCCCACCATGTACCACACCTCCCACTCCCTTCAGAACCTTCTTTTTCAGATGACTGTGCCCCTGCTGGCTCAGCAGAATTAAAAAAGAACTGGTGCCATGAGCCTTAACCACAGGCAGAAGCAAGAAGGCCACCCAACTGGTGGCTGTCCCTCTCCTTTTGTGTAAAACATATCTCCTCTGTTATATCCTGCCAATACTAACCCAGGAGGAAGTAGCAGCAGCCATCAAGGGAGCAAGAGAAACCGTTTGCCCTTCCTGATAGCTACTGTGTCCATTGCTCCCTTTCCAACTAATCAGAGTTACAGATTCCAAAGGGTCTCCAAAGAGTACCCCGTCCCCATCCTCAAGCCCAAAGGCTAGTTTTCCCACTAGACTGACATGTGGGAAAGTCTCTTCATAGCCCTTGGAGTCTACGAAATGCTTCCCCAAAGTAGATAGATATACCATCGGGAACACAGGTGAGAAAAATGAATCACTTAGGAATCAAATTTTAAAAATAGGTGAAATTATAAAATAAACTACATCAAATAAATTATACAGAAATCCTAAACATGTTTATTCAAATTGGTATTAAAAAGTTTAAAATTGGACATGGACCCCTGAATACCAAATGAATATCAAAGGCTACATGCACAGATTGTTTTCCAAAGTTCTTTTTAAAGAACTATAGGCTGTGTGCTGTGGCTTATGCCTATAATCCCAGAATTTTGGGAGGCTGAGACAGGAAGATCACTTGAGCCCAGGCATTTGAGACCAGGCTGGGCAACATAGCAAGACCCCATCTTTATAAAAACTAAAAATAAATAAATTTTAAAAAGAAAGAACTATATATTTGATCACGATAAAGTTATTACTTTATTTTTATAAAATGTGTCCAATAATGTGTGTAAGGTTTTATGGCAGTGACGAAAAGAAAAGACAGACAGAGAGAGAAAGAGTGGGGGCCAAACCACGTGGCTTTATTTAGTGCTCCCGGATGAGGTTCTGGAGCCCCAAGAGAGGGGGGGCCTCAGAATTTGCCTCTGTTTGAAGGGGCTGAGGCCTTTTATACCCTTTGGGCAGGCTAGGGATTTTTGGCGGAAAGAGCTGGGGATTTTCCATTGTGACTTTGGGTGGTCATTGATTAATAGGAGGGGCTGGAGGTATTTGTGGAATCCAGGAGCAGATCCAGGTGGACATCTGGGTGTGGTTCCTCTCAGCAAGGCTTGGCAGTTTTGTCCTTGGTGGGTCTGGTCTCATGAGTCTTTTCTTTTTTTGATCTAGGGAAGGGAGGGGCCCGCCACCAGCCTTACAATATGGATTATAAAGTCTTTCAATTTTTTCCTCTAGTATTTTGGTTTGTTTTTCATATTCCTTATCCCTTCTCCTAAATGGTAATTCTTCTAACTTCTTATTCTTCAAAACACATAAGGCCAGGGATTAGGGTTGGGAGCAGGGGTAATGGCACAAAATTGCTAGATACCAGTGCTTGCAGTTGGACCCAGTTATGCGGCAGTGTGTCCATCAGTACAGTACCACCCTCACTGAAGGCCACTGATTTTTTTTCTGCTGCTTCCCAAACCTGTTCTCCGTGATTCTAATAATATCTAATGTGGTACTATCCCCAAAGTAGAAGTTTAATGAATTTTAAAGATTAGCATTTTATATACTGTGATTTTCTTAATAAATCTCTATTAAATTTTATACATAAGTATGCCAATGTCAAGAATAACATATTAATAAGAATCAAAATCAGAAAGATCACAGTTTTATTTCAATAGGTTCTATATCTGATCACTAGATAGTAATGATATAAAAAGTATTCTTTTTTCTTTTTTTTTGTTCTCCAAACTGATATTTGCATCAGAGTTCACAGCTGATAACAGAGATTATGAATATTCTGGCTAAAATTAAAATGCCAAAACTGGATCTTCTGGATAATGAGAAACTGATTGCTTCTATTACTAAAGAGGAAATGAAAACAGCAATAGAGAAATTTGCAAGTAGCAAGCCTCCTGCAGTGATGAATACCAGTTAGAATAGGATAAAGCTTTTGAGGGAGAATCAAAAGATCTGTAATGCAGGATTTATGAGGACTGTCTATTTAGGAGACCCATGAAAGCCCCACTGCAAAGTCCTTTGTTCTTATAATCTGTAAAAAGTACCAACATTGGTCCTGTTTGCTTAATTAATTGCACGAGGGGGAAAAGCCTTCCAGGTAGGAACTGGATAGAATAAATTCAGATTGAGATTGGTGGTGGTTTCTTGCACCGCTGCACTTACAAAATGTGCAAAATTTCTAATTTACAAAGGGCCAGCAAATAGATTTAAACCTCCCTTCAATAGTATTTATGAATTTGCACAGAAAACCTTTATCATGTAGAAGAGGAATATTTACAAAGTCTCTTAAGCAAATTTCATTTCAAGAACTTTAGTAAATGAAATATAAGGTACGAACCCCTTTTTAACTATACCAGTTACCGGTAAAGTGTTTCTTCCTGAGAGAAACATGTGGTATATAGATGTCTTTTTGCTTCATTTCATCTGTTGACAAAAGAAGTTTATGTTCAATTTAATAGTGAAGTGATTTAAGGTAAAAGTCGAAAGTCAATCATCCTTGGTAACTGTGTAGTTCATTTTACAATAATGTGTTCATCCCGTTTTCTTCAAATTACATCTAAAACGTGGCCTCATCAAAGCACATCAGAATCCACAAGTAAACACTTAACCACAATGAAAGACAAAAACATGAAATAACTTTGCTTAATAGCACTTAGCAAGTGGTAGAGAATAAAACCCAAATCTCTGCAGCCAAGCTAACTTTTGGACAGACAATATCCAGACATTCCTAAAAAAAATATGCAGTTGATCATTTTTTTTTCTCTTCGGTTTTTCTCAAACTGTTGTCCCGCATTTTCTGTGCGTGCAGGCAAAGAGAAAATTTGGTATTATTTTCATAGTTCCTGAAATACACATCACACAAGCGTACACCTGAGGACTTTTTTATGTTGACATTCTAGTTTCTCCCAATTTTCAAGCACCTTTTTATTCCACTTGACCTGAAAAGTCCTAGATGTAGGTAATGATTCAGAGTGCTGGTTCTACTTAAGGCAAGATTTTCCAGACTGGTAGCTTATTTTGAAGCAAAATATTTATTTTATTTTATTTTTTATAATTATTAAGAAATTTTACTTCCCAATGAAATAAAAGGTACCTATAGTATATTAAGGAGTTAGTCGCATTAGGTATACTTAATGATACCAACTGTAAGAATTTTTTAAAAAATTAAAAACTTTGTTATAATACACACTTGGCTCATGAACGGATTTTTTGACATTTTTCTTATCCTCAATGTGCATGTGAAATTAATGTATCTATTTTTCAAATATCAAAACCAGACTGACTAAAGAACTATTATAGATTTTTATGATTATTGGGATATATTGTTATTTCATTTTGCCAAAACTATTACAGATTACTGGAGAAGTCCTAGAAACAAGAAACAAATTGTTGAGGAAACTATTAACTATTGAGTTTCTTCAGCCCATATGGAAATACTAATATCATGTATTTATGAGGATGTCATCTGTATGTTTAATAGGAAATTAATATTCTCTCAATGTAATGTTGGGAGCTGTTGTTTTTGTTTTTAGCATTTTGGTAAGATTCCCGTAAATACCTATGTTGGGAGCTGTTGTTTTTGCTTTTGTTTTTAGCATTTTGGTAAGATTCCCATAAATACCTATGTCTTTGAAAGCTAAACAAAGTTAGATCTTTCTAGTGATAGATCTGTGTTTTGAAGATTGTGTTCAAGAACCATTTATTATAGTCGTGAAAGCTATGCCAACTGATTGGCTGACCCACCAAAGGAGTGTGCCAACCATATGATGGTAAAAAGCATCTCTCAGAGGGTGGTCAGCATATTAAAAATTCTACAGGATTTCATCAGGGGAGGAGGTGGGGCCTCAGCCCACACTTACCACTCAGAATTATCAGACTCTAGGGTCTATTGAACCAGATCCCAAAGCCAAGATGCAGGACAAAAGGACTCAAATCATGCTGAAAGCTGACATAAGAGGGCCATATCACATAGGAAGTATTAGGGGTTAGGGGGCAGGTACTGAGCACTTGTGCTTGAGTTTGCCAGGAGGCAATGGTCAGAAGAGCTACATCTTGAAAAGATGACAATTGAGCTACATCTTGAAAAGTGACTAGCAGACTGTCCTATGAAAAAGAAGGAAAAAGGCACCACATAAGAGGAGGGTGACTAGAAGTGTAGAATCACAGAGGTAGAATAAAGCCCATCCAGATATCCACTGTGGCTGGGTTATAAGATGCAAGGGGATAGAGCAAGATAGCCAAATAGAAACCTCCAGCGATCATCCCCTCTGCATGAACACCAAATTGAACAAATACCCATGCAAGAGGTCACCTTCAGAAGAATCAAAAATGAGGTGAACAATCATACTACCTAGTTTTAACATTATATCAAGGACAGAGGCACTGAAGAGAGCAGAAAAGACAGTCCGGCATCACCTACACCACCCCTGTCCCATCCCCTGGCGGTGCTGCTCCTGCACACCAAGTGGAGAGAGGATCTGTGTGCCCAGGGGAGGGAGAGTGAAGTGATCGTGGGAATTTGCACTGAAACTCAGGGCTGCCCTGGCACAGGGGAACACAGCACAGGGCAGAATTCTGCCGGTGCCCACAGAAGGAGCATTTAGACCAGCCCAGCCAGAGGGAAATCCTCCACCCTGAAACCTGAATTCCAGGTAGCCTCACCACCAGCAGACAAAAAGCAGCCTGGGGCCTGGACTAAGTTCATTAAGGCAGTCAGGCCACGAAGGCTGCAGTACTTGGGTAATTCCTACTGCTGTGCTGGTTCATAGCCAGTGGACTTGGGGTGCACATAATCCAGGGAGATACGAGTGGTGGCAGCCAGGCCAGAGGAAAGGGAAAAGTACAAAGGACATTGTTTTGCAATTTGGGTACCAGCTCACTCACAGTAAAATAAAGTACCAAGCAGATTCCTGAAGCCCCTGAGTCTAGGCCTGGAAGGCATTTCTGGACCCACCTGGGCCAGAAGGAAACATGCTGCCCTGAAGAGAAGGACCCATTCCTGGCAGGACTCACCACCTGCTAACTAAGGAGCCCTTGGCCTTTGAATAAACATCAGAGGTAGCCAGACAATAGTCATCATGGGCTTTAGGTGAGACTGGGCTGGCTTCAGCTGGCTTCAGGTGTGACTTGGTGCTGGTGGCCATGAGGGAGTGCCTACATCACTCCTCCCCAACTCCAGCAGCCCAGTGCAGACAGTAAGGGAAGAAATTGAAAGATAATCCATTCCAGAGAATTCTCCCATATCTTACCCAAGTCCACCAAGGTACCACCAGGACTCTGCAAGAGTCACAGCATTACTGGGCTCGGGGCACCCCCAGTGCTGATATGGCTTCAGTGACCAAAGACTTAGATCATAACACTCAATTCCCTTTGAGTATCTGCAAAACTTCCTCAAGAAGGATGGATTCAAACAAACCCAGACTGTGAAAATTAAAATAATACCTAATTTTTCAATGTCTAGACATGGATGAACATCCATAAGCATCAAGAACATCCAGGAAGATATGACCTCACCAAATGAACTACATAAGGTACCAGTGACCAATTTTAGAATAATGGAGATAGGTGAATTTTCAGAAAAGGAAGTCAAAAGAGCTGTCCTGAAGACGTTTAATGAACTTGAAGACAACAGAGAGAAGGAATTCAGAAGCCTATCTGAGAAATTTAACAAAGAGATTGAAACAATAAAGAAAAAAATCAAATAGAAATTCTAAAGCTTAAGAATTCAATTGGCAAACTGAAACATTCACCAGTCCCTCAATGGCAGAATTGACCAAGCAGAAGGAAAAATCAGTGAGACTGAAGACAGCTTGTTTGAATATACACAGTCAGAAGGAAAAAAAAGAATAAATAAGAATGAAGCATACCTACAAGATCTAGAAAATAGCTTCAAAGGGGTAAATCTAAGAGTTATTGGCCTTAAAGGGAAGGTAGACAGAAAGATTGGGGTAGAAAGTTTATTTAAAGAAATAGTAACGGAGAACTTTCCAAACCTAGATAAAGATATCAATATTCAGGTACAAAAAGGTCATAGAACACCAGGCAGATTTAATCCAAACAAGACTACCTCAAGACATTTAATAATAAATAAAGCTACCAAAGGTCACAGATAAACAAAAGATCTGAAGGGAAGCAAGAAAATAAAAAATAACATGTATACAATATGTCAATACATGTGGCAGCAGACTTCTCAGTGAAAACCTTACAGACCACGAGAGAGTGGCATGACATATGCAAAGTGCTGAAGGAAGGAAAAAACCTTAACCCTAGAATATTATATCTTGCAAAAATATCCTTCAAACATGAAGGAGAAATAAAGATTTTCCCAAACAAACAAAGGCTGGGGGATTTCATCAACACCAGATCTGTCCTACAAGAAATGCTAAAAGGGGTTCTTCAATCTGAAAGAAAAAGACATTAATGAACAATAAGAAATCATCTGAAGGTATTCAACTCACTGGTAACAGTAAGTACACAAATACAGAACACTCTATTGGTGTAATTACAATGTATAAACCATTTATATAATATCTTGATTAGGAAGACTAAAAGACAAACCTGTCAAAAATAACTACAATAATTTTTTGAGAGATAGTATAAAAAGATATGGATGGAAACAAAAAAAAGTTACAAAGTGGGGGTAATGAAGTCAAAGGGTAGAATTTCTGTTAGATTTCTATTTGCTTATTTATTTCTTTGTAAGTAGAGCTGTCATAAGTTTAAAATAATTGGTTATATATAAAATGTTTTTTGCAAGCCTCAGAGTAACATCAAATCAAAAAACATGCAACAGATACACAAAATTGGAAGATATTCAATGTCCATGGATTGGAAGAATTAGTATTGTTAAAATGTCCATACTACTCAAAGCAATCTACTGATTCAATGCAATCCCCATCAAAATACCCATGACACTCTTTACAGAAATAGAAAAATTAATCCTAAAATTTATATGGAATCACAAATGAGCCAAAAAAAAGCCAAAGCCATCCTAAGTAAAAAGAAAAAAACTGGAGAAATCACGTTACCTGACTTCAAATTATACTACAGATTTATAGTAACCAAAGCAGCATGGTATTGGCATAAGAACAGACACATAGACAAATAGAGCATAATAGAGAATCTGGAAATAAATGCACATATCTATAGTGTACTTTATCTTCAACAAAGATGCCAAGAACATATGGTTGGGAAAGGACAGTCTCTTCAATAAATTGTGCTGGGAAAACTGGATATCCATAAGCGGAAGAATGAACTAGATCCTTACCTCTCACCATATACAAAAATAAAATCAAAATGGATTAAAGACTTCACTGTAAATCTGAAACTATGAAAATACTAGAAGAAAACACTTCAGGACATTGGTCTGGGCAAGGACTTCTTGAGTAATACCCTCAAAGCACAGGCAAAAAAAGCAACAAATGGTATCACATCAAGCTAAAAAGCTTCTGTACAGCAAAGTAAACAATCAACAAAGTGAAGAAACAACCCACAGAATGGGAGAAAATGTTTTCAACCTACCCATCCAACAAGGCATTAATAACTAGAATATATAAGGAGCTCCAGCAACTCAATAGGAAAAAAATCAAATAATCCAATTTTTAAAATGGGCAAAAGATCTGATTAGACATTTCTCAAAAGAAGTTAAACAAATAGCCAAGAGATATATAAAAAAAATGGTCAACATCATTAGTCATCAGAGAAATGCAAATCAAAACTATAATGAAATATCATCTCACCCCAGTTAAAATGACTTTTATTCAAAAGACAGGCAATAACAAATGCTGGCAAGGCTGTGAAGAAAGAGGAACCCTTATACACTGTTGGTGGGAATGTAAATTAGGGCAACCACTATGGAAAACAGTATGGAGCTTCCTCAAAAAACTAAAAATAGAATTACCATATGACCCAGAAATCCCACTGCTGGGTATAATCCAAAGGATGGGAATTCAGTACATCAAAGTGATATCTGCACTCCCGTGTTTACTGCAACACTATTCACAATAGCCAAGATTTGGAATCAACCTATGTGGCCAACAGATTAATGGATAAAGAAGGGGATGGGTATATACATACATAATGAGTGCGATGCACACCACCTGGGGGATGGACACGCTTGAAGCTCTGACTCAAGGAGGAAGGGGAGGCAAGGACAATATACGTAACCTTAACATTTGTACCCCCATAAAATGCTTAAATTTTTAAAAATGGATAAAAAAATTGTGGTACCTATACACAATGGAATATCATATAGCCACAAAAAAGAATAAAATCCTGCTGTTTGCAACAACATAGATGGACTTGGAAAACATTATGTTAAGTGAAACAAGCCAAGCATAGAAAGACAAATCTCACATGTTCTCACCCATATATGGGAGCTAAATATTAAAAACAATTGCTCTCACAGAGACAGAGAGTAGAATGATGGTTACCAGAGGCTGGGAAGAGTAGCGGAGAAGAGGAGATAAAGAGGGGATGGTTAATGGGTAAAAAAATATAGTTAGATAGTTGAATAGAAGGAACAATATTTAATAGCGCAACAAACAAACTATAATCAACAATAAGTTAGAGTATACTTTAAAATAACTAGAAGAGTGGAATTGGAATACTCCTAACACAAAGAAATGTTAAATGCCTGAGGTGATGGATAATCCGGTTACTTTGATTTGATTAATTCACATTGTATGCTTGTATCAAAACATCACATGTACCCTATAAAAATATACAACTATTATGTACCCATAATAATTAAAATTTTTAAAAAATGTTTTTAAGATGTAAGGGAGAAAGGTGGTGGCAGGTTGTAAATTCATGGGATTTCTCCTGAGATAGATGAATTTTTCTGCAGGAGCATCCCCTACAGAAGACACATGAGAGTTGAAGTTCCAGGAAGCCGGGAAGGTAACCTGTATGTAGGGTACAATAGCAGCAGAGACTGTGGCCATGGGCACAGACTCCAGAGAAGACATGCCTGTGCTTGCATCCTGGTTCTGTCCATTTCTAACTTTGTGACCTTGGGTGTGTGACTTACTCACCTGTGAAATAGGAATAGTCACAGTGTCTATCTTAGAGCCATTATGAGGATTAAAGGAGTTAATTATTTGTAAGGCGTTTCTGGCAAAGAGTCAGCATTATTTAAGTGCTTGATAAAGGAAACAGCAGTTGAAGCAATTAAAACATCATCT
>VBSM01000605.1:10911373-11006155 GCA_008086735.1 Cheirogaleus medius
TGGATTAAGCTTAAGCCTGTTATCCAAAGTGAGGCAACACAAGACCAGGAAACTCAGAGTAATTATTTACACAAGCAAAGAGATAAAATGGGAGAGAGTTCTCCTCTGCCTCTCTGCTTTCAAAGTGATTTAAATTGGGTCACTGAAGAAGAACTCAGAATGCTGGCTCTCAAGAATTCTTCATGAGCAAATCCAGGTTGATCTCATTTGTTTCCTGCAACACAAATTTGAAATTTGTGTATCATAATCTATTTGAGAAAATATTTACATTCTAAATGAAAATGAGAGAAGGCAAAGAATAGAAAAATGGAAATGTTAATGAAATACAACGGAAGACAACACAGGTGCTGAGGGACGTTGTTCCGCCTGTCCATAATCCCGCCACATAAAAGTAAGATTTCTATAAGTAGACCCAACCCAAAGTCCTGACAACAGAGCTGTGTCTGATAATGATACAAAAGGATGTGTTAAGGATGGTCTGAGTTGGCTCTTTTTGTAAACATTAATTAAGCATGTTTTATATACCAGAGACTTACAAAAGCTTAAGAGGATTGAGAAAGTTAAAAAAAAAAAAACATTTTCAACAATAGTAATCCAATTTCTTGTGACAAGTGTAATAAAACATAAAATGCTATGGAAACACTGTTTTCTGTTTTCAGAAAACAGAGAGATGGAAGATAGACTTCCTAGAGGAAGTGACTTCCGAGTTGGGACGGTGCAGGTGAGTGGGACTTAGCCAGGCGCGGAAACGGGCACTGCGGGAGAACCCAGCGGCTGGCACCAAGGTGCCTCGCCGCAACTGGTCACGGAACACACAGGGAACCATACGTCATTCCGTTGACGAGACACAGAGTTCAGGAGAGGAACCAGTAACAAGAGGAACAGAGAACGAGGTGGGGAAGGGCCAGACCACAAAAGATGGTGTGTGCCATGTTAAAGATTTGAGATTTACCAGGAAGGTGAAGGGAAGTCATGAGGGATTCTAAGAGGAAATGGCCACCATCAGATTTGTAGCTGAGAATCTTCACTCTGGTGTCAGAGCTGAAGACAGGCTAGACTGGGGCTGGAATGGAGGCAGTGAAACTAGGTAGGAATGTAGGGAATATTCCAGAAGAGAAATGACAAAGCCTTCGACCAGGATGGTGAGAGTGGGAATACAAAAGAAGGGATGGGAGGAGATGAGAAATAGGTGTGCTTAGCGGGAGCTGGGCATCTGATTAGGCGAAGGGCAAGCAGAAGGATTCATAACTTCTGATTTGTGGAGGGTGAAACAATTCTCCAAAAGGAGGAAGATGTAGGGAGGAAAAATTAAATTTGGATTTGGAATTTGTCTCTGAGTTATCCAAGAAGAAACTTCTTGGTCTTTCTTAATATTCAACCTCAAAGGCTTACATCCAAACCTCCTTATGTCTCATGTCAAACTGTGAAGTTATCATCCACAAAAATAATTTATCTCAGACTTGAAGATATACTGATGTTTTCCATAGATACCAACTTTTTTGTTAATGTATTCTATAAGCATATGAAAATTACTTCCTGGCCGGGCGCGGTGGCC
Source organism: Cheirogaleus medius (assembly GCA_008086735.1). Classification (NCBI taxonomy): domain Eukaryota; kingdom Metazoa; phylum Chordata; class Mammalia; order Primates; family Cheirogaleidae; genus Cheirogaleus; species Cheirogaleus medius. Next base: position 10,912,929 of record VBSM01000605.1, read on the forward strand.
CACGCCTGTAATCCTAGCACTCTGGGAGGCAGAGGTGGGCGGATCGCTCAAGGTCAGGAGTTCGAAACCACAGCGAGACCCCATCTCTACTAAAAATAGAAAGAAATTAATTGGCCAACTAAAAATATATAGAAAAAATTAGCCGGGCATGGTGGTGCATGCCTGTAGTCCCAGCTACTCGGGAGGCTGAGGCAGAAGGATCACTCCAGCCCAGGAGTTTGAGGTTGCTGTGAGCTAGGCTGACGCCACGGCTCTCTAGCCCAGGGAACAGAGTGAGACTCTGTCTCAAAAAAAAAAAAAAAGCCAACTTTGAAAAGTACTTCCTATTTTTTTCTGGAAAGGGCTCCTTGCCATGCACTTCTGGAATGTACTGAGACTCTTACTGTTTAGGATTTCTTAATCTAGAAAAAAACTCATTTTATACCATTGTTTATTTAAAATTTTTTAAACAAATTCTTATCCAAATACTTACATTTTTAATAGCCTATAGTACAAAACATTGTCCAGAACTTTTTGAAAAGTCTAACTATTATCCTCTAGCACCTACTCTTCTGCACAGTCCTCCAATAAGTTACTGAAATATGATACTTCTTGATCAAAGTCAGGAAACATTCCTTCCACAGAGCAATACAACAAAAATGACTTTATGGTACAGATGTTGAATCAATAGTAGTCCTTGTATAGGAAGAAGGCTCACATTTTTTTATTTCAGCATATTACGGGAGTACAAATGTTTAGGTTACATATATTGCCTTTGCCCCACCTGAGTCAGAGCTTCAAGCGTGTCCATCCCCCAGACAGTGCACACCACACCCATTAGGTGTGACTATACCCATCCTCCCCTCCCCTCTCCCACCTGCCCAACACCCAAAGTCTCACATTTTTAAAAAGGCAAGATGTTAGTCTAAATGGAGTATGTGCACTGTCATTATTAAAACCTTACAAATTATTACCCATATTAATACTTTTTATAGAAGCTCTTTAAAAGATTCTGGAGTCCTAAGTTTAAGACCACATTTGACCAGCATTAGTCAAAAGGCCCCATTCACCTGTGAACTAAAAACAAAGCCCTAAACACCCTACTAACTGAATGGACCCTCTCTTGACCAAGGGGACCCCAGGAAAACCTTAAAACTGAGTTCCCAGCCATGATGAGAAAGGAGGTCAGCACACCTCATCATATGCCCTTCCTTTTGGAGTTTAGACACAATTGACCAATCTTAATGTTAAAATAGATATTATAAGACTGACAGAACAGACTCTTTGTGGCAATAAGATACCAAATTATAAAGAAGGCCTGAGGCCATGCAAGGCAAGGGTTAAGTCGTGCCAGCAAACCATCAGCCTTGCTAAACGGGTCATTTTGACCCAGTTTTCCTTATGCTAACTTAAACATCCCTTTCTGCTAATCCCCAAAGCTTTCTTCCTTTCACCAATTGCAAATTAAAGAATCTCTGTACCCATCTAATAATATAATCTGTAAGCCCCTCCGCCCCAAGATATCCTGCCTTTTTGGGCCAAACCAACTTAAACCTTCCATGTGTTGATTTACGTCTTTGCCTATAACTCCTGCCTCCCTCAAATGTATGAAACCAAACTGTAACCTGACCGCCTCGGGCGCACTTTCTCAAGACTTGAGAGTGTATTTCCCTGGACTGCGGTCATTCATATTGGCTCAGAATAAACCTCTTTAAATTGTTTTACAGAGTTTGGTTTTTTCCATTAACACACTCAATGCCTCTGATCCAAGCCTGCGGGTAATGTCTGTGTGGAGCACCTCTCTCCGCCTCGCTACTGCCCCCTTCCCAGCCCTTCCCCCGGCTCACTGCCACAGCTCACCCCTCCTCTGTTCCCAGCACAGCAGCCAGACTTGATTCTCTGAAATCGCTGATCCAGGTTATAATCCCTCCTCTGCTCAGAGCCCTCCGGCAGCTTCCTCCTTCACGCAGAGAAAAAGCCAAAGTCCTCAAAACGGCCTTCAAGGCCCTACAAGATCCACCCTCACCCTCATTTCACACCCTCACCCACTATTACTCTCCCCTTTGCTCACGGCTTCAGCCCCACTGGCTGCTGTGTGGCCTGTGCCCGGACTGTGCCCTCCGCTGGGAACACTCTCTCCCGGGTACCTTCATGGCGGACATCTTCCCTCAAGTGTCACTTTCTCAGCGGGGTCTCTCCTGTTCACTCTATTTAAAGCTGATGCACACCACTCTCGCCTCCCAAAGCCTCTGACCCCCAAAGCCTCTGGCCTGGCTCAATTGTTTTCATAACACAAAAATTTTAACACATATCACTTACTTATTATTAATTTTTGGTCTCTTTACACTAGCATGTAAACTCAATGAGAAAAGGGATGTTTCTTCTTAGTTTTGTTCTTGAGTTCTAGCACCTAGAACAGTGCTTAGCACCTAACAGGCTCTCAATAAATCTTTGTTGAATGAATGTGAGTGCATAGTAAGGGGGTTCTTCATTGCTAACAAGAGTTTTCTGTCTCTAGGTCTTATCCAGGAAAAAAAAAAAAAATTTAAAGCCAGAGGAAGAGCTGCTAGGGAGGCTAGCGGGAACTGTTTTTCAAAACTGTTAACAGAGAGAACATTGGGATTTCCCGTTCAATATCAACAATATCAAATCTCTAGTACACCAAATCTTTAACTGATTTTTTCTTTCACTCATTCATTTATTTTATGCATGCATGTTCAGAAATCTTTGAGGGAAAAGACTTTTAAAAATTGCACACTTTGCTATTTACATACACCAAATTTGGGGGAAAAATACGTATGAATTTCCTTTTATGCTAGACACTATGCTAGGTCCTACAGAGGGTTTTTTTTTTAAAGGTTGTGTCTTGTTCTCAAGCACAATCGAGGTAGGAAGACTAGAAAGTGATTACATCTGACACGGGGTAAGTTAAAGAGCTACCTTCCGGAAGGAGGGACATTTGAGCTCAGTCTTGAGCATAAGAATGATTTTGCCAAGTGGAATATGAGGAAAGAAAATTTCAAGTTGAGGCAAAAGAAAGAATTAAAGGCCTACAGGCATAGAGAGGCTGGAAGCCACTTCAGAGTCTTCTTAGCCATCTGTCTGTGTTAATTCCAATGAAGGTAAGTGACTTTTGAAAAGTATAAAGAAATGAATAAATGTAAAGACTATTATAATTATTTTTATCATTTGGAAGCTGAACTGTACAATCTGTATTTCATCCCAGAATTATCAAAAATAGTATAAAGTAATAGGGGCATTTTCCTTTTGGTTGACCATAGAGAAACTTAGTACTTAGATATCGTTTGTACCTAAATGAAAAGGATAGAATGTTGGAAACTTCTCTCCACTTCTGCATCACATCACATCATATATAACTCTTTAACTGACCTCATGTCTCTCCAGAAAAAAATGAAGACATGCAAAAAATGAGTGAAAATGCAAAAGGGGAATCTAATGACTGTTAAAACATTTCTTCCTATTACTCTTCCCTTTTCTCTGCAGTTGTTCTTAATTTTCATAGGTTCTGGACTCTTTTGAGCACCTATGAAAGCTGTGGACTGTTTCTCCAGAAAATTGCACATAGGCACTCTTGGTCAGGGTTCAGTCCAAAGAACAGAATCTACCCAGGAACTGTAGTTTTATCTTTCGACTCATTACAATATGGGAAGCACACCGGAAAGAGGAAGGAGGTTATTTTTTTAAAAGCATTTAAAAGGAGGTGAATAGAAAGCATGTGGAAAAATGTCTGCATGCACATAAATCTGTCCATGGGCTTCAGGATCAAAATTTCTCTGTAGAAATAAAGATCTTAAAACAGCAAGCCCAGGGCGAGAGATGAGAAGGAGAACAAAGCACTCTGAATTAAACGCTGAAGAAAAACAGAAGGTGGCAATTTTTTCATTTCAACCTTTCCAGCTTACAGCCACCCCGGGAAGCCTGAATAATAAAACCAACAGAAGACGCGAAAGTCAGAGTATACAGTTCTGTGATTTGATCTTCAATTTCCTCATCTGCAAAACTGGTATAATAACAAATCCTATTCTACCTACCTCCTGGCATCGCTGTGACAATCACAGTAGTCGGCATATGTGGAAGGGCTTGTAAGTGCTTACACAGGACAGCTATTATTATTGTCATCTGATCCAGGATGTAGGTTACTTTCAAGGAATCAATAGTTACTTCCATAACCCAAGGAAGTAAGGAAAAGCTCTTACTCACTGCAGGGCCCTGATCAATTAATAGTAAATAGTGCATTATAAAATTAACTGCTCCAACATAAGCCCCTTTAATGGTACCTGACTGATCAAGTAGCATTTCCACTAACAGGTATCTGTTAAGCACGGGTAAATCAGCAATATTGTTATTGAACGCATATATGAAAGGCCAGATATGCCAGAATACTGCTCAAACGGAACAAGTTCAGGAAGCTGACATTCACCTTTCTCCTTGAAATGCGTTTTAAACTCAAAAGATCCCCTCTAAACTCACCATCTTCCCCTCTGCCCAAACCTTCTCCCTACTCCTTTCTGCCGTCACCATTCACAGCATTAGGATCCAACTGTCTGACTTGGATACGTTCCAGCTCCACGTCACTCTTCCCCAACTCCCATCCCATACTCAGTGAATGGCAGATCCCTCTCCAGTTCTCTGCCTTGAACTCATTGATACTGTTTTTGTCCAGACTCTCTTCATCTCTTGAAGAAATAACGTCAGAATCCTACTAATGGGTACTCCTCTCATTGGGAGCAGGTTCTCTACAGGCAAATTAGTTATGTTGCTCAAATCCAACATAGGCTTACCAATTTTCATTTTGCAACATCTACCAATTACTGACAGAAATGTACTAAAAATATCCCACTATAGTGATGGATTTGTCCATTTTACCTTGTAATTCTGTCAATTTCAGCGATTTAAATATAAGTTGCATTATTACATGATTAAAAATTTAGGATTGTTAATTCTTATGTTTTCCTCTTGAATTATTCCTTGTATCAAAATGTAGTGATCCTCCTCAGCCTTAACAGTGCTTTTTGCCTTAAGGCCCATGTTGCTGTTAATATCATTAGACTGACTTTCTTTTGCTTAGTATTGAGCAGGTACATCTTTTCTTCCATTTAATTTTCAATATTTTTTTTAGATATGTCCATTGTAAATTACATACAGCTGGCTTGGTGTTTTTATTTTTGCCTTTTGACTGTAAAGAAAGTTTAACCTGTTCTGATAATCTCTGGATAATAAGCAATAAGTTTAATGTAATTGTATTTATTGTGCTTTATTTCTGGCTGCCATTTAATTTTATGCTTTCTCTTCATTTCTTTTCTATGCTTTTTTCTCGTTTCTGCTTTATCTTGGTTTCATCAAGCTTTATTTATTCCTTTTCTCTCCTCTACCTATTTGGAAGTTATAAATTCTACTATCATTTTAGTACTTAGTGCTTTAGGATTTTGCCAAGCTGTCCCCATTTCTGGTTATGCAAAAATAGGGCAGTGAGGTTGGGGTGATGGGAGTGGTACCCAGCAAAGGATGAGGGCACTAGTGATGTTCCCCATTTCCAAGCCTGGCCACACACGTCCGGTACGATCTGTCTCTCTCCAGGATTAGCAGGGTACGTAGCAGCTCTGTGTGTGTCAAAGGCAGTAGTGTCACAAAGTGGAAGCATCCCGGATTACTGAGTCATCACTTTAAACAGTCACCTTGAAATTTCAGGGTTTGTTACCTCAGCATAGTTGAAAGCATATTTAAAGTCTGAAGATTAGCAGTATGTCTAACCTTAGATGACCTCAGAGTGATTTAAGAACAGACATCCCCTTCCCATATTACATACTATGATTGTGCAGTAATTTAGTTCCATCTTCAAAGTCCCTTCAAAGTCATGGCCATCGTTGTTTTACTCAGTTGATACTTACAAATATTGAGCTGCATGTTCACCCTTCTTGGTTCCATCTCACTCCTTCCTTCTGCCCTTGATTTCCTTCCTCCAGAAGTACCTCTTACACTGATGTTTTTACTCAAGAGATCTGTTGGTGGCAAACTAACTTTATCTCTAAATGTCTTTATTTTATCTTGCCTCCTGAAATATAGTTTAACTGAGTATAGAAATTTTGCTAACCATGATTTTCCCTCAACACTTTGAAAATATTATTCTATTATATCCTGCACCTATTTTTATTGATGATAAGTCTTCTATCAGTTTAATGGTTATTCTTTTGTATGTGAGCTATATGTTTTTTCTCTGGTTGCTTTTAAGATCTGTTTGCCTATGGTGTTTTGAAGTTTCACCAGGATGTGTTTAGGTGTGGATTTATTTTATTTATTCAGCTCAGGATGAATTGCGTTTTTTCTTCTGATTTATGAAATTTAATCAATTTATGGCTTTAATCAATTTTTGAAAATTTTAGCCATCAACTCTTAGAATATTTCCCTTTCCTTTCTTTTTCTTCTTTCACTTAAAACTTCTACTAAAATATGTTGAGCCTTCTAGTTCTGTCCTCTACATCTCTAAATTTTCCTTTAATATATTTCCATCTCCTTGTCTTCCTGTGCTGTATTCCTGGTAGTTTCTTAAGATCAGTCTTCTAGTACCCTAATTTTCTCTTCATCTCTTCACTGTCTTTTAGCTCTAACTAGACTGTGTCTTATCTGCTGAGATTTTTTTCTATGACTTTTATTTCTAGAAATACCCTTTGGTTCTTTATCACATATATCTGGACTATTCTGATAATCTTGTTCACTTTTTGATAACTTATTTTATTTTATGTCTTTAGTACTGTTGTAGTCTCTGTCTAATACTTCTGTTACTAAACATGCTTGGAATCTAATCTCATCATTTGTCTTCTTTTCTGACTCCTTCATGATGGACTATTTCATATCAGGTTGAGTGCCAGTTCCATAATTTAATAGTCATGTTATCTTGGGTAAGTTATTTAACTTAATTCAATTTAGTTTCCTGCTCTATAAAGCAGAATTAAAGCACTTGTCTCAGAATATTATTATAAGTACTAAATAAGATAATATGCATAAATCCCCTAGTATAGAGACTCAGCTCTGAAAACATAAATTTTGATACTAGTATTCAGTTCTAGATTATCTCTAGTACCCATGACAATGTCTGGTAAATGAAAAAGTTTTTTTGTTTTTTGAGATGGAGCCTCACTCTGTCACCTAGGCTAGAGTGCTGTGGCATCAGCCTAGCTCACAACAACCTCAAATTCCTGGGCTCAGGTGATTCTCCTGCCTCAGCCTCCCGTGTAGCTGATATTACAGGCATGCGCCACACGGCCCAAATAATTTTTCTATTTTTAATAGAGATGCGTCTCATTTTTGCTCAAGTTGGTCTCGAACTCCTGACCTCAAGCACTCCTCCCACCATGGCCTTCCAGTGTGCTAGGATTACAGGCGTGAGCCACCATGCCACCTGGCCTGAAAAAACTTTAAGTTAAACAATTCATGGTAAATTTTACCATAACAAATTATCCAAATACTCCTGGAGTACTCCTGGAGTGTACTATACTTGTACCATAAATGCTTAACTTACAAATATCTCAAACATCCATTGATTCATTCTATATATAAGGACAGCCACCGTCCTGGTGATGAGATAAATGGCAACGAATGTTATAAAGTCCCTGCTCTCAGGGAGTTTGCATTCCAGTGGAGAGGAGCTGACAGTAGATAAATCACATATTAGGGAAGCAGATAGATAGAGAAGAAGAAAGAGGGGGATGGAGAAAGAGAAGGAAGGAAGGAAGCAAGGAAGGAAGGAATCATTATTAAAGTTTATTAAGAAAATTAAACTAGTGTGGTTGGGTTAGTACTCTAGATGGTCTTTCTCTACACTGCGTTGAGCTGAGATCTGGAGGATAAGATCTGAGCCATTTGAAGGTACGAACGAGAGCATCCCAGGCCAATGGGACCCAATACACAGGCTCTGAAGGCGCAAGCTTTGCTCCTTCAAGAAGCGCAGGAGGCCAGTGTGACTGGAACGCAGCAGGATTGGGGGAGGGTGGTCTGAGATAAGGTCAGAGACGTAGCTATGTGCCAGATCACGGAGGGCTTTGTAAACCACAGTGAGAGTCTCTGGAGTTTATTCCACACTGGGAAACCATTGGAGAGTTTTGAGAAAGAAAATGTCATCATCCAAGTTTTATTTTTAAAAATATCACACTGGCTGATGAATGTTTGAGGTGGAGAACTGTTTGAGGAGATGCAGCAAAAATGAAAGCTGGGCAGTTGTATACTTCCTGCCTGGTTCCCAATCCCCCCTAAAACTGCTGTTGCCGCCACCACCGCCGCCACCAGTGTCTACCCAAAAAGTTCTGGTCTCATGGTGCCATCTGGTGGCCAGAGTGGGAACTGTTTGATCTTAAAACCTGAAAATACCCACGTCTTTTCAGAATATCCCCCAAAATCTCCACCTCTAATCAAATTCTTTCAATTTCCACTTTTAAAAGTATCTGTTATTCAGTTCACTTATTTATTTTCTCTTTGTTTTTATAAATATGAAAATAATAGGATAGTTTGATATTTTTCATTATAAGGAAAACAAAGTCTGGACTAGGCTCTAATGGACTAGGTTATAATCTTATGAATGAAATTTATCATTAGTCATAATAAGTCTCATGGAAAAATGATCATTAAGTTATCCCTCTTCTTAAAAACCACTTCCAAACACTTCTAGAACTAATAAGGAATAAATAAAATAATTTATGATGTCACTTTATTAAAGAGGTTGGAAGTCAAGCTCCAGTATATATTTTTAGTTCAAAATGTGGGCCTAGATATATAATCATAACATCTGGAACAGCTGGGTGAGTGCTGAAAGAAGTTCAGGATTTTTTTTTCCTTAAGAAAGTAGCAATTTGAAAGATGAGGCTTTGTTTCAAATGGGAAAGCTATTTATAACTGGCGGTTGGCAATTGAAGCTAGCTCTGGCTACTTTAGATGTTGTATATGAAACGAACTGCCCTTTTCAAGAGTATAATGGTCAAATCAGAAAACTTCCAACTTTTTCTTGGCTAATACAAAGCAGCTTTTTTATATTAATTTTAAAATATGACACCAGGGTCACCCACCCCCTTAGAGAGAATTTTCCACTTGCAATAATGTGACTAATTGCAATAAGGAGACCTGCTTCTCTCCGCTGATATTTTCTTGTCCATCAAATTGAAAGATCTTAAAAGCAATGCTTACTCACTCAACTTTATTCAGGAAACTTTGACACATTATAGCAAGTCTGTTAAAAATTTATTTCACTGGGCATAGAGATCTCCCACTGCTTTGCCAGGCAGAATTGAAGCAGTGAATTTTTACTCCAGATATAATTAGATTGACTCTTACTTTGGGAATACCTTTGGATCCTTGCACATCAAAGTGAGATCTGGAGAAGCAATAGCAAAATTCTTCTTTCTGGAAAAATGAGTTGTGATTTTCAGTAGCTGTTAGTGGACGGTAATGAGACAGGCCTGTGCTCTTGCTAATGATCGTCTTTTTTTCTGGCCCATCCATACTGTTGTGTAATCCCCAAGCACCTTGTCTCGTGGGCATACTCAACAAGAAACGAGTTAGGGGTCTCAGCCCTTTTCTTAGCAGAGACTCGCCGCAGAATCTTTCACCACCATCAGCAGCAATTAGCATTAATTGGTACCCTGGGCACCTGCCGAAAGGTGAGGTCAGTGATGGAGTGAACAGGCAGAAGGAATTACCCTTTCGCCTCTGGGAAGTGAACTTATTGGTTCTGTGTGGAGCTGCTCTGCTCCTGCTACCTCAGATGGGCCTAGGAGGTGGATTAAGAAGGAATTTATTCTCTGAGGCTGTCAAACGGGAGTATTGGGGAAGGTCAGTTCACTGAGTGGGCAAAACAAAGCTGCTGAGTTATGACCACGGAACAGCCATAAATAGGTCTCCCCGTCTTCACCCCACATTACCTCACCCCTTCCTATCTCTCCTTCTCGCTTTCAGTTTCCACCTATAATATTATAAATCCAATCAAAGCAAGTGCCCTGTCAGCATTTTTCTCTTCTTTGCCTCAGAGTGCACACTGTTTATACTCATTATTGTGCAACTCGGGTCACCCAGTGGCTGCAAGGAGATGTTGTCATTTGTCTTTGCTTTGCTTCTCTATAAATTTATTCTACCTACTTCACAAGAGATGAGAGAGTAACACGAAAATAAGTAGGACGAGACCTGTGCGATACTTAGGTCTTTGCAGAATATTAATTCTACTAAGTGCCCCTTTGTTTGTAATTCTAATACCTTTACCGTAGCTACTTTAAGTCAGGGGGCTGAAAAATCCTTGAGAGAATTATCAGGGATCAATTAATAATCCTTTCCTCTGCTACAAGTCACTACCAGATGACTTGGCATCACTCACAAGACAACAGAAGGCAAAGGAATGTTGGCATCCTGCCACCTTATAAAACTCACTCCTCCCTTTCACTTAACTCACATGCCAGCACTTTTCTGAAGGCTGAGTGAGAGGAACAGAAAAAGGAGTGGGCATTTGATTAATAAAATCACAACAAATAAATGATAGTATCTGGATGTCAGTCAGTGCCCTTCTGTCTTCCTAACAAGAGCAACAGGTTTGAAACTGAACAAAAGCCATTTGCTTTCCATCTTTGCATTACTTAGCAAATACTTCTTGTTTGAGTTTTTAAGCATTCATTTGGGAAAAGAGAACCTAGAAATGGTTGACCTAGAAATAATTCAGCCTTGCAGAGATGCCTGAGCCCAGACATTAGCCAAAGCCAAGAGGGACCTTTTAGAACCATTTATAACTAGATCGATATGTCAACCAGTGCTGCCCTCAACTCATTGAAGTTTTTGTTGGAATTGAAAGATTAGCCTAGAAACAAAGTTGCCAGAAGGTGCACAGTCGTCACAGATAGAGTAAGGAGACAAATCTGTTTTCTCTACTCTTCCTTTTCCTTCCTAGAAGGGCTCCAGGGTGAGTTGATGAGCTGTCTGGCCTGGGCATCTTTTTATTCTCAAAGACTAGTAAAACACCTAACAATAGAGAATGCTCAACAACTGTGTGTTATGTGAAAGAATGGATAAATGACAGAATGGTCACTTCAAGGTCACTTTACAGCAGCTAACTGAGTTCATTCCATTCAGCGAGATGGATGCTCTTGCTGAAATCCTAGAGCAAAATGAAAAATGTATAACATTAGCCAGAGAAGAGACACACTTTTGTTTATTCAATTAACAAACGTTTATTGATACCTGTGATGTGCCAGGTCCTGTGTTAGACACTTGGATACAAAGATAAAATTAAAAAAAAAAGACTCTACCTCAATAAAAGTCCAGTTTAGTTGAAAGGGCAGAAGTCGGAACAAATAAAGACAAAGCAATGTGAGATTGCCTTCCTAGACTACATCAGGAGAGTATGGGGGAAGAGGCTACAGCTCCAGGAGTTTGTAGCAGAGGGATCTTTGAGCTGGGTCATGGTTGAGTGAGCGTGGAACTGAGATGAGAAAGCTAAGGGCGCGCCAGGCTCAGAGGGCAAACAGCTGAGCAGAGAAGGGGCTAGGAAAGAGCAGGGTGGGCTTGTGCAGAGGTCGCGGAGCATCCGGCTCATGAGGGGGATGGAATGGGGCAGGGAAGAAAGGAGGCAGAGAGGGAGGAAGGAGAGAGAAGGAGAAGTGATGAGGACTGAGAAAGGTTGGCCGTGATAGTCTGACCGGGGCCCGTGTTCCACCCAGAATCCAGGTTTGGACCCAGCTTACAGGCAGCAGGTGCCATGGAAGAGTTTCAAGTAGGGAAGTGACATGCTCAGATCATCTGGGAGAACAATTGCACTAATCTAGTCGGCAAGGCAGTGTCCCTTTTGTTCCTCGTTCACTCCTTGAGTGTCCTTCTGGAAGCTTTGAATGAATGAATGTTTCCAGATAGATACTGTAAGATTTTTATTTTTGCCTTTTTAAATTTTTTTAGTTTTAATTATTATGGGTACATAATAGTTGTATATATTTATGGAGCACATGTGATGTTTTGACACAGGCATACGATGTGTAATAATCAAATCAGGGTAATTGGAGTATCCATCATCTCAAGCATTGATCATTTATTTGTGTTAGGAACATTCCAGTTCCACTCTTTTAGTTATTTTAAAGTACACAATAACTTATTGTTGACTGTAGTCCCTCTGTTGTACTACCAAATATTAGCTCTCATTCATTCTATCCAGTTATATTTTTGTACCCATTAACCATCCCCACTTTATCCCCCCTCCCCGCTACCCTTCCTGGCCTCTGGTAACCATCATTTTACACTCTGTCTTCTTGAGATTATCTTAATTTTTAGCTCCCACATATGAGTGAGAGAAAACATGCAAAATTTGTCTTTCTGTGCTTGGCTTATTTCACTTAACATATTCTCCAGTTCCATCCTGTGTTGTTGCAAAGGACAGGATTTCATTTCTTTTTCATGGCTGGATAATATTCCAATGTGTATATGTACCACATAACACAGTGCGTGGGAAAATGTTGGTCAAAAGATACAAAATTTCAGCTAGAGAAGAGGAATAAGTTCAAGAGATCCATTCCAGCGGTCCCCAACCTTTTTGGCACCAGGGACCGGTTTCATGGAAGACAATTTTTCCACACACTGTGGGGGGAGAGGGGAGGCAGAGCTCAAGCAGTGATGAGAGCGATGGGGAGCGGCTGTAAATACAGTAAATACAGATGAAGCTTTGCTGGCTCACCCACCGCTCACCTCCTGCTGTGCAGCCCTGTTCATAACAGGCTGCAGATGGGTTGGGGACTGCAGTTATTATACAACATGGTAACTGTAGTTAATAACAATGTATTATGTAGCCTTGAAAATTGCTAAGAGAGTAGATTTTAAGATTAATTCAAAAGAATTGATAAGTATGTGAGGTAATGCATATGTGAATTACCTCAATTTAGCCATTCCACAAAGTATACATATTTCAAAACATCTTGTGCCCAATAAATATAAACCACTTTATTTGTCAATTAAAAATATATATGTAAATTTTTTGAAATAACACAGTATGGACAATGCACTGGAGTAGAAGAAAAACAGAATCAGGAGACTCTTTGACGGCTATTTTAAAGGCAGTATTTAGGAGGTAAAATGATAGGTCGTGATGAAGAAATAATCCAAAGGTTAAGAGGGAAAGTGGACTTGAAGATAACTATAAGGTTTCTAGCCAATGATTGATAAAATGCTTCTTGAAAGAAGACTAGAACCTCTGTTTTTGACTCCAAAAAATAAACACTTGCTTCTCAAATTACTCTGGAAAATTTCATCAGTATGTTGATCAGTATGCTTGAAGGCAAGAAGCAAATGGCATGTTTCCTCTTTGTGTCAAAAATAGCAAGAAATACTTTAATCCAGAGGAGTCTCACAGAGATCAAGGAAAGTATTATCTTAAAATATTATAATTTCTCCAAAGTCTAGGTTGTGTTTTCTGTGCCTTTGGCATATGAGAAAGCAAACGCTACATTGGAATTAAGGATTAAAAAGCATTTCAATGATAAAATCCACATTCATTCGCTCCTAACTTCTGGATTTTAAATGCAATCTTCATTTTATCTCACCTAAGAAGAAGAGTGTGCATTTGGTTTTCTTATTAGAGTCTGAGCTCAAAAACCTGTGTAACTACTTAAGGTCCAGAAACAATTTACAACGATAGAAAGGTGAACCATATTTCATGCGAATGTGAGACGGCAGGTCTGGGCCAGCAGCCGGCCCCTCCCTCAACCCTGTCCTTGCAGACATTTGCCTTCTCTGCCTCAGGCCTCCGGGATCCAGACCCGTACATTATTCATTTTGCCTTTGGCACCCAGAGCACACCTTTCAAATACATGGACAGATGGATGGACATAGCTATGCTAATAGTCACTTCCCCATTGCAAAATGTACCTGAAAATCACATTTTCCCAAGCTTCCCCTCAGGCATTTTAAATGCTCAAAACCAGGTAAATTTTTCAATTTTACACTGAAGTTAACAAGTACTCTACTGTGTAGGAGTTTTACTCAATTCCAAAAGGAAAAAGTATTTTTAAAAAGTTATAAGCAGCTTAAATATGGTTTTGCACAATAAGCTATTTCACTTGGTTTTTAATCTGTATCAAAACTGGACAGTAAAATTTTTACTACTTCCTAACTGGTTCTGGCAAAGGTTTGATTCTATGTCCTTACTCTCTGTTCTTTCACAAATCTCAGGAAATTAAGGATAAAATGTGTGTTAACAATGTTTATGTTACAAATGCAAACATAGGGAAGTCAGGAAGCATTTTAAAAAGGAAACATTTAATAGTCATTTTAATTCATCCATGCTGTTCTCACGTAAAAACCATATATTCTTGTCCTGTTTTCCAAATATATAGTTTATTGAGGAATCAATATGTCTATGTAAATCCTTGTTCACAGGAGAATCTTTATTTTTGCTTTCATTGAATTTGTAACCCAAATAAATTGAATTACTCAATTGTTTCACATGTAACATATCCACAGTGAAGAGCTGACGTTTTCTTATTGTATGTCTTAGTAACACCTGTCAGGACAGCTAATCAAATAGACTTCACAGTCTACTCTGCCTCCACAAAAGCTATATTCTTTTTTCTCTTTGGTATGAAACATACCAGAGATGATGGGTAACATGAGCAAATTTACATTCCATATGAATTATGCTTGGCATTTGTATTTTGCTTTTACATTCAGGAAGGGCTTTTTCCGATGAACTCTCTTTATAAATAGAGACTTTGAAGAAAACAGAAAAGAGATGCACAAAACTGAGCATCCTGCAGAGTGCCTTTCTAAACAGAAGATGATGCCGTCTTCCGACTGAGCTCTGCCTGGACAGGATGTGTTAGGGGCAAACAACTTCTTCTTCCTGAGCCCTGCACAAAACATGTTAAGGATCTAACTCCCAATGCAACAGATTTCTTGACATCTAATCACAGCTGCCTGGTTGTACTGCTAATGGTCTATTAAAATTCCAAATCAGCTTATTAGTATCTTTGTGTATTTCTTCAGTGAATGAAACAAGAATTCCAACAGAACTGTCTTTTTAAGTCAGTAACAAAGCTGGAAGCCATCAAAATGATAAGGCACAAAAACCTACAGAATTCATCTTTCACTTGCTATCAAAGAAAAGGAAATCAACAAAAAAAATGTGAAAGTCATTCAACATAGCAACAACCTCTCTCCTAATAAAAAATAAAATGCCATGCATGCAGATATTGACCAAGACAAAGGAGAGAAGTTATGTCTATTCAAAATTTTTCACACTAAGTAGCCATTTTCATTTGATGATCTTTAGCACGGTGAGAAAATTAGTAAGTTTAACATCTGCGTATGCCATTTAAAACAAGATAGTATGTTAAGATGATCTACAAAGAGAAATAATTTACCTAAAATGAATTGAAGTTAAGAAATAAAAATCTTTTTAAAAGCTAAAAAAAAAAAATCTTTCCCCAGAGACGTGGGGGCCTATGCTCTGTTTGAAAGTTGCTTTGTCAATAGAAATGTGACTATCATAGGTATCTGCGAACAGGTAGACTCTGAGCGCAGACCCTTAGGACATTGGTGAGGGTCCTGTGACATCTCTGCTTTCTGTAGGGAGATCTGGGACCGTACACATAGTAAATGAGCACCACCTGCAAAACAGTCACAGAGTCAACTGCCCTGGATGCAGAATCCTCTGCCATTTTTTTAAAGACCAAGCCAGCCTCTGGAATTCTTGAGCAATCGAAACAGTAGAGCTCTACTAAGACTAACATAATATTCTTCTGCTAACCAGGGAGGCTGGAGCATACCAATTTGTTCTCAATATTTTTTTTTAAAAATTTGAGAAGTGTAACATTTTTACACCAGTGTTGTAGTTCAATGTACATTTCAATAGTGAAATATAAACAGACCTGGGAAATCCAACTCAAATAAAAAGCGGACATATTAAAATATGCAACTCTAAAGGTCAACATGGCTGTCTTTGGCTCTGTGCTATTCTGAAATGATCACTCTGCATGGAATGATAAGTAAGATTTTTTTGTGTATATGAAAAAGGGAAAGTTCCCAAACAGGTTCATTACTATGACTTAATTTGAACTTTCTGAAAAAAAAAATTTTAATGTTTTAAGAAAATATTGAACGTGGCTTTCAAATTCCCTAAATGAATCTACATATACAGGAAAAAAATGCCTAATGCCAAATATAAAGATCATAATCCTTCTTGACCCTTCATCTGGGAGTCAAGTTCAGGTTGGTACCCACAATCTCTCACCTACTGGTGGACGACCACACCCTCATACCTGTAACTCAAACCTGGCATAGGTTTAGGTAATTTCACCAGTTATCAAAAGGGAAACATTGGATTCTGATCTTGCAAAGCAAATAACGCTGAGTTTACAGAGGACAGGGATTTCCACAGGAAATCCCACATATAATATTCTCCCTGGGTGAACCCAGACATGTACACCAATGCGTTCCAATACTACATTTTCTATGGACCAACTAAATTCAGACTCCTAGAAGGAACAATTCTTGGTTCCTACTACATTTATGAAATGCCTGTATTCTATTACTAAGGTATTAAGCATGTTCAGAAAGAGTATTCTCTTGGTCAGACCCACTTCTGCAGCATTGCCTCAAGTTTTGGAGACCACAATTTATGAAGCAATATTGAATAATGAAAGTATGTCCAAGGAGTGTAATCAAAATTCTGAAAGTAATGTTAAATGACAAATTATTTTAAAAAGAACTGGAGATATTTAGCCTGGAAAAACAAGAAAAACTGTTTTATACACCTCTTGTTGCAATTTTATAGAAAATGTTTGTTTTGTGTAGGAGAGGCTTATTTTTTGTTGGTTATAAGAGGTAAACGGATTTTAGCTCTGTATAAGGAAATACTTTCTCATAAATAGAATATACTACTTTGTCAAAGATAGGGGTCCCTCTCCTAAAAGAATTCCCATTCACCATCTGTTAGCAATACTTTAGTACTAAATAACAGGTCAGACTCCTAACCTCTAAAGTAGCTTTAAATTCAAGGATCCTAATAGTCTATATATTTGGTTAACTCCTAACATATTATACTTAAACAATTTTTTGCATGAGAATTCTGAATCATTTCTGGAGCCAAAGGGTTTCTTCGAAAGCAACCCATTAAGTAGTCAAAAACACTCGATTCAATGCCAGTAGATATGATTCCCATTACCTTACAGATTGGGTTGTAGATATAACCATGAAAACACAAACTTCAATGTTAGACCTAATTCTAAAACCTAAGTTCAAATCATCCTCTACCATTTAAAACCTGTTGTGACCTAGACAAGTCTCTTAACCTCACTAAGCTTTAATTTCCTCATGTGTAAAATGGGATAATAGTATTTAGTGCACAGGATTGTTATATGGAGTAAACAGGGTAATGAACATAAGGAGCTCAGCAAAGTCCGTGGCTCACAGAAACTCCTCAGTGTAGGGCAGCTGTTGTTAGACAACCCATCTTGCCCTACAACACCCCTACAACCTGAGCTCGGAATGTTCCTTTCTCCTGTACAGTTTAAATAACACTTTCTGCACACACCCTAGACTTACACATATATAGGAGGATAGATAAGGAAGGGGGAGGGACATAGAGTTTTGCGTGAATAATCTGTAAGTAAATATGTCTAACACACACTCACACACAACTTTTTTTTAGCCTGTTATTTTGACATCATTGTAGATTCACACGCAGTTATAAAAAAAAAATAACACAGAGAGATCCCATGTACTCTTTACACATACCTTCTTATGTCACGCTATCTGTGTATATTGTCGGGCTTTGTTGTCAGTGTTTTGCCCTCCATCCAATGTATTGATGCAGACAAAGAATGAAAATACTAAATATTGCTGAACTGACCTGGCCATGCAAACACCAAGAACCTGGACGTGCGCTCCCCTGAGATCTGTGTAGTCCCTCTCAGTTTCACCCTAGCCAGGCACACTCTCACTCCCTGCAGAGTTTTCCTTTCTAGACAACATCTCACCACTGCTTGGTGAAAAGCAGAACCCCTGTTCTGTAGGGCTGAACTTCTTGGGGTTCTTGGAAAATGATAGTGTTGTGACTCACTGGGCAAAGGATGTAGTTTGTGTCTAACATGGGAATATTCCAATTTCTATCGATTAGATCAATTAATATTCCAGTGCTGGGGTGAGGTGGTATGTTTTCTTTCTTCCAAAAACAATTACTATATATTGACTGAGCTCTAGGGGAAATGTATCCTAGGATATGGCTGAGGTTGGTTTCAATACAGTTGGAGTCTTTCATGCAGAAAATTCTCTATTTAGCAATTATATGCAATGAGAAAACTTGAAATTCATAAGTGGTTCAGTAAATCACAAGCCACGAAGAGTGCAGTAAGAGCCAAAGAGAGAAAATCTAGGCATTTAGTCAAGTGCACCAAACCAATATTTCCCCAAAAATGGCCTATCAACAAAATCTGTGGGGAGCATTAAAAAAACACAGATTTCTGCACCAAAACCCAACCCATGATGGTTCTAAATTCAATGGATTAAGGCAGGGCCAGAGAAACAGCATTTCTAGAAAGCTTCACGGGACGTTCTGCTTAAGAGCCAGTTCTCAATCTACCACTCTGGGCCACTCTATTTCAATGTGACGACTGTGTGGTGTGCTCAGATTAAGAAATGAAAATGAACCCCTCCCTTCACCTGCACTTCCAAAACTTTTTAATTTCTTTTATATTAAAATTAATTTTTACAACGATGATGATGAATACAGTTTTTCAAATTACTTCATGGAGACTATCTAGTTGGAGATAGTATGAAGCCAATTTCTTGGAAGAATATGACGCTGATTCATTACAAATTTGAAGAGAAAAAATACTATATCATATTGCCAGAATACTTCACTTGTGACAAAAAAAAAAAACCCTCACTGATGCCAACCCTCTTATAGCCTCTCCAGCAGGTGGTGAAGGTGAGGGTGACACGCAGGTGCTTGCCCAGGGACACATCCGCAATAATGAAACCAGGAGCTCTTCTTGGCAGAGCTTCCCCACCCCCATCCCAGCCGTGACAAACTCCTGTGCACCGTGTACCACCACAAACCCTACCCTCAACACCGTCACTGTCTGTGTGCATCAGAATCATACCTGCAAAGAAAATAGAAAGGTTGGGAGTCAAATCTCTGGTGCTAGGAACATCAACACATTTTTAATTAAGCACCTGTCTGAATATGGACCCATTATACACTGTAGCAATAAAATTAAACATTGTCACTGTCTGCTTTTTAATAGCTTACAAGCATCTCATATTTAGAGTCCCCAAACGAGAATTTCAAGATATATCCCCTTAGTCTTTGGCTGTCAAATAATCACTGCATGATTTTTCTCACTTTCTCTTCACTTCATAGACTATTTATAACTATGCTTAAAGTGTTAGACTCACATGGGCATACGTGGTGCATAAACATAAAAGAATATTAAGTGCACGCAAAAAGGTTGGCCTGTATCATGCAATGTCAAATAAAGTCATCTTCCCCACAATGCGGGAAGGATGGAGCCTAGAGGAAGTGACCCAGATGGTTCATGGAAGGCCTCGTGAGGAGGAATCTTCACTCCAGGAAAAGGGTGTGTTTTAAGGACGTGGATCGACAGATACAGCAGACTAACGGAGCAGAGGATACAGTAGAAAACGTGGATGCAGGCATCTCCCTTATGTGCCAAAATACCTCAGGCTCAAATGATGACAATGAACATGGAGGTGCAGTGTCTGACCACACAGTAGGTCTGAGTCTGGGCCCCAGACCAGGAGCATCAGCACCACCAGGAACTTGTCAGAAATGCAAATCTTCAAGCCCCATTTCAGATCCACTGAATCAGAAACTCTGGGTTTTGGATGCAGTAACCCCTGTTTTAACAAAACCTCCAGGTGATTCTGATGCACACTCAAGTTTGAGAACCACTAGAATACAGGAAATAGAAATCTGACAGGTGTGATCAGACATCTTCTCTCAGGCTGTAAGAATCAAAACCTCTCTTCCCACTCCGATGTAGGCTCTACCTGCCACCTGCCTTCACTCCCCCACATTCTCTCCTCTTTCCTCCCCTCCCCTCCCCTCCCCTCCTCTCCCCTCCTCCCCACAACACACACAGACAGCCAAATGAACACCTGTATGGGGTTCGAAGAACTGAACACACAGCCCTTACTTTTCCTTTTCTTGGAGAACGTTATCTCACAATGTGTGAATAGAGCTGGGGCAAGGGGTGGAATTTAAACAATCCCTAATTAGGGAAGGCGGCACCACATATTTATCACATTATACTGTTGTGTATTTACCCTTGCCGCTTTTGATGCATTTGCATATAATCTTTCATAATTCAATTCACTTGTTTAAATCATTCCTTTTATTTTCACGTATTTATTCAGAAGGGAACGTTCGTTTTTGCAGCTCACTGGAGCCTCCCAGTGGCAATCGTATGTCATTTCAGGCTCAGCTTTTATCCTGGCAGCTTTGAGGGAACCACATCCTCAGCATTTCCCCTGAAACAGACCCAAAGCAAGCGTTTTATCTGAGATGGGCTACCTCAGCCTCCCAGCTGAAATCTCCCCAGATGTTGGCTTTGACTTCTTACATCGATCAAACTCTGTATTCGGTCACTTGCGTGGTGGGGATGACAACCGGCAGGATACTGGTCAAATTGGAAATCAACCAGGAATGCAGACAATAAGAAGACTGTCAGAGAGACGCGTCCTCTGATTCCCTTCCTCGGTCACCTCGAGGTGTTCTTCCTAGGGTTTCCATTTCTACCGCCTGCCTTTGAATTTGTGCCTGCTCAGGGTAACCATTTCCAACCGGAGTTTTCAATACAGCCTTGTCCCTCCTCTCGATTCTGGAACATTCAGTGGCTCCTCGGCCTCGCCATCGCTCTCCTGTGGCAGTCGGCTCTGCCCTCTGACCCTGCCCTCCCGGGACAGCCTCCTCTGACACCCGGCAGCAGTCCCCGCGCCCAGCCCCGCATCAGCTTACGTCCTGCCACTGGCTTCGGCCAGGGCTTGGGGCTTACTCGGCAGTATCACCCTTCCAGAAGCCAGGTGCCTGTCTCCAGATCAATCTCAGGCTAACGACACCAAAGGCCATTTCCACTTAGACAAGCACTTTGCTGCCGAAGACGCTGGTGTCTCTCCAGTCTCCCACTCAGAGTCCCTTTGCCCTCGTCTTTGGCTTCAGTTAGCTGTGCAGCCTGAGCCAAAGCCGTCTCCTGGAAAGGTTGCTGAGAGGTGGTTTCCAGGAACCGGTGTTCTCACATCACTGCGGGCTTAACTCTCTGCTGATGCAGTGCCCCCTAGCAACGGGCCTGCCAACGTCAGCGCCGCTCACAGAGCCGGGTCACAAACATATCGGATGATGTCTTTTCAAAGTTCAACCCCACCCCCTTGGCCTTCTCTGCTGAAATGTCACCCGAGGGCACCCTGCACTTCATTCAGTTCATTCGTCCTGTGCCACCTTTCAAGAAAAAAAAAAAGCTTTATCTTCCACCTGGGTGCCTTCTGTATACAGAAAGTCTGTTTTGCTTCCCACATGGGCTGCTTTAAGATCAACATATACCTTTAATCAATCTGTGTCCAGTATTCTTTGCAAAGAAAAATTTATGCAAGTCTTTGGTGGGTATAGGCATACATTTATAAAATCATACCCTTGGAGATATTAATATATTATGAAAAGGAGCTCATCTTTCCAGGTACATCTCACTTAAGCTGATTTGCACTCAGAAGGCAAACAGAAACAAGATTCACCAAATTGGATATCTCCAAACTAACTAGAATAAAGTTCAAATTCAGGATTTTCTTGCAAGACTCAGAGTGGGGAACGTACACAAGGCAATAAATACCCTGACAGAGCAGGAGTTTTTGTGCCATAGAGACTGAGTTCCTGTCCCAGCTGCCACACGTGTATAACCTGGGGAACTTGCTCACTTCCAAGGAGCTTCAATATCTTCATTTGTAAAGTGGGCTAATATTTCTACTACTGCCAGAAAGATTCAGTGAGATGCTAATTGGAAATCTCTAAAACAGTCCTGAAAGCAGTGAGTATTCCATTAATGGTAGTTATTATTTCAGCAAGGGTTAATAGAAGCTACAATTTTTCCAGTGAGTTGTTCCAATGGGTCACTCTCATCTGCCTCTTACACTTGGCACATGCTGCTCCTTCTGCCCTGAATCCATCCCTTCCTTCTTCGGTACTCACCCTCCACCTCCCTTGCCCAGCTATAGGTTACTTCTTCCGGAATCCCTCCCTATTGCCTGGGGGTGGATTAGGTTTCCTTCTGTGAGGACATCTCTCACTGATTTGTTTTCACATATTTCTCCTACCATGCCATCGACGTCTCTGTCTCTGCCCGTTTGCACTGAACTTAAAGTCTCCATGAGAACTGGGCCTGTCTACCCGGTTCACTGCTGCGTCTGCAGCCCCTGCTTGGCACACTGTGGGTTTCCAACAAATACTGAATGAATGAATGAATGAATGGCAACCATTAGATGGTTTCCTTAGAAGAAAAACTAAAATCTAAGGAAAGTAAAAAGTAGCAGCATTACTTATTTTGCAATCTTATAACTGCCGTTAAGCCTCCTTGAATTATTTCTTCAAAAAATATGAAATCTGTTCCCAAGAGCTTTAGCACATTGTTCCCCTCACTCCCAGAATATTGCACAAAGTGATTTCTCAGTTCCTCTTTAATATATGATCATAAAATGTGTTTATCATGTTTTACATCTTTCTAATTCTTAAATTGACTACCTATTGATCACAGAGATACTAAGGAAGGAGGAAATCCTTGGTAGAAAAGTGTTAATAATTTACTAGTTGCCAACTGTACTTTTACCTCTGAACACCAGGTGGGTAGACACATTACTCATGTTTTTTAATCTAAGAATTTCTTACATTTTTATGGCCTGTCCTTTGGGCTTATTTATGATGGTTTGTGACAAAGAGACAACCTTTGCCATTATGATTTATACTCTATTAACAAAGGAAACACAAGAGATAAGAAACCCAAATTAAATCATGGCGCTAGATAAGAAAACCCAAATTAAATCATAACACTAAAAAAAAATCCAGAGAAGGTAGAGGGATGACTCATAACTTTAAATTAAAGCAAAGAAGTACAGACCATGGACAAGGAAATATAGAAATTTTCAAAACCTAAACTAAAAAAACCTAGCATTTGCCAAATAGGTGATTTTCAAAAGTCTTTATCTTGTATTTGTGGCATCATAAAATAATGCCTAGCCATTAAAATATTTTAATGATATGTTTTAATCTTATTCTGTTTGTGCTTTTCTTTGTAAAACTAAGCAATATATTTTGGTATGGTTAAAGTGTTAGTGGTCAGCAGTAGATAGCCAATATCTTTCTATGACTTTCTATTAATGCTATTTATCACAAAATTGATCCAGACATCTATTATCATCTTTAGTGGTCTCTTAAAATTCCTTGAAGGTGAGTGCCAATTCCAAAACGACTGGGTTTTAGAGAAAGACAATTCCCTTAAAAACAAAGAACTTGAGAGAATTGAGAGGAAAAAGTCCTGCCTTCGAGTTTGTCCAATAAAAGCACCTCTCATGATAGAGACCAAAGGTTAGTTCAATAGAATAAGCAGTCAGGAGTGTATACCCAGCAATCCAGACACTACACAGCTATATACGACCTGAGCAAACACGAATGTGCAGCGCAGGAATCCTTAATAACAGGAGTTAATATGACCTCAGAACTAACTGATGCTAACTAAGGCCACCTAAGATACAACTACCACATAATTATCCAGAACACTGTCTTTGATTTTATGAGGAACGTGAAAGCAGAGCAAATATTGACATTGGGCTTGCAGGTAATATGCTAGCTAGACTTAATTTCACATCACAAACTCAAACCTGGCAAAACCTGGGTGTGTGAACCACTTCCAGGCTTCATAAAGTAGATATAAAGAACTGAGTCCACGTACATACACATTAATAAAAATGTATATATTTTTTTATTTTGCTTTGCCTGTACCCTGTACTTTTGCAAATTTATGTACCTGCTCCATTACCAATTTTGTTTCCTATTGTTACCTTTTGAATTTTAAATGCATATATTTGACAATTTTTATTTCTTCCACCTACAGATTTCCATGAAAACTAAATTAAAAAGAATTAGAAAGAAACATAGTATGTTAATTTTCTTTTAATTTTATCAATAAGCTTTCTTGTCTGATTTACTTATGGTCAACTTTAATTCTTTTATATCTATTAATAGAACCCAAGATGCCCAACTTGTTTTCAAAGTTAGCACATGAAAATCTCTTCTTGAATCAAAATCCTACCCACTGGACCTGTTTTACTTCCAATGGATATTTGTAAATTATTTATTTGCTTATATGCAAATAGTACTACCTAAAACAAGTTAGACAGGGTCTCTGTCTATAAGCACAGGCATTTGTGGAGAACACCAAGCTCCTGGAATCTGAGGCCTTAATGAATAAAGGAACATTCCACTCTGTTATGTTTCCTCATCTTTTTTCTTCCACAATAACAATTTTGCACTATTGATTGCAAATATATTAGGAAGTTACCCAATGCCACTAATTCTTTATCTTAAAAAAAAAAGAGTATGAATATGGAATGAAAAAACATTTTTCTAAAATTCTGACAGACAAAAATTTGTACAAATAAAAGAAGATATATCACTAAATTCTAAGATAAAAGATTTTAATGCAGTACATAGTTTCCTAAAGTCAGTTTATACAGTCTGGGGCATAAAACTCTTGTGGTTTACCTGTGTGTAATTTTAAGCTGCAGAACATTACCTGCAGGTTGGTATGTCTGCTGGGGAGCAATAACTATTGTGTGATAATTTCCACTAAAACCCTGACAATCAGTAGTTTCATTCTATTGGAAATCCAGAAAGTCACTGCAAGAATGGAACTGAGGTTTTTAATAACATAGTCTAACTCATCAAAGGGCCAGATAAAAAGGTACAAAAATTCACAATATAACTCCCTTGAAGTTAACAAATCAAACCCAGTCATAAAAATTTTATTTTAGAAAAAGCCTATTCAAATTACATATTTTGAAATTAAATTATGGTAAAATTGAATCTAGAAGAATATGAGGAAACTACAGCAAAAAGATAAAAGAGTAAGCTAGTACCTAGAAAGAAGTGGAAAAGGAGAGATGGTGTGTGTGGGCAGGTGTTGAAATTTGCGAGTAAATCCTATAAACAGCATAAAACAATAGATGTGGGACACTGTGTTTGACAGATTGACACATAGAGAAAGAGAAATTTTAAAGAACCATATGGTTGGTTTGGTCCTAACACTGTCTCTGAAAAGACACTTTGTCTATTCTACCTAAAAATAACTTAGTAATAATTGTTAAAAAAATTTTTAGCAGAGGAACAATTTTTTCACTTGTTACCCCAAGATCCCTCTGCTGCACCTACAATTCTCAGGTCCCTAGAAGCCTCTGAGGCAACTTTCAGGAACCTTGGAACTCTACTGACCAGTTCAAAAACCACTGCAGTATTAAATTCATATTTTTCAGAGTCAACGGATACTAATATAACTTGGGGGAGGCGGAACGTAGAACCTCCAAAACAATCTCAAAATACACCCACATCCTATCTCTTAATGTTGGCATGCCTCAGGACTCAGTCCTTGTTTTATTCTGTGTATTCTACTCACTCTGCTCCTGAAGGAGCTCCACAGATCACCCCTACACTGGCAACTCTAAGTTGATGCCCAGTAGCTCAGCCCGGACTGTCTCTCCTGCACACGCCGTGCTCTGTGCAGTGGGAGGACCCGTTGGCTCTGGCTTTCAGATGCACCCCTGCTCGCCCCCACCCCCGTGCAGATTCCCTCCTGCCTGGATGGCTGCCACAGCCCCCTCGCTGGTCTCTTGCCCCTACATCCTATTCTCAAAACACCAGCCAGGGTGGTCCTTACACAAAGAAATATTATTTCGCTCCTCTACTCAAAACCCTCCAGAGAGTCTCCATTTCACCAGAAGGAAAGCTAAACTTCTTTCGATGGCCTACAAGGTCATGGTGGACACTGTGATGTGCTGCTCAGACCCTCTTCAGAATGACTTATGACCCTGCTGCTGGAACTGCTGTTGGCAGACAGCCCACAGCTGTCAGCATCTTCAGGGATTGCCTCAGCTGAAGAGTCACCTCACCCAAGGTCACAGAGTCTTCCCAGGGCAGCCCGTATCCAGTGACAGAGCCACGCAGGCTTATCAAGGCCCAGACGTCTGGCCCCAGTAGCGACTGCTCTGAAAGGCCACTCTTGGTGCAGTTCTCCGTGTGGGTGCCGGCTCAGGCTGAGGTTGTGCCTGCCCTGTAGCTCAGCCTCCACTCGGTCCTGTTTCCTTCTGCTCCTTCCCATAGTGCTTCACTCCAATGGCACCCCTAATAAATGAGCGGCTCACCCGATTCCCTCCCAGAGTCTGTTTCCAGAGATCCCAGCCTGCAACAGTCTGATGTGATCCAGCTGCCCGCAGCCCCTGTGACTCCATGTCTCACCGACCTCCCTGCTCACTCTGCTCTGAGCCAGCACCCTGGCCTTGGATATTTCTTCAAAAGGATCAAAGGATCAGCATGCTTCTGCCTTAAGGTTCCCACACATCTGTTCCTTCTGCCTGGATCACGCTTCCCCAGACATCTGCACTGCTACCTCTCTCACCTCCTTTCAGTTTTGCTTAAATGTCACCTTCTAAACACACCTACCCTGACCTACCCAGTAGGAAATAGGAGAAAAGTTTTAAGGAGGAACAGGTCTCATTTTTTTTTTCTGTGTTTGCTTATCTTTCAGGAGTGTATATTTCATTTTGAAGAAATGACTTTATTTGTTTTTTAAAAAGTTTGAAAATTACTGTTTTAATCACATAAAGACAGTGCAGTGGTTAAGGACACCGCCTCTGGGCCCAAACAGACTCGGGCTTGAACGTCCCAGCACTGCCACTCTGCAGATGTGTGGTGTGGCACCTCGCAGCCGCCACATCTTTACCTGTGAAGTCGGGGTAAGGATATAACTCGTACTTCTGAGACGGTTGTGAAGAGCAGATGACTTTGTGTAGATAACAGACTGAAAACAACAGAGATCCATGCAAATATTGGGCAGTATTGGAAGAAGGTCCATGAATCACTGGAGCGTATTTGCATCCTACATATCGGGGTCCTAGGAAATACTCTCTCAACTACGCTCAGCTCTGAGCAGACTGACACTTTCCACCAAGCAGAAAGGACCCATCCCAGTAGAGCAAGTGTCACCTGAGGGCACGATAACAGCCTAAAATATGTCACTGAGGACACAGGTTGCCAACCAATACAGTCTACGCATTTACAAAGTACAAACTCCTAATTTTTTGCTCTTTTTGCTCTGATTTAATTACTTTAGACTTTATTCTAATCTCTAAGGCACATGTGGAAAAAAATCACACAGAATTTCAAATATCTAGGTGTATCTATGTTCATGAGAAGAGCTTTAAACTTTAAAACCAGCATTATGTCTGATTATTTGAGATTATATGAGAGGCCTAAATCCCTTCATTTATATTTTTAACCCAAAGTTGTTATATTTATTTTTGTTTCTGTGGTACAAAATAATGCACTTGGCTTAAAAATAAAATAATAACTCCTCCAAAATCTCAACTGCTGTGGTGTTTGCTTCCATTCATTTTTCATTTGCTAGAGTGACACGTCCTTGCTCATAACCTCCAATCCACAAGCCTGACTGATTTCAGAGGTTACGCTGGAGGTCCCCTGGCCAGGCAGAGATGATAGACCACCTATCAGCTGGCACTAATAAAAACCATGAAAGTCTAAGATTTACCATTACATTATGTATCTGCCTGTTCAGATTTATTTGCAGATTCTACTATAGTTAATTTCTTTATTTTTAAAGAAAGAATCACATAAGGCTATGTTTAAGAGAATTAATAACAATGTTCATTGTAGGAATATTATTAAAAACCATCATTTTGCAATTACACATTAAAAAATAATAACTGCACCATTTATTAAAATAATAATGATAAATGGTGACATAAGAGATAAGGAGAGCAGGCAGGAGCTGTGCAGTGTGACTTTGCCAGGAGTTCCCATTACCATGTAAGCAGAGGGTGGCCCTGAATGCTGACGGAGACAGACTGGGAGCAAGTTACCTCGAATCCTGCAGATCCGTGTGCTGTGTCTGGGAAAATCTCTGCCTGGGGTGAGGCAAATTTGGGAAACTATTTTCTATCCTCATAGCAGGGTGTGTGCGTGTGTGTGTGTGTGTGTGTGTGTGTTTCCCTTTGGGAAAGTCAGTGGTACATCCAATTATTTAGGGTTTTCTTTAAAGTGATTATTGGCTGGAAATTGCCTTAGCACTTCCATGTCCTCATCCAGGACATCCTCATGCACTCCTTCGATTTTTCTTCATAGCTTTATACAACTTAATATCCAGGCTAGGGAAACTGGAAATTTCCTCCAGGTCAAACAACTCCTTAAATCTATCTACAAATTTATTTTCTTTCTCCAACCTGAATTTCATGACCCAGAGGATGATGGTAGTTTCTTTGCACAGATGGTCAAAGGTAACAAGGAGTTCTTCCAAGAAAGGATGAGCATAGACCACATCCGCTGCCAGGATATAGTCAAAATTACTGGAAGATCTGGGGAAGTTTTTATCCAAAGCTACTCCCCAGGAAAGTTCTTTAACCTGAGGCAAATGCTTGCTTTTCATCTTGGTGTTTCGGGAAATATTATACTGCAGGTTTCCAAGTAATTCAGGTAAATCTGTGGCAGTCACATGAGCACCTGTGAAACAAAGAACAGAAGAAAAAGTAATCCTCGTGGGATAAGCTAAAATAATCAAAAGTTTGAAGCCAACACGCACCTTGCAATTCTGCACACTTGTTAGTGCCAAGTAAAGGACTGGTCAGTACATACACACAGAAAGGGAATCCCTCTCAAAATAGATGCTAAGGCAGCTATAGATCGCTGTTTAAGAAAAAAAAAATGAGTCCCATGGTACTTGTGCACACCATTGCATTTCTCTGTTCTCTTGGCTTTTTGTTTGTGGTTTGTTTCATGGTGATGGCTGTTTTCTATTTCTCTACTACATGTTAGGAGAAAAATAATAGAGAGAAAGGGAAATTCAAAATATTCGGTACCCTCATTAGAACAATCAGAAGTCATTGATGTAAGCACCTCCCTAAAAGAATTCAGTCATGTGGATCAAAGGAGCATATGTAACATGGGGCATTCTATAGTTGAACAGGAAGAGCTTGCATGAGGAATAGTGTGAGGAAAGAAGGTTTTTCGATGACATCACATGGAAAGTATAACAACATCCATGTTTATGCCCAAGTTTTCAGCTTGACCCCATCATAAGTGTTAATCTTCCCAACAAAAGGTGTTTAAAGCTACAACATGCATATAGTACTCAAAAAGCCAAAGATCATAGATATATGACAGAATGCTTAAAGATGTAAACAATTTCCAAGTTGAAAATGCACAGTGGTGATCATTTTCAGGAAGAAAAATTCGCAGGAGAAAATCTGTAGAAATTTGGTCCTTAAAGTGAACTTTGAACAGTAGCAGAGCCTGAAAAAAAATCTGTAAATAAATCTAGGATTGGCCAATTCCACAGCATCAGGCAAGCACAGACCAGGCTAAAGAATGGGAAAGCAAAATTGGAAGCTAAGTCTAGCTCAGCTTAGACCAAATTAGAACCCATTCCTTGGCCACAATGTCACAATATTTCATGAAAATATTAAAATGAAAGAGAAATATGTATATCATTGGTAGAATCACAGAAATATAAGCCTTTACATTCTAGTGTGGGTGGGTCTATCATTTTCAACAAATCTTTTTAAAATCCTAGGATATGTAATATACCTCTTCCCATATTAAATGTAAACTATCTGACTATTACACTTAATATCTTTGTGTCTAGAGAGGTAAACACCACCACTTTCTGAATACTGACTAAACAAAGCTTTCATCTTTTGATATTTGTTTCAAGTTAGACAAACAGACCAAAGGGATCAATGCTTTTTAATAAAACAAATGACTTCCCAAAACACAAATTCTGAGACTTTCAGGTATAAATCAGAGAGTCACTCTGACTCTATCCATACTAAATGGAATAGTGACTTTGGAAAGCAATAACAGGACAGAGCAATTTTTAAAAAATATATTTGGGAGGACTTCAAGGGTCCTATGTCTCTCCAGTGTGTAGAAAGTTGTAAATTGCTAAATCTTGAATTCCTCTCAAGATTTTAGAGTGGCAGGTGTGCACTTCTGAAGATCAAGGAAATCAAGACAGATTTGGGTAGTGCACACCAGAGCAGGCAGCTAAATTAGGGCAATGAAATAGATAACAACAACAAAAAAAGAGTGAACTGAAACGGGCTCCGGCATACATAGAGACTATACACGCTTAGTTGGAAAAGATGCTGGTAAGAGAAGTAGGGGTCATGAAAGAAGAATGGAAATGAACTGAGACAATAAATTCAAGGACAAACACCTAAAAATAGAAGTGGGCATGTGATTTTTATGTGATCTCTAATACTTCTTCCTTATTCTAGCAGGTGCTTTTTCATAAAAGCATAGCACTTCGAAACCCAAAAGGAATCTACAGCTACATGGGAACACTGAAATAGTACTAAAATCTAAAGTGCATCAGAATCAGCAGGAACAGAGCCTGTCTCTGCCTGGTATTGCACACACCTCCTATGGCAACCAGCAGGCTTAAGTGCACCTCCCATTTAGATACTTCATTTAAGGCTTGTGATTCTTTATCAAAGAATCAACACAACTTACACAGAAAGTTCTAAAAGAAGCCAGGAAGGAGACTTTAAAATTGGTAGAGCTTCTTGATGAAGCCCATTCAAACAATTAAAAAGTTACAAAGAGGCCCAAGTCATAGTACATTGGATAGCAAAACAACTAATGATATTTAATCATTAAATTCTCTGACCCGTATTCAATCAAAAATATCTACTTACCAAGTAAACTTGCCACGATGGAGACCAGTCCTGTTCCAGCTCCAATTTCAATCACATTTTTGTCAATCATATTGTACTGCTTTGCATTTGTTTCCAGGAAATAGCATAGAACAAGGGCCTACAAAAGTTTAAAGAAAGAAAAACGTGGTGCTGTGCAACTAGTAACAGAAAATAAAACTAAATTCTATTAGATAAATATGCCACTGATGCTGTGATATGTGTGCATGCGTGAGCACGTGAGTGTATTTGCGTGTGTGCGTGCACATCACTCCAAAATATCATCAGCAGAAGTACATCTACTGATGTGTTCAACATTTTGGCTAGAGAAAGCTTTTGGGGATTGTTAGGAAAAACCTAGAGATAACTAAAAATACAGAATTCAGTTGCTTAGGTTTGATCATCTTTAAAGGAAGCACCTTCTAATACTACTAGTCATTTCCAAGTAGTGTAAAGGGTTGAGGCAGGCAGTGGTGGTGGGTCCACTACCTTTCATGGGACAGTTGGTAAAGGAGTGAGGGCCTTTTAGAATATTCTGCATGTGAGACTCAGAGATTTCATTATAATCGTTTAGCTGAAACACCAGCAAAATGGGAAATAAAAATGTTTACTATTATAGATTCATAAAAAAACTGAAGGAATAAACGACTTTCTTTATTATTCCTACAAATTTTGATAAAAATCCAAAATAGAATTAATTGGTAGAAGCAATTTCCCAATCATGTGATTTCTAAAATTTAATATTATTTGAGGTCATAAAGTAAGACTATGGAACCTCTTTTCTTCTTCCAAGTAGAACATAATAATGAACCAAACTGGCTGGAAAACAATTAGAATGTAGCAAATTTTGTGTAAAATTATACCGATGGCCAAACAACAGCACCGTAACAGTCCGTGGCTTCAGTAATCCGAATCTCATGACCAACAAAATGAAAACCTTCCCAGGAAGTGGTTGTTATCAGAGTTGGAGTGAAACACCTTGCCATGATCTCTGTGACCACCCGCTTCTCATCATAGTTTTCTCTGGTCTCTGAAAGTGGAAAAAAAAAAAAAAGGCAATGGTTGTGTTAGTAAATCCATGAAAAAGGAGAAGAACCTGATGGAAATGCATCATTTCTACTTAGTGTAAGTGTCTTTTGAATAGTCATTGACTTTAGATGAAATAAACTAATATAATACGTTAAACTATTTGAAATAACTCATAAACTAACATTTCATACATCAGGGTGGTAACATCTTTCAAATTTTTACTGAAGTTGAAATCACCACTAGTCATTTCTGCAATGCTACATGAAACAAATCATTGATATACTTTTTAAAAGCAATATATTTTAAGGGCCACCAATCAGTTCATATAGAAAAAGAGAAAGATTAATGATGGAGTATGTGATCCGAACTATTCATATTGGCCACATGGTGCAATTCCAGTTACTCTGTGTGCCACGCACAGCGCTGGGTGATGGAAATGGAGTAGTTAGCCAGACAGACATGGTCCCTACACTCGGGAAAACTACAAATTCATAGACACAATTTATCTAAACTTCAGCAGTACATGTGGTATCTCACAGCATCCCCATGAAGGATTATTGGATTGGATGAAAGAGTTTTTCCACAGTGCCCCCAAAGCACATGGCTTTGATGCCCACCTGGGCAGACCTTTCTAATAATTGGTATGTTCTCAGCTTTGCCCTGACAAACATTTTCATCAATTGTTTGATGATATTGAGTATGATCAAATTTCAGATGGTATAAATGAGATAGGAATAACAAGTATGCTAGAAAGCCAAATGTGATCATAATATCTTGGTGAGATAACAGTGGATTGGACACAACAATGTGAAATTTAATAAAGGTAAGTCTAAAGACCACATTCAGCCTGAGTTTAACAACGCTGCTTGAGAAGAGAAACAGATATATAGATTTAATTGGCCACAGGCTCAATATGAGTCCTAAGTATAATACAATTGTCAAAAAAGCTATTACACCCAGGCCGTGTTAACAATATAATTTCTAAATGAGGGCAGTGAAGGCTCTGTTCTAGTTCGTGCTGGTCAGATCATACTCGTACCATGTTCTCGGGGAGCCCCACTGTAAAGGGATACTGAGAAATTAGAGCAACTGAGAGGTGAGAAATTTTGAAACTCAACCTTATAAAGAGGACAGTTTGGGGAGATTAACATGTTCATTATAAAGAAGAAAAGACCTGAGGGAACACAAGAGTTTTCACAAATTTAAAGGACTAGGAAATAGATGTATGTGTGCGCGTGCGCGCGTGCGCGCGTGTGTGTGTGTGTGTGTGTGTGTGTGTGTGTGTGTGTCTCACTTAGAATCCAGACAGAACCATGTGTTCTCCAAAAGAGCTCCAACTTAACCACACCCCACAGGAAGGGTCCAGCCCACCACCCAACTCTGCCACTACTGTAAACATTGACTCTTGACGGAGATACAGAGAAAACAAAGACATAAAAAAAATTAATATTCTTCAGCAAGAACCATCTCTTCTATTTAATATTTTTCACTGTACTACTTAAACAACTGCATGCATTCACATTCAGGAAGAGTTCTAAGCTCCAAATAATATTGGTAATATGTTTTATTTGAACTTTAACTTTCATTTCACTATATGCACTTGCCTTGCTAATAAGATTGAGAGGGGCGGGGAGAGGGCAACATTTGCTGAGGAAGCCCTTCAGGGAAAAGTAGAGAACATTAATTGCTTCCTTGACCTTTAGCTGGATTTGTCCTCTTGGGCCCCCTTGCACACTCCTTGTAAATGTAGCACTTCTTTGACAAGTCACCTAAGGTATCAGGGACTAATAGATGTTAGAGTACACTAAATCCCAGGGGCATCTTCGAAAGTTCCAGTCTTTGATATAAAAACTTTGCTTGTGAATATTTACTGCTACAACCTGACATCTTTGACTTTGCACGTTCTTTTAAAGGTTAGTTGGCCAGATTAGTACTGCTGTCCTAACAACTACAGAAGGATGACAGATGAATTCCTGGCTTTTGACTGTGTCTTTCTTAATAAACCGAGTTAGTCATTTCTTTTTAAGAATGACCATATCTTTACCTTCATAAGGCAGTGAGATTGAAAATATATATGAATATATCATAATAACTGAAAATTATGTTTACTCTCAAAACAAAGGACCTTCGAAGAGATTGCAAGAAACAACTATAACCACTATCAATTATAGATACACTCTAAAAAGAGCACAACTCCATCTACCATAAATGGTCAAACAAAATTAGTTATATACCTAGGACGATCATATATCATATAGAAAATGTCAGGCGGAATAAAATTTAACTTATAATGTTTTTTATTAATATTCTCTTTTGAATTTAAATACTGTAAGAATACTATAGGCATCCCATAAGAAATAACCCTCATAAAAATTAGCATAATTTGTAGCATGAAACCAAAATATGCTAAATTTGGCAGCTTAAAATAATTTGCCTAAAGGGGAATATG
This sequence comes from Cheirogaleus medius, assembly GCA_008086735.1. Taxonomy (NCBI): domain Eukaryota; kingdom Metazoa; phylum Chordata; class Mammalia; order Primates; family Cheirogaleidae; genus Cheirogaleus; species Cheirogaleus medius. The sequence continues at coordinate 10,947,388 of VBSM01000605.1, forward strand.
CTCCTTGTAAGGACAACACTGATAGAATGATCAAGTGTCTTTTGGAGTAACCAATGATGATTAAAATAAAATTTCTTTATGACAAGAAAAAATAATAATTTGTCTAGATGTAATAAGTGGAATTTTAAATGAGAAACACACAATTATTTTCTCCTTAAAACTTTGGGTGCTGTTTTCCCACACGAACTTCTATTTAAAGATTTTGAGGTAATAGTTTCAATAGTAATTATTTACTTAAGTCAAATGACATGTTTAATACCAAGTTCTAGCAATGACACCACCCATTTCAATGTTGATAATAATAATCTCTAAACTGTAATCTAATGGAAAGAGCTTCATGATTATAAAGGCATTGCTAGAGCACTCCTATTGTAATAAAAAGAAATCTGTGCTCCAGTTTAGAAAAAACCTGTCCCTCCAACTGTATGCTTTGTTGAATAAGGGATTGAAGGTTGAAAAAATTAATGAATTTAGCAGATAGTCTTTGGTTTTTAGTTAGGATTTGAAGAGCAATTTTCTGCAAAAAATTAATAGCCTTGTCATACAGCGGAACCCTAATATACATTCTACATTCTAAAGAATAATTTTTCCACATATACCCTCTTCTTGTTATCTAACTTTCAGATCCCAGGACAAATAACCAAAACCAGGTAATGTTACACAAAATGCTGTTATCTTGGCTTCCCTCTATGGAAAGCAGAAAATTTCTGATAACTGTGCCTTTAGATAATAGCTATCTACTATAATCTTAGAATATTATTTTATTGATGAATTTAATATTGAAACATAAATATTAAAACAGATTGTAAATAAAACATAATCAAGACATAGTAGTAAATTATGTTTCTCTCTTGGACTTATCTATTTTAATGCTTTTTGATACAAAAAAGTCTTAACACCATTTTCCTGCTATTAAATCTTTGCTGATAGTGAATAAAATCTACCAGGTGCTCTTGTTCTCCTGAGAATTAAAGGGGTTTCAAGTATGAAGTGAAAATTAGCAAGATTCTGCCACATTATGATGATGATTTTCTTAAGAGGAAAATTCAACAGCGAATTGACTTTGCTGCTAGATTACAGAAAGCCTTCAAAAATAGAGGCTTTGTCTATACTCTTCCCTTTTATACTTTTAAGGTCAATATTAGCAATAATAAGTGAAAGGGTCAGATCACATAAATATACCAAAAGAAAAAAATCCAACTCTTTAACAGCTATGACAAGTGAATTCAAGCTTCCATTTGAAGGCTGTCATGAAAACCTGTCAGCAAAATTTAAAGTAAAAACCCCTCTACTAAATGAAAGAAACTGTCATTCAACTGAATCTTCTATTCAAAGATGAATGTCATGTGCTTCTTAGAAATGCCTACAGATTAAAGAGAAGAAGAAGAAGAAGAAGCTAAAGGTATTTTCAGATTAGTAAATGGTCACAGGTTTAACATGAAAGATACAATTCTGAACACCTCAGCAATGTCAAGGTCTTGGGCTCATATGTTGAAACTAATTCCTGAAAAGATTTTACAAACATTTTCTGTCTACTGGTCTCCTTAGTTTCCAAAATATACAGAGGTTGTAACTCTAACCAAGCAGACCAAATAATACTTCTTTGCAGAAGAAAGAAAATTCATCTGCTATTGAGACTTCTCCAGATGCAAATGGGGGGAAACCCCACCTAAATTATAATAGTTGTACTCAGAGTTTGCTACTGGGAGTATGGAAAGGACAGACAACTACACAAATGTCAGTGAAGCTTGGTAAATGCTATAAAATAAATATTTCTAAAATGCAATGGGAGGCACCACTGGTTGGATGAATCAGGAGAAGCACAACAAGGGAGAAGACATCTGAGCCCAGGTAGCTGTTAGAAGATCAGTGGAGCTCGTGTACAAGGTGGAGTTTGGGCCACAATCCCGAAAGACACAATCATCAATGCCATTATCCCAAATGTTGAAATCCCAAAAGATCAAAATCCAAAAAATGTAATTCTAAAAACAATTAAATTCTTTTAAAGACAGTTATTTACGTTTTTAAAAGATTTGAGAAACGTATTAATAAAAACATGACAGAACACTTCATAGGCTACTTTATACAACAAAATAGGCAATAATAACATACATATTTTTATAAGCATAAACATTCAGGTGTACTAACAACAATCCCACAGGTATAATAGTTGAGAAGGGTAACCATATTCATGAAGAAATGGCTTATATAATTGCAGCCATCTGAAATATCCTGATGGACAACCTATGTCTTTTGATGAAATTGATCAAAAACCAAGATGAAGCCAGGCATGGTGGTGGTACCTGTAGAGCCAACTACTTAGGAGTGAGGCAGGAGGATCACTTGTGCCCAGGAGTTCAAGGCCAACCTGGACAACATAGTGAGACCTGTCTCTAAAAAATTAAAATTAAAAAAAAATTAAAAATTGATAATGGATCACACTGTGTATACATTTGCTCAAAGAGCTGAGAAATTTTATCTTTCACAAATACATATGTACAAAAAGGACATCTCTTCATTTATTGAGGAAGTTTCAACAAGTTTTTGTGTACTCACACAACCCTTACACACAAAGTCAACGTTGTAATAATTCAATTTTGTGGAGTCAAATTTGCAAAAAATGCATAGAAAATTAGAATTTTCTAAAAGTCTTTACACAATTTACACCTCCAGTATTGGAAATGATGCAAAGATTAAATACACAGTAGGGAGAATTTAAAAAAAAAATGCTGACAATTTAAAAATGTGGGGGAAAAAACTAAAAAAATGAAAAACAAAATCCAAACCCAAAAAAACTAAAAAGAAAATTCAACATATGAAAAAATATAGTATAGGGATGGATTATGAGTAATTGCTAGGAGGTAGCCATAAGAGTTGGCCAACTTTCACTACTATTAACCATATTTTGAAGTCTTGCAGAAAGACAAATAACTGCTTTTTTTTTCTTTTAGGGCATGGCTCTCCTGGGAGAATAAATGCATATTGATTTTCTACATGGTGCTACTCTTTTTGAAATTCTTCTTTGATTTCAGTATACACTGACACGAGCATTCCCTATTAAATTTTCCCATCTTCTGTGCCATGTTCCTATGATTGCTTTGAGTACATGGAAATCCATTCTACATACATTCATATACAGACCACACATTTGGCAGAAAAAATACTGGTGATCAAATGGCAACACCGTTGCATGTCTTCTTATCCTACCATACACCTAATTATTTTTGAACCAGTCAGTGACTTCGCCGGCTTCTTCAGGCAAATTCAGCTTTAATTCATTAAACCTCTGGGAATTTCTTTAGCTGGAAGGGATGCCAATGCAGACAAATAATACATTTCTAAACTGAAGTTTTCCTCATTGCCATATGTCGTGGCCAATTCACTCATCTGAATTTTCCAACAAATGTTTTGGGCTGAATAGAAAAAACTATTGGCAACACATTTAAATTCACTTTTAGACGCCTTGGTCACACCTAATTCCAAATCTGTCATTACGGTTTGGGGATTCAATTAGATGTTAGGGATTTTAGACTTTAGAGAGTTTGATCTTTTGGGATTTCAACATTCAGGATTATGGCGTTCAGGATTGTGTCTTTTGGCATTATGATTAACACGATACAAGGTGCATGTTGGGTCTGTAGAAAACGAGCTTTAAGAAGTAGGTTGGGATTAAATTTATGTTCGGTGTTGACCTTTGTTCTATCAGGTAAGGAGGAGCCATTAAACGTTGTCAGAACAGGACTGACATGATCACATTGGATATTTGAGAACTACATCCGGCAGCAGTAGCTAAAGGACCGGCGGCCTTAGAAGCTAGTTAGAAGGCTATTGCAACAATCCAGATGAAAAATGACAAGAGTCTGATGAAGGCGGCAGCCTTGCGTCTAGGAGCTAGGTGTGTGTTTTCGCAGTGGTGGTCTGCCTCCCCTAAGGGCAACAACCGACATCCAAACTTGACATTCAAATCTTGAGTTTTGGAAACATCTGAAGCAGATTGTATATTAACTCAATGGAAATCAAATAGGGGAGGAGGGAGGAGGGGATGGGCGAAAACCTACCTAACAGGTACAATGAACACTAACTGGGTGACAGGCACACTTATAACCCTGACTCGAGCATTACAAAAGTGATCTATGTAACCAAAAACATTTGTACCCCATAATACTTTGAAATAAGTTAAAAAAAAAAAAAAAAAGGAAGTGATTAAGCCATGAGGCTCTGACCTTGTAAATGGATAGTGCCCTATAAAAGGGCTCCAGTGGGGTGAGTTTGACCCTTTGTCCCTCTGCCATGTGAGGACACAGCATTTGTCCCCTAAAGGATGCAGCAACATGATACCACCTATGAAGCAGATACAGGGTCCTCACCAGACACTGAATCTGCTGGTGCCATGATCTTTGATATCCCAGCCTCCATAACTGTGAGAAATAAATTTTTGTTGTTTATTAAAAAAAAAGTTCTTATGCTTTAGCCTAATTATTCTATATTGAAGAATTTATTCAAAGTAAATAAATTAGAAATGTATGAAAATGATCTGTATGATGTTCTTTCAGCATCAATTATAATACAAAAAATTTTTTAAACCTACAATACAATTTGTTAAATAGAGTTATTTTTATTCAACATGTGGAAAATTTAAAGTCTTATTTAGCAGATATTTATTCAGGTTACTTTTTTATTTTTTATTTCAGCATATTACTGGGATATAAATGTTTATGTTATGTATATTGCCCTTGCCCCACCCGAGTCAGAGCTTCAAGCGTGTCCATCCCCCAGACGGTGCGCACCACACACATTAGGTGTTAATATACCCATCCCCTCCTCCCCTCTCCCATCTGCCCAACACCCGATGAACTACCATTTGATCCAGCAATCCCATTGCTGGGCATCTACCCAAAGGAAAACCAGACATTCTATAAAAAAGACATGTGCACTCTGTAATGTTTATAGCAGTACAATTCACAATTGCAAAGATGTGGAAACAACCCAAGTGCCCATCAATCTATCAGTGGATTAATAAAATGTGGTCTATGTATACCATGGAGCCACATAAAACAATGATGATCTAGCACCTCTTGTGTTATCCTGGATAGAGCTGGAACCCATTCTACTAAGTGAAGTATCCCAAGAATGGAAAAGCAAGCACCACATGTACTCAGGTTACTTTTTAAACATTTAAAACGCATTAAATGATTTTCACATTAGTAATTATATGTGCTGTAGTACTCCGATTAGGATACTAGATACAGGCAGCCCCTGAGTATGGACCACCCAACTTACAGCACTCTCTACTTACAAGCTCCCAAGGCTCCCCATAAGGATAACTTATAATTGAATAATTAATTAATAATTTGGGAACTAGTTTCTTCCACACGTGTAAACAAACCCACATGGCATAAGCGGTTAGTTGGCAGCAAGTCTCATAGACAGATAGAGAGGCAGCTGATAGAAACATAAGAATAGGAAGAATTAGAAGATCCAGGGCCAAGAGAGTTTATGACAAAAGAATTAGCTGAAGCCTTGCCTCTCATTAAAACAGGATTTGCTAAGATCCTAACACTGAGCAGTTTACAAAGGTTTACTTTGCAGTTAGGGAGAACATCAGCTGCTACAAGGCCATTTACGATGAAAAAAAGAAAAAGGATCTGCAAACAACCCTAGATACCTTTTTCAAGAAACCAACTTCAGTGGTGAGCTCCCACCTCCAGCAACAGAATCAAACGCTGATTCTCCAGCACCCACTCCATTCTCTCCAAAACCATCTCCATCATCACCTTCTGATTACTGTTAGCTACCTTCTTGCCCTCAAACATGCCCCTTCTGGTAAGCAATACATTGATGCAACATTAGGTGAGTGTTGACCTTTAATATTCTTTTTGAAATTTCTTCTATCTCCTATCTAAACTTTTTGTATAAGTTTGTTTTTATGTTCTGTTTGTTTGAATTAAAAGAAACAGCACAATAATTTCTGTAATTTATTGTTATAATACAGGAGTATTATTATATTTATAGTATTATACTATATTACCACATATGAGCCATCATCGTATTATTATTATTGTTATTATTACCATCTATGTGCCGTTCATCAAGAATCTGAGTTACATACAAATCTGACCTAAAGACGTTCTCAGGAAAGTATCTCACCTATAACCCAGAAACCACCTGTATATTGCTTCAGACTATAGTTTGACAGGTTTCTTAAGCAGTGAGAGAATTACTCAAATTTCTCCTTCATAAACTAATGCAGTATTGTTTATATCCAATTCTGCAAAGATTTATGAAGATCCTCCTGAAAGATGTTCATATGATACCTTGAGCAGAATGATATATTACGTCCTGAAGGGAGTCCACTGACTAGTGACCAGAAATACAAGATCGTCACTAATGAGCAAATTTAAGTCCAGCCAGTTGGCCTAAGTTATAGCTCACTCATTCATTCATTCATTCATTCAGCACCTGGCCGTTATGAATTCAAAGATAGATCAACATGTAAGTGCTATAACAGAGGCTTAACTAAACAACTCAAAAATAGAAAGTTTCACATCTTAGAGAGTTCAGGAAAGAATTAGCTGAGCCTTGATGACTCTGAGTTCATCAGTCAGATAAGAGAAGGGAAGATATACCACACACAGGAAACAGCATATGCAAAAAGCATCTCACAAAAAGTCTCTTGATCAATTTTCCAATTTGGGAAACTCGGAGAACTAGAATCTAGGATAAGAAGGGATAGTAGTATGAGATAAAACACATCACACCATGTTAAGAAGTCTTGATTTTATCCTATAAGAAATAATGAGTCACTGAAGAATTTTAAGCAGAAGACAAATGTGACAATATTTGAATTTTTAAAAGATCATGTGGGCCACAATGTGGAAAAAGAACTAGAGAGGGTAAAGAAAGAGAGCTAGGATGAGACAGCCAATTAGAAGGTAGTTAATGATGGTCAAGATAAGAAATGATAAAGACCTGGATCAAGGCAAGTGATGTTAGAAGCAGGACAAGGGGACGGGAAACATATTAGGGATGTAAGATCAATGGGACGTAATGATGAAGGGTGTGAAGGGAGAAGAGTGGGACGATTCCTGGTTTCTGGGTAGCCAGGGAAATGGTGTTGCCATAAACTGAGACAGAAAATATAGGTGGAGGGGAAAATCGGCAAAGAAAAATTATTTTTTACTATACATTAGTCTGTGGCATAATGAGCCAGCCATGGATGTGTGCCACGCCTATTAAGAGAATCTGCTACAAGGAGCATAGTTGTCCAACACTGCCACCTTCAGCCCCCAGAAGACCATGTTCTCCTCTAGTTGCTTGCTGGAGGAGAGAGATAGGTCACCCCTCTAGCGGGCAACTTTTGATCCGGGATTCCCCATCAACCCATCCAAGACTTTCTCACAGCTGTGTTGCAGTTGGAGGATCTTCTATCCAATCTGTCTTCCTCTCACGCCCACTGGACCCATGCCGGGAGAGTGGGAAGGCCCTCCCTTCCTACTTCTGTTCCTTCCTTCCTTATCCTCCACAAACATGCCCCCCAGTGTATTCCCTACACCTGCGGTCCCCAAGCCCCGGCCAGGGACCTATACTTGTCTGTAGCCTGTTAGGAACCAGGCCACACAGCAGGAGGTGAGCGGCGAGCAAAGGAGAACAGCTTCATCTGTATTTATAGCAGCTTCCTATCACTCACATCACTGCCTGAGCTCAGCCTCCCTCCCACAACACCCCCACCCCATCCCCACCCCACCCCTGGCCCATGGAAAAATTGTCTTCCATAAAACTGATCCCTGGTGCCAAAAAGATTGGGGACCACTGCTTTATACATTTAATCCCATTTGGGCAGATGTCCCCCATGTAGACATCTTGAAGGGCCCAACAGACACGAGGCAGCATGTAGGATATCAAATAATCAGTTGGAGTGACAAATTTGGGAGTCATTGTACACAGGAATCACTGAACCTTGGGTAAAGATGAATTTGCTCCAAGGCTGCGGACCCTCAGGAGACCCCACTACTTCATAATCTGTTGCTACATGTGCTAACAGCTGGAGAGGGGCTGTTGGCACGAGGCAGGCAACATAAGATATTTGGAATAGTTAATGTGCATGAGGTTTAGATACCTTAGATTATACTGCAGCATTAGAAACATCTATAGAGGAATTTTTAGCACCAACCACAGTCCTAATTTTAATCTGTATATAAATGACATCCTATAATCCTTGGATCTTCATGCCAGTGTTGAAATATGAGCACTGAGCTATAGCTCCATCCTTTCCAAGCACAAGATACTGAGGGTAAAAAGTTAGGACAGGAAAAGTCAATATCCTTCAGTACTTGAGAACTGAGTGTTCCTCTACTTGGTGGAAGTCTTTCCAACAAAATGCCATCTGACTCTGTTCCAACGGCACACACTTAATCCCTTAGCACTGTGCTTGTGAACATATTTTTAAAGCTTTAATTGGCTATATAGATGATTATGAGGTGTGTTCGTCTGTGTTGCAAAATATGTTAATACTAGTTCTGTCCCAATCTTACCTTGAACTTCTTCCATTTCCTTCGTAATTTGCCAAATTATTATGCACACTGTTGAAACCAAGAATTGTTACTAATGGTAATGATAATGATGCAATTTTATTCATCTATCACAGAGAATTGCATCTTCATTCAAATCATCTAAATGGCTGGATTCTCTAAGTGATTACAACTTAAATGTTTAGGTTTGCAAGAACTGCTACAGTAAAACTGTTCGTGTTTAAGACAGGTAGGTTGCCAACACTGGGCATACACCCAGCTCTCTTGGCCTAAAGATATGCTCACCTAGGGAGAAGCCACCTGGTATGGCCAAAAAAGGAAAAACAAGGACTATAGTTTTTAGAAAACATGTATACTGTATACTGATAAGGAGGGAGGGAGGGAGGGAGAGGGAGAGAGAGAGAGAGAGAAACCAAAATAATCAGGTTTGCATTACAAGTGCTTTCTAAAAATATGGTAACTCTTCTAGTCTGTCAAGAGCATATGTCTGTACTTTTTATCTCAAGACAATGGGGAGAGTCATATTACATAATCCATGTAAAGTCACACTTGATATTTAAGACTATGTACAATGGTGGGTCAATTTCAAATAACCACACTGGTAGTAGGAATCAAACTTAATCTCTTTACATCTAGAGGTCAAATTACATTATGTATTTGCCTATAATTAATAGAAGGACTGTAAACACAGCCTAGAGATTTTTTTTACAGTCTAAATTGATCTTTCATCCAAGCATTTGTAAAAAACTTGTAGTTTTTACATAAAACTATTTTTATCTCTCTTGTAAACTTCTTATCTGAAGCGAAATAACTTAGAAATCACAATCATACATTTAGTGTACAGTACTTGGGGGAAAAATTATTCCACATTTAATGGTCAAAAAAACTCTAAATACTTAGTAAGTCTATATATTTTATTGCCTGTCAAAATTATCTTTAACACATCATCAGTATCATAAGTGTTATAGCAGTAGACAATAAACATTATTTGAGATATTTGCAGGTTAGCAAACACAAGGCAAGACATAATATGCAATTGATAAAAGTCCTAGCTCCCTTTAAGACATGAATGAATACTGAAAAGGTAAGGTTTTGTATTCTATTAATTGTTTGTCTTATTAGAATTGGTCAAATCACAAAAACATAAAATGATTCACCTTTATGAGCTTCTGGATCCATCAAATGATGAATTAATGGATGGCTATACATTGATGTTTTCTTGATCATTTCTTGAAAACTAGACAAATACATTAAAATATCAAATGGTAACAATTAATTTAAAAATGTATATTGAGTGTTTTTATATTTGCCTAATAAAGTTTAACCAAATATCACAAAGAAAATTATATTAAAGTATCATATATTAACAAAGCATGATTTAAGAAAGATCATTTAAACACTATTTAGTACAAATCAAAATTAGAACAAAGCTTTCAGAGTCAGAAATTTTAGAAACTACTAGAGAAGGAAAACATATTCTTCACCAGACACTACCTCAGCTGTAATAAAGAAAGGCATCATCTTCTTCTTGACTAGGAAAATAATAATCCTAAAATGTAAGAGGGGATTAAAACATTGGAAGGAGAAGCTTCCTTGTTCCCATCAATGCGTCATTAGCATGTCTGCAACGTCAAACAGCCTAAGAGATGGTCTTTTGAGTAGCTTCTACCTTAAAGAGCCCAAAGCATCCCAGAAAATATATTTAAAACTGAAGAAATTAAAGTATTTCGTGCCTCCCAAATAGGTTATCTGAATAAACTTAAATGAGTTTTTAGTCAAACTTTGGAAAAGAATAATTTGATATTTCACTTCTCAATTTGGGTCATATAATAATTACTGTGCTCCCATGAATTAATATAGCCCTCCTTTCTTCCAAATCCCAAAACACTTTCACAGCCACGTTTTTCTTTACAGCATGCCTCAGTATATTAGAAGACAATTATTTTCCCTACAGTTTACAAACAAGGAAAACCCAAAGGTTAAATTATGTCATGAAGGTTACAGAGCTGAAACAATACCACAAGTGGTCCACATTTTGCTCCCAATTTAGTATCTCTTCCATTAAAGAAAGCCTTCTTTGTTATAGGTGTCTGCCTGAAGGCCAATATTTAAATGGTAAGCCTGAACATACCTAAACGAGTTGGCTGAGTTTCTAGAAGGTAAAAAGTATCATCCGCAGTTTTGTTTTGCTGCAGAGAGCCCTGGTAGTGCCTGTAAGGCGAGCACCAAGGCGCACAGCTTACCACTGTACACACTGGCAGCGAGTCCAAGCAGAAGGGATTAGGATCCTGACAGCTGCAGCTTCTGCGCCTCTGGTGATACAGCAGTGAGGCTGGAATGCCCGCGGTTAAGGGGGCTGAAGAACAGTAGAAATAGTCCATGTGAGCGTCTCATGAACAGAGCTATTAATAGAACTACTAGGTGAATGAAAACCACTCCTGCAAGTGAGTGGACTATTTGGAAGAAGCAATCCATCTTTTAACTTTGATGCCAAGAGCTATTCTAAGAATTCATGATTATGACGAACTATGAAGTGGAGGCCACGTATTTTTCATGTCACCTGTCTGCATGGGAACACTGTTTTTAGAACCTGACAACCACACCCAGGAATCAAATTACCATGACTCCTTCCGATTCGGACTGAATGAGCAGGCCAAGGGTGCACGGCCACCTGCGCACCTGCACGTGTGCATATAGGTTTGCATCTCAGAATACATGTAAATTTCCCATGTCGCTGAAAATGTCCTTGATGTGAAGTTACTAGAGGTAACAAAACCAAGCAGTATTGTAAAATTAAACTTAGGAGTGCGAGTACAGCTTCTAAGAAATACTTTATATTCCATGATGTATACACAGTTGAATCAAGGTCACTTTAATATACTGGAAAGAACTAGTAGGACTTGGAAGCCTGATTTTATTTATTCCTGTCAATAATTAGCTTGTGATTTTACTGTTTACTTAGTATGCTTCTTGGCTTTATTATCTATAAAGAAGGATATAAAAAGCACACAATATATTTGTGGGGTGAATAATATAGGTAAAAAATTTTCTGGAAAGTTCAAAATCCTAAACAATGTAGACTATTATTCATAGGCAGTTAATTTGGGGCAGAGGACACTCTCTTTATGTTTTTTTTTGTTTTTTTTTTAACAAGAATAAAGAATCACTTGATGAATAAAAATTGTCTTTTTTGAGGATTTATTTGAAATATCTTGTAATCCTCATTGCTAGATTTCTAAAGATGTAGAATCCCTAAATCAATCATCTTAACCAACACGAAGACAATGATCTTTCCAGTTATAATGATCTGTTTAAAAAGTACATAGAGACTTTTGCCTCCGGCTGTAAGTGGCTTATAGCAGACCTCAACTTCTATTAAGAACCAGAAAAGCAGGTTTTTAAACACACACACATGCACTTCTGTGAGAAAGTATCAGAGAGCTGTCAAGGCAGCCAAGGATTCTAGGCATTGTTGATTCTTGGTGAAAGGAAAGAGGCTGAGAAGTCAAAGATAGGGCCACATGTTAAGAATACCAGCAAAGCTTCCAGCAATCTCACACAACCGGGGAGACAAGAGAGTTGTGTTTGGGGCCAGGCACAGTGGCTCACATCTGTAATCCCAGCACTTTGGGAAGCTGAGGAGGGAGGTTCGCTTGAGGCCAGGATTTCAAGACCAGCCTGGGCAACATAGCAAGACCTCGTCTCTACAAAATAAGAAAAATTAGCCAGGTGTGGTGGCACGTGCCTGTAGTCCCAGCTACTCAGGAGGCTGAAGGGAGAAGAACGCTTGAGCCTGGGAGTTTCAGGTTGCAGTGAGCTATGATGACACCACTACTGCACTTTAGCCCGGGCAAAAAAGTGAGACTTGTCTCAAAAATAAAAGTAAAAAAGTTGTGCTTGGGGCTGGCAAGGCAGCCAGGAATTGAGGGCTCAAGATCCCAGAAAAAAGGGACAGAGAAGTAAACCTGACACTCAGCACTGATCTTTCACTCAAAGCATTTACTGATTAAGCCTGTTTAGGGCAAGAGGCTAACTTTTGAAGCATTAAGTGGCAAAAGGCAGGGCCAAGCTCAAAAGAAGAGAGAAACACCCAGGCTTTCAATGGGTACTTCTGGAAAACTACTTTCTAGGAATGGGGGGACCCAGAAGCTGGGGTCTTACAAAGATTGCAAACAAAGCTTGAATCACTTGGTCCTGACTAGATTGAGGTGATCTCTCTGCTGACTGTCAGAATACCTTCTGGAATCCTCTCTAAAGGGAAGTCCAGAACATCTACAATTTTTCATATACAACGTCCAGCATTCAGTCAAAATTTACCAGGCATACCAAGAAATAGACAATAGAAATAAACTATTTTATCTAACAGATTTAATAGTTTATTAAAGTATTAAAGTATTATTAAAGTATTTTATTAAACAGATTCACAGATAAATTTTATTAAAATAAACAGATGACAGACATTGAGTTATTTGACACAGACTTTACAGTAACTGTGATTAACATGTTCAAAAATCAGATGACAAGAATTATACTGGGGAGCTGGAATCTATAAAAATGAGTCAAATAGAAAAAACTGAAAAATAATAAATGAAATGAACTCAATGTATGGTTTTAACAGCAAATGTAGATAAAGCTAAAGAAAAGATTGAGCTGAAAGACAATTTTACAGAAAATGTATATGATGGTCATCATCCTAAATAAGCTATAGGTACAACAATTTGATTTGAATAATGAAAAATTTGCTTTGCTGATTATTTTAAACAATCTATTTTATAGGTAAAATAGCACCCTGGAATTTTGAGTTAGAAGATTTGGGTTCAGGTCACAAATTTTACCTACTAGATGGGTAAATTTGGTAAAAGTGGTTAATATCTCCAGTTTCTTCCCTTATAAAAGGATTATACCTTGGTCACAGGGTTAAGAGAAAAAAAGGATGTATAATACCAAACTGTTCTATAAATACTGTACTCTGACACGTTTCTAATGGTCCTGGCTATCCATGTCCTTCTCATGCCTAGGCCCATAGACCAGGTAGACAGAAATTCCATTTCTGAGCACATCTAGGTGTGGCCTCATGACCAGGTCAATGAGATAGGACACAAGTAATTTTTTTAGTCACCCTTAACATAAGACATTCTGCTTGCCCTGGGCTTTGGTTCTTTCCCCTTCTGGCAGGTTGCAGTGCAGACATGGTAGTCACCCATTATGGACCATTTGGGCAAGATAGCACCTAGTGGACTGCTGACCCCGGGACTCTGAATGACCCTGTGGTGCACAACTGCTTCTCAACTCAGACTGGTCAGGCTGTTGAGGAAGACAGAAGTAATGTTCCAGCTTACTCAGACCATTGTACATGAACATCTCTGTTAGAGCAGCTACCACGGTGTAAAACAAACGTAAATTATCTGTTAAAGGTAACACAAACTTTTTAGCAAAACTACTACTATCCTACCTACAAACATATATGCAGAAAACTCCCAATTACAAGTAACTTTGAGAAATGGGAATAACATGAAAAAGTTAATGTTTCCCTCCTCCCACCCCCCAAAAACGTCCTGCTTCAAATACCTCCAGAGAAGAGAAGCATTACGAAAAGATTTGAGTTTATATGGAAGTCACTGTTGACTCTAGAAGGAAGCTGCTCGAGAAGATTGCCAGAGGCAGAAGAGATATTTGAAATGAGGAAGAATTATTAATAATGAGCACAGAAAAGCAGCTTCTGTAGTCCAAGGACTGGAGAAGTTTGGCTGACAAGTAAATATAAATGAGAGCCTAAAAAACACATCTAAGAGTCATTCAAAGATTGTTGGAAGTTACCTGTCTGTACTTTGTTTTCCCTGGTGAAGATCTGCAATTTGAAGGCTGAAGGAGGGAATCAGGAAAGATGGAAATACTAAAGATGTCAAAAAGACACAGACTTGGGAAGGTACCTCTGAGCGCAGAAGATGCCAAGATCAAAGTAATTGGCAGTGCTGACCTCAGATAGCTCCTAATTCAACCAGCAGTTTGAGAGTTGTTCCCGAGAGAGCTCACAGCAGGAGCTATCTTAGAACAAACACCTGTGTCAACAATCAACCCCTGCAAGCCGCTCCTAAAGCTGACCCACCCACACCAGTGCAACCCCACCCAGGGCCTCCAAATTCATTTACACAGAAGTCCACTTCTGACAAGGGAAACAGTTGGAAAGCCAGACATTATGGCACAGAGATTCCCATAGTTAATGCTCAAAGGTAGAAGGATACACCCCATTTAGTTTCCTAATTATTTGCTAAAACCACAGCAAACGTCTGCAAATACGCTCCAGCAGCGAGGTTCCCTCCTGCCAGCCTTTTAAGTGGAGCCTGAGGGAAAATGGGAAGCAGTGGGGAGGAGGACTAAATAGTTGTGTAAAACTGCCACATTTGGGGAACGAGAAATATGGACATCTTTCGCTAGGCCTGAAAGGCAGAGGGAATGCATACTGACAGTTACAATATATGTAACCTTAACATTTGTACCCCCATAATATGCTGAAATAAAAAAAAAAGCCCTAAAAAAAAATAATAAATAAATAAATAAAATGGTAATACCCGGGTCTGCATAAATGTTACACTAGACCATTCAACAGGTGGGCAGAGAATACAAGATCTTTTATATGATCAATAATTACATGTTATGGCAGGTACATCGAACTCATTTGCAAAGTTCCCAACTTCAATTTATTGAAGATGCCAAAAAGCAATGGTTAATTAGTTATATTTAACAATTTTATAAAAACGTAAGGTGAACCTGATCTTACAATTGAGTCTTTAGATAATTGTCCGTGTGGGGAGATGAGGGGGTTCAAAAAAAAAATGTGGTACATGTATAGCATGGAGTACTACTCAGCTATAAAAAAATGAAAAAAAGTCTTTCGCAACAACTTGGATGGAGCTGGAGACCATTATCCTAAGTGAAGCACCTCAGAAATTAAAAAACAAACACCACATGTCCTCACTTATAAATGGGAGCCAAACGATGGGCATGCATGGGCACAAAGAGATGGAAAGGACATTGTAATCCAGGCGGGGGCTGGAAAGGGGTGAGGAGCAAAAACATAAATAAAAAATAAATAATTGCCAAGTTTAGCATCTATATTTTTAAAAAGCACACACTAAATACAAATGCTATGCAAATACATTTAATTGTATTATGTCCTCACAACAAGTTCATTACAAAATGTTGTTCTACCTGATCAGAGAGAATACATATTTTTTTAAATTAGGTTTTCCTTTTTCTTCCCTTTGCACTTCTCAGTTTCCCTCTTCTCTTCCCAAACACGGATCTGGCCGTCACAAGGACTGCGGTTGCTTTCTCTCCATCGTCGTCACTAGAGCTGCCTGTGGTCACACCTCCGTCCTTCACGTGAGCCTCTTTCACCGAGTTCTGCAAATCTGAAGAGCTGATTTTTGACGATTTTTCTCCTTTTCTCCTTTGCACGTTCATTAAAGATAAACTTTCAGCATCCTCACTTGAAGATGCATCAGATGATTCGGAGAGATAGGTCTCTCCCAAAAATCCACCACATTTATTCTCTCGTTTAGAATCTGAAAACCTCTTTCTTTTCAGGCTTGATGACTCTTTCAATTTATTTGCTATGCTTTTCTTCTGGGTTTTTCCTTTTGCCTTATCAAGTAGCTCAGATTCTTTCTCCATAGCAACAGAAACTGCTTCTATTTCATTGGCTGCTTCTTCTCTTTCTTTCCTTAGCATACATGTCACAGCTCTGTTCAGTCTCTGGCTCTTAATACGTTTAGCATCTTGTTTTTCCTGTTGAGCTACTCTAAAGAAAGAATCAATTCGGAGCTGTGTCTAAAAGAAATAAAATAAAATAATAATAATACATCAGACAAGTAAAGTTTCCAAACCAAATCAACGAGCTCAACCTTGATCATTTGCATTAGATTATTATATATCAGAGACTACTAATTTATTATCTCCCAAAAGCCAGTTCTCTCCCAATTAATTACTGACAGTAAATTTCACTTTCTAAATCATACTTAGAGCAGTACTTGCACCAACTCTGTCAACTTAGTCCTCAGTCTACATCTCAAATGAGAAATCTCTTCTTGGGTTCTCAGAGAGTGTTAAATATTTTTCTGTAGCCAAATCATCTTCTTTTGGAGCAACACAATTTCATGGGGTCTGTTTCTAAATCCTACTATATTCTTCTTTTAAAAACATTCTCATCACACAATACCTTTAGGAGGCAAGTTCACAGTATATATTAAGAGCTGTAAGAAATATTCATGCCTATTGTCCAGCAAATTTACTTTCAGGAAGATACTCTTAAAAAGTAGTTACATATGGGAAAAGTTATATGCCTAATGTTAATCACAGCATTATTTATAAAAACCTGAAAATTAAAGGTCCAACAAGTGAACTGAACTAATTAATTTAAATCTCTTTGATAAAATGTAATCTAGCCACTTGAGATTATGAAAATTATGCAATACATAGAAAAAAATCTTATGCTAATCGGTGGGGGGGAGGAAGGATTGGCTATATCAAGTTGCATGTATATGTGGCAACAAATATACGTGGGAAAATTAAAGAAAATAAGTCTAAATGTTAACATCTGCATTAGAGGAGGTAATGAGTCGTTTTAATTCATTTTCTTCACTTTCTAATTTTGGAAAAATAAATAAACACATTAAGTTCTATAGTGAAAGAGGAGAGAAGTATTACAACAAAATTTATCTGAAATTAAGAAGCAACTAGTCACTAAGCCAAATAGCTTTCCTTCTCAGTTGGTTCATAATGTTTCCAGGAGATAAAGCCTATCTAAGAAAAACAGGAGAAACTCCTGGAAATGTTGTCTTAGTTTTGTTCATGTTTTTTCAAAATTAATCAAACCTAATAGAAATTGATTCAATTTAAATATATTATCTCAAGATATATGATCTCACTTCTGCTAAGTGGCTCATTTGTATGCATGTTTTGTGATTGCTTCTGGGGTGGGAGAAGGCTTGTTTTGTGTGAGTAGGGACAGACAGATAAAGCAAGACAGAGTTACCTGTGGGAACTCAGAGCCATATATATAAAAGGCCTCTTTTCTCCTCAAAAATCTCTCCTACTGACAATCAAAGACTGAACTGCTACCTTTAAAGATTTATTTATAGAATTTAAAAATGTTAGTCCTTAAAGAAACTTTAATGATCAGAATTGCTTTGGACTGGACATTTCCTAGACTTAAAAAAAAAATGAAAATAATTATGAAGGAGGTAATATTTTTAATCAGAAACATCTTAGTGTGAAATCCATCATAAGATAGGTTTTTTTCAAAGTCAAAATGAATAAAGAAAGCAAAGTCAGCCCTAAGCGTAAGAATATGAATGAAGAATAAGAAAATGAAGACAAAGTCCAATTTTTCTCTTTTCCTATTTTCCTTTGTTCTCTTATGTAAAGTATTGTAATTTCAAAATGTATGTTGTATGCTCTAAAATAAAAGCATTAACTGGTCTTTAACAACTGTCAACCACAGCCTCACTGGGTTTCCTATTCATCCTGGACTTAGAAAAAGAGCCCACCGTGATTACCTGCTGGGCATTGAGTTGCTTTAATACTGGAAACAGAGATTCATCTGTCTTCGTCCTATTCCAGCCAAAATACCGCTGACAAAATATGCAGGCAGTTAAGACTTATAAATGTTTTGAAAGATATTTAAACAAATGATAAATAAAAAGGTCCAAAGAACCCACCCTTGATTACATTCCCCATATCTCCAAAGATTTTAATATTTATAAAGATTAGAGTTGTGTAAGAAAGGAATAACAAACAAATTACTCCAACATAATCACCTGGCACTATGTTCTTTTCAATCCTCTAAGACAAAACATATTCAACTATCATTTGAAGACATCAAAGACTCGTGACTATCAAAAAAGGTTAACCTGGAATAAAAACAAGTTTCAGACAGCCTACACATATCTTTGATAGAAAAAACACTCTAGTTAGAGTAATTCTATCACAAGTTTTTAAACATCTATCCAAATGATTATTTAAATACCCAGAAAAGAAAACCAGTAACAAAAAGGACAAAATTAATCATCTTTTCTATTCTTTCAGAATAAATAATACAGTACTTAAGTGTGTGATTGTATCTATGAATGCTTGGCACCCCTTATTTCAAATAAGATCTTCTTTAAAAGTAAGGAGAGGGAAAAAGGAATGAAAAGGAGACTGTTAGATCTGAAGTCCCCAACCCCCCGGCCATGGACTGGTACCATGACCTGTTAGGAACTGGGCTGCACGCACAGCAGGAGGTGAGCAGGGGCAACGAAGTAAAGCTCCATCTGTATTCGCAGCTACTCCCGTCACTCACATCACCACTCACATCACTGCCTGAGCTCCACCTCCCCCATTCCCCCTACCCCCATCCTTCTATCCTCCCCACCCCCCTCCATTGAAATACTGTCTTCCATGAAACTGGTCCCTGGTGCCAAAAACGTTGGGGACTGCTAGGATAAATGGGATATTAAGAAAAAATGATCCAAGTTCCTGTTCCATAAGTTTTAAACCAAACACGTATTTGGCTCAGTGTACTTTTATGTTTTAAGAAATAAAAGGATATTCTCTAATTTTGTCAAGATCAGGTTTCCCCCACAGAAACGATCCCTTGGAGTCGTCCACCACAGGTTTGAGGTAAGCGTCTGCGACAGCTGGGTTAGGAAAGCCAGGTATGAGTTGCAACTTCCGTAATTTTTTTTTCACTTTGGTGTCATGAGGGTTAGGTCTTATCTTCTTATTTTTCTGAGCTTCATGCCACCACTCTCTATAAGGTAAAGGAAATATTTACAAAGCAGTATAGACATTACAGTTCATGCATTATAGATGTAGAACTAAACTTAAAATTAAAAATGTAAACTCAACTCCTAACTCCAAAGCAAATGATATGCTGTAAAGAATACTAGTTTTATTATTTTCAGTATTATTAACCACAATATTATTGAATGTTTACTCTGTGCTCGTCACTGTGTTAAATATTTCATATGCCCAATCATCACACAAGCAGTGTCCTATCATGATTCTCACCTCACAGAGGAGGAAATGAACCTCAAAGAGAAGCCCCTTGCTCAAGATTTCACAGCTGGATTGGGACAGTCAGACCTTGACCATCTTCCTCAAGCCCCACACTCATAATCATAATTCCACAGAAGTCACAACTTCTCTGGGTCTCTCTCTCAGTAGTAGAAAGGAAGTGATATATATCTGTATTATGTACCTCGAATCAAATATAATAATGGATCCAAGAACATTTAATAAAATGTAAAAATGCCAAGAACACATCAAATTTTAAAAATGCAGATCAAAACTCTACATAAAGTATAATCTAGTAATAAATTTTGGAAAAAGACATATATACATGGAAAAAAGAAAGAAAAAGTAAACATATTTAACATGATAAATAACAGTGGCAACTATTATTTTCCTGTGTGCTAAGCAATGTTCTATGTGAGAATAGAGCTGTTCACTTTCTTCTTTATATTTTATTCATTTTTCAATTTTTTCCACTCTAAGCCTACATTATTAAGGCAAGTTAAAGATAGCCACACATTCTCTGATACTCTTCCCGCCAAGAAGCAGGGTCCATGTTGCTTCCCCTTGAGGCGGGCGGGCTCTGTGGCTAACTGGCCAGTGTAACACACGAAGTGACCCTGTGCCAGGCCTAAGAGACAGCTCTTTCCACTTCCTGTCTCTTGGAACATTTGCTCTTGGAAGCAGCCAGCATGCTGTGAGGAAGCTCAAACTCATGCAGGGGCCCAGATGGAGACCACCCAGGGGCCTCGGCCCACAGTTAGTACTACCTTGCCAGTCATATGAGCCATCCTAAGTGGATCCTCCAGCCTGGCTGAGCTGCTCCAACGGACGTGGAACAGAGACGAGATGCTCCCACAAGGCCTAACCAAACTTCAGCTTCATGAACAAAATCAAAGACTGCTGCCGTTTGAAGCCACTAAGTTTTAAAGTAATTCGTAACCCAGTGACAGAGGCCCAGAAAAATTTAAACGGTTAGGAAAAATAAGTGGCAAAAAAGTTAATAACCCAAACGTGATCTTCACCAATCTATGCACTCAGTGGAATCTAAAAAAACCCCTGTATATCATGTTCCACTGCTTCACACACTTACTAGTACAAAATTAGGAACTGGTTAACAGATTGGTTGGCTCAGTAGTTTCATCTCACCAAAGCAGGGGTGCCATCTAGCGTTGAAAAAGACTAGTTGCAGTCTTCATTGCAGTATTAAAACGCAAAAAGCAAAAAATAAGTGTTTTTCATCACTTTTACAGCACTGTTTCCAGGAGTGCACTGGGGGAATACCTATAATTCTCCCCCGCTTTACTTCTGAATTTTCGTCTTTGAAATAGTAATCGTGACTGCCAGCTAGGAGAATCAGCACAGCACACCGTGAACTCATCAAGCCAAAAGGACCATTACTTCCTAAAAGAAGGCCTGGCACTTAACTTAAAGATGAAAGACAGAAGGCATCTGCCCATCGTCAGCCGAGCTGTGGGGCATCAATAGGGCATGGTGGCGACTATGATGAAACTGAAGGATGAGCGCCCAGGCCAAGGCAGTGGGATGGATAGAGGACGGGAGTTGCTGTTACTCCATCCCAGCCGTTTTGTGGCTATTTGGGAATTTGGATCCAGTGTTTTCAGATACCCTTTTCCCCTCAAAAAAGTCCATAATTTTTTGTAAAATATCTCCAAAATTTAGATGTTGGTAGCCAATTCAAAATTAAAGCTCTACAGAAGAACACGCTATGTAGGCCAAACCTAATGCAGCTGAGGCTAAATTTAGCCTGCAGCCCAAAGTAGCTCTACTTGAAAGAATGAATGACTAGCCAGGGACTGGTTAGGAGATGAGAACAGAAACAAAAGTGAGACAACACTTTGGATTTTACTGCTTTTCCAACACTCTTCTGCTCTTTAACTTTGCATTCATCTTAACCTCTTAAGCCAGGCAGGACTACTACTGCTCTTAGCTGGCATCAGTGAGCTAGAAGACCAAGGCAGAAACTGCAAAAGCTGACTCTAAAAAATGTGAATAATTCAACAGGCAACAAACGAGCAAAAACTGTTGAACAAAGAAAAGGAAAATAGGATAAACAGGCCTTTCACTAAATCAGAAAAGCAAACTGTCAATAAACATGAAAAAAATTCACTCTCACTAGTATTATTAATTAGGAAAAAAACTGAAAAGTCAGATACCATTTTAACTTACCCTAAAATAATAATTAGATAAGAACCCAAAGATATATATATAAGGACACTCAAAATTAATGTTTGCTTTTACTTTTAAAAAATAGAAATAACAATAGGCATTTTATTAAATTAATTATGATAGACCCCAAAACAGACTTGGGACCATTAAAAACAATGATATAAATCTATTCATGGTTGATAATATGCCTTGTTTTATCACCAAATGGGTTATAGGCAACATAAAAAGTATACAGCATCATCCATTCTTGTAAAAAAAAAATAGACACACACTTATATGAGCATACATGTATATAGATACTGTATGAATATATATGTGCATAGAAAAGTCTAAAATTACATCAACAAAATATAAACTGTAATTGTCTTTTTATCCATGTTTTATTATATAATTTTTCTGTGTATTTATTTAATTCATTTGCATAATAAAGTTATTTGTAATTTTTCAAGTTTTTACCATGATCTATGAGCTACTTAATAAGTTACCCCCAGTATATAAATTTCCTCGGCAAAAAGAAAATTATGAAAAAAGAGATAAAGCATAAAGTACAATACATTGGTATGTGTGCTAAGAGTGGAAGACTGCAATCATTACAATTTTGGATTTCATTTCAGTGATTCTAATCACTGATTCTTCACACTAGAGTGTCCCAGCATTTTTCAAAAAGGGGATGTAAGTGGACAGAACACTAATCAACTACCACCACGTAGCCCCTTGTAACAAACTGATGATTAAAAGATGCCGTCACAAGCTTGTGAACACACTAAAAACCACTGACTTGTACAATTTAAAAGGGTGAATTATATTTCAATTAAAAAAAGATGTCACCAAGACAAACCTTAAGAAAGAACTACTTTCACAGACTTACTCATAACTCCTATCATCGCAGAATCTTCAAAGCTGAAAAATGTAGCCCACGTATAGTACAATTCTGCGTTCTGGATGGAACGAGACTCCACCACTGAACACATCACAGTACTCGCACAGTGAAAAACAGGACAGCAGCACTGGATATAAGGATCCTGCATCACGTTTCCATGTCCCTTCCTGCCTGGCCTCTCCCAGAACACTGAACACACAGCACAATTACGTTCGCTTCCCCATCACCCCGAGAGTGTGGGAGCCCCTTGAGGGCACAGCCTACAACTTATTCATCTTTCCTATCCCCAAGGCCAGCACAGTGTCTGACACATAGTAGTCAACAAATATTAGAATGAATAAAATGGAAACGTCTTTACTCCTATGAAACCCACAAAACTGGCTTTATAGCCATGAACTACCATATGTCCAGCACTACCAAAAAAAATTGACTCTAATTTCATTGGAACTCTAGAAAAGGGAAAACAAACTTTAGTAACCCCAACCAATACCTTCTGCTGTTTTCTCAATGAATAATGATTTGAGACAGTTAATGATTTACATACTAGTTCTATTTGTTAATCTGAGTATTTATATAAATATCTTAATTAAAGGAATGAAGAAAGAACTTACGAGAATTTTAGGAGAGGTTCCAGCCCATGTCCAGGGAATTCGTTGAGAATTTCCATGGCTGTTACACAACCTACAGTTGGTATACCCTCGGTATAATCACTTCCAAGCAAATAGGCCAAGTTTATTAATTTGTTCCGATCCAATCCTATATGAGTAACAATTACATTTTTTTTACTTTTATTTTATAAAAATTATATAACATTCATAAACATTTTATTATATAAATTATTTGTGTATAATTATGTATGTGTACACATATTTTATATAATGTGAAAAATAGAGATATTTATTATTTTAATAATGGCTGGATACTTTCCAGACAGCCCTCGTATATGTGTGTATATATATCCTCATCCAACAGCCAAAAATAGCTCTTTTTCATTATTTGAAAATAGATTCTTTTTTTAAATGGCATTCTGTAATAATTTTAAAGTCTCATCCATTGTCACAGCTTTAAATACCCTCTATGCACTGACTCCCAAATTTACCTATCTAGCCTGGATCTCTCCGAACCACAGTCATATATATTCAACTATCAAGTTAACAGCTCCACTTGGGCATCTAATGGGCATCTCAAATTGAACCAAACCTGAACTCTGCATGTCTCCCTACTTCGGGCTGCTCCTTCCTCAGTCTCCTCGTCTTACTGAGGGCAGGTCCGCTTGACCAGCTGCTCAGGACCTGGAGTCCTCCTCAACCTCTCCCCTTCTCTCACACCTCAGCCCTGACCTGCTCCGCACATCCTCTCCCTAGCACACCAGGCCCCACTGGATTTTGGTCTCTTCCTTCACTCTGACATTAACTCTTGCCATTGTCCTCCTCGCTTCCCTAGAACACACTATGCGAGCTTCTGCCTCAGGGCCTTTGCACTCACTATTTCAAGATATCCATTTACAGCACTTGCTTCCTGTTTCCTTTAGGCCCCTGCTCTAAACTCACCTATGAGTAAAGCCTTTCCTGACAACTTGCTCTCAAACAGCACCTGCCCTCTCAGTGACTGCAGCTCACTCTCCTCTCCTCTATTGCTGTATTTTCCTATATGGCACATACCACCAACTATCAAATTATGATTTATTTATTTATTTGTGTATGGTCTATTTATTATACTAGCCTATTTTATTCTCTGCTGTTCCTCCCTTGTCAAGAACAACTGGCATATAGGAGTCACTCGATACATATTTGCTGGATGAATGGAAGAATGAATGATTGATCCCAGAAACACCGATACAGGCCCAGGGCAGGAGTGACCTGCTTCTGCTCTCCACCATCTCTGGTTCACTCTGGAGATCTCAGGCAACTAGTCAAAGTCTAAATAGTTCAGATGATTAAACTACCTAAACATATTAGGATTTTAAGTTCTTAATTCTAATTTTAAAGAATCTTCTTCTTCCATACAAGCAAAAGATCACTTACATGAAAACTGTACAGATCTACCATTTCCATGAATGCATCAAACTAGTTCCTTGCAAAGAAAAAATTCATAAGACAAATTCTGAAGGTAAATTTCGGAAAGTAATCACACTCTGAAGTCTTACCTAATTGGTTGTGAAAGTCCACATACTGGTAATATTCTACAAACTTGTTTTTATTAAAGAAATTTTTATAGACATGCCGTGCTCCAAACAGCCAGATATCACTATCATCAGTGATGGTTCCGGAAGTCTGATCGGTCAGGTCCAGGATGGCGCACTGTGCCTCTGCCTCCATGGGAGCCTGGATGTAGGGAATGCCAAACAGGCGCAGAAGTTCCTGCGGAGTTACAGACACAGTGACCCCCAGGGAAATGCATTACCGGGACTTTACCACCAGGGGGAGCAGTGCTCAAACACGGCATTCAACACATTCCCGGGAGTCTGGGAAAGGTGTCATTACAGGAGGCCCAGGTTGAGCGCACCTACCTGGCTTTCCAGGAACATCTGTCCAGTTACAGTAGCAGCAACCCGTTCTTGCTGCTGTTTTTGAGCTTTCAGTGAATTCTGTTGTTCTAAAAGGTTGCTCTCCAGAGTTTCCAGTTCCTCCTATAAAATAAATTTTCATTCGCAGATTAATAATCCAATTAAGTTCATGTGTTACAAAAAGCCTGCATTTAGTCTGACTAAAATTACCAATAAGCTTTTTCTCCTTATGAAGTATTCCACTTGGATTTCTGAGCAAGATTCTGTAATATGTTTAGAGTTCCCTCACTAAATCACATGGAAAATGGAGTCTATCCCAGGCAGTAACCTACACAAAAAAGGAGCCATCAGCAACAAGAAGGTGCATTGCAAATAGCTAACAAATATTCATCCGGCAATTCTGCAAAACCTTCTTAACTTGGTTTCCTTAGCAATAAGCTAAAATACAATGTTACATTATTACCAAATTAATATCTTCCCATTCATTGAGCGCATCATCTGTATCTTTTTCAGCTTCTTGGTGTGCCTCAATATCTAAGTCTGTGCCTTCAGAGATGTCCCTTGGGAGGCTCCCGGTGTCAGCAGTGGCTTCTTCCTCCTTAGTTTCTATCAGTTCCTCTTCACTTTGTTCGGAGGAAGATTTGGAAGCTTCATGCAATTCAGCTTGAAGTTCATCATCACTAACCACACTCTGCACTTCAATGAAACTCCCTGTACCAAAATAATAAGGTCATTTTATGTACAACGGAAAGATTAAAATTGTCCTGAAATCATCAAGAGCTTTCTGAAGGATCCTGAAAAATGTTGTACCCTAAAAAAGAAAGATTTGAATAGAAAATATGTAATAGTAACATATTACTATCAATTTATTTTTTTAATCATAAATGCCTGTAACTTCAAAGTAAAGCTATTCAATTAGATAAACTGGCACTGTCTTTGAAAGGAACCAAACTCTCTAAGATTTGCATACTAGCTTTACACAAATATGTTCTAAGTTAACTGTTTTACATATTCAAAAAGGAGAATTGTCAATGTATTATATATAAACAATCATGGAGGTTATTAAATATGTTTTTATGCTATTTCACTATGAACATAGCACAGAATAAAGCTGTGACTTAGTGGAAACAATCTTGGATAAGTACTCGGGAGAAATAGCTCTTCCTCTTTCCTTTCCTCTCGTAGTGTCATTTCTTTTCTTTAAAATATATTTATTGGTTCCCCTCCTTCTCTTCAAGGGGAAGTTTGAGGAGACAATCAGGACAGAAGAGGGGGCTAGGTCCAAAGAGGCAGCCAGAACCAAGGAAGAGGCCAGTGGGATGGAGAGATGGTTACAAATAGAGAGAGATTTAAGCATTTAAGTAAATATATCAAAGATCATGGGAGCAATGTTTCTGACTGTTAGGAAATTATAAAGAAGCGGGAGGTCAGGATGAATGGATTGGATTGGGATTGCAGAGATCAGCGTAAACTCATGGATTTTAATATAAAGATAGATAGACATAGAAATAAATGTAGGTGTGTGTGCACATGCATGTGTGCGCTCACGTGTGTTTATATACATAAATATACATCTTGCTGGAAGGGCCTGAGCCCATTTAGTATCTAGCTTGTGGTTTCTAAACACCATGCTCCATTAAAAGGAACCAGGACTCCTAGGTGAAATGGCTGGTTCTAGGGCCAGAGCAGAGTAGTTACAAGATAAGCCTGGAATATCTTGGCTAGAAAGTAAGGAAATGCTCAAAATATAATGCGGAATTGTCAAAAGCCACTAGAAGGAGCCCTCCACTGGTCAAGAGCCAGCTTGAAGGGGCCCTTTCTGGCCAAAGCTGGGACAATTCTAGCAACAAAGTAAATTATGGTAGTATCGGATTATAACTCACAGAATAGAACAGGAATCCAGGAGTCCACAGTGATTTAAAAAAATTATAAATGGGAGAGAAGGGAAAGCCCTTCCCTATAGTAGGATGCCAACTAATAAATATATAAAGAGTGATGGAGTTAGGAAGCCACCATTTGGCAACCATCAACCATCATAGTAACTATTTAGGTAAAAATCATCAATGTCTACTAAAACAAGTAGGTGAAAGTTTGTTCAGGAATAGCATGTTTACACAGGAACAAAAATTCCTTTCTACAAAATATTTATTAATTAAAAGGAAAAATGTAACTTTAAAGTGAAGGAACCTGGCAGATATCAGGAAACAAGTAAGTGTGTGTGCGTGTGCGTGTGTGTGTGTGTGTGTGTGTACAGTCGATTCTCATTACTCAAAGTAGCTATGGTCTATAAAGTCACTGCAAACACTAAATTAGCAAATGCTGAGTCATTGCTTCTAGAGGAAATATATATACAACATATTTCATATAACTATCTTAAATCCTAAAAACCACCGTCTTAGTAGAGTCTATTTTCTTTACTTTACAAATGAGAAACAAGCTTCAAAAGTATTGACTTGCCTGAGGTCACCCCACTAACAGGTGCAAGAGCTGGGATTCAAACCTGGTCCAACTGGCACCAGAGTCAGGGCCAGAGCTTCCTGCTCTATACTGCACAGTCCTCTACCGCCTCCACCTTCTGGTCATCTCTGTAGAAGTG
Source organism: Cheirogaleus medius (assembly GCA_008086735.1). Lineage (NCBI taxonomy): Eukaryota > Metazoa > Chordata > Mammalia > Primates > Cheirogaleidae > Cheirogaleus > Cheirogaleus medius. Next base: position 10,975,143 of record VBSM01000605.1, read on the forward strand.
TTGAAACAAGGCAAAGCCTTGCTCAACCTCAGTAGGGGACAGTATGGCAGCTCAAATTTCTCCCTGCTCTGCAAATTGTCCATAAACGACCACAAAGACATCACAATAAGTATTGATTCTGGGGTCACAAAAAAGTTTTAGCAAGTAGGCAATTTTGCAAATATGGAATGTAGGAATGATGAGAATCAACAGTATATATGTGTGTATAGGTACAGATCTATATGATATACATATAGAGAAAAGTGACAGGCAGGGAGAGAAGAGAAAGCAAATGTGGTAAAATACTAGCCACTGAGGTGCTCGGTGAAGGAACCGGAGTATTTTTTAACATTCTTACAACTTTTTAAAATTTGTAATTATTTCAAAATGAAGAGTTTTTAAAAACTAGAGGGAAACTCACCTTAACCTTTTCCAACTAGGGCACTCTGTCCCTTTGGAAAAAACAACAACAACAAAAAGCATAGAAAACAGTGAACACCAAGATTCCATCACTAGCTGTGTGTCCCTGGGAAAGTCACTTTATCTTTCTTTCCAGGTCTCTGGTTCCACATCTGTAAAATGTGAGAATGGGACTACACTAAAGGATCTCTCAGTTGCTACAGCTGTGAGATCCTACCATTCTGTATCTCTAAAAGAACACAAGCACTTACCATCAGATTCACTTTCTTCGGAGTTGATTTCCACTGGTTTCACAGACTTTGGAACTGAAATTAAATCCCGGACTGCAGATTCAATCATCTCGTGTTCTTGGATGGTTTTTAGGAAATTCTCGTGCTCTTTAGCAGGAAATGATACCACCTTTTCTAAGTTACCTACTGCCTCTGAAGGGACACTTACTGTGTTGCTCTTTTCTTGCAAACTGACAGTACCAATGGCTTCAGAAGCAGGATTTTGTTCACATTCTGTTTCATCATCACTTGAAAGAACAGAGGGAGCATGTTTACTCTCAGATGGGCAAACATCTTTCTGTGGCTCCAGTATTTTGGTGCATGTTGTTTTACTTCTGGACACAGAACTTGCACTTGGTGGCAGTGCCTGTGTCGGCTCCTTTCCGCTGGTGAGCCCAGGTGCGTCCCTGTGTGTAACCACTGTGCTTTCTGCGGGAAGTGGATCTTTTCTGTCTTTAACGGCAGATTCATTACTTGCATGAAAGGCTTCGTCCACCACGTGAATAAATGACATTTGTTCTTTGGGGACATCAGATTCACTGCCTTGACAAAAGACAGTACTCAATAAAGGAGCTGAGTCTGTCAGCCCTCTCTCGGCACCAGTGCCGGCTGCAGGCTCCTCGGCAGAGCTCACACTGGTGAAAGCCGGTAACGTAGTCAACGGCACTCGTGTCCCATTGCTCCCTTTAAGTCCGCCCTTGTCATCCTCAGTGGAACTGTCCAGAAGCAGTTTGGTTGCTCCTGGCCCTCCCAGCTGCACGGCATCCCCTGTAGGCACCTTCACATCTTCATCATCATCCAGAGCTCTCTGAATAGCGCAGAGAGTGCGCGGGGACAGGGAGCCTTCCCTTGCAGCGGTGCATGCGCTCCTCTCACTAAGCTGCCTTAGATCTTCACTCTCCAAGTCCTCTTCGGAGCTGCTTCCCAGCAGGGCAGCTTGCATAGCCAGCAAGGTTCTTGGAGAAGGAGGGGCGGCACTGGCCTCCTCCTCTGGCTTCACTTTCTCACATGGAGATGATTTTATGTCAAAAGACATGCTGTGCATTTTGCTGGAAGAGGGAAGAGACTCTGAATCCACTTCTGCAACTTTCTTGGCTTGAATACCTTAAGAAGAATTAAAACATTGCTCACGATGCAGTTTTACACAGTGACAGTATGATTCTATCTAGTAAGATGAACAAGAGAATGCTGTTTCTCATAAATTAAGTTATAAATTTTCACTTAATCAGCAGGTAGGAGTTAATTCACTAGTCAGTTTTAAAGTGGGCTGGCGCTATAGTTGATCCTTTAATAGCTACATAAAATTGTAATTACATAAATAGGACTTCATTAATATTATCCAGGGGTGGTAGTTTATAGAAAATACAAAGCCATGACATATTTTTGGTTTTTAACAGTCAAATAAATGACAGTGCCTGATACCTTTTATCAGGATGTAATGTGAAGTGTCTTCAGAGACCACTCTCCTTGACTCTACCTCCTTCAAAAAGCCCCCTTCCTCTTCATATTGCCTTTGGATTTGTCCTGAATGTTGCTGATTCATTTCCTTTTGGACCTGTTCTATGTGCTGGTTTAGATAGTTTTTTTTAAGCAAGCCTTTGAGTTGGTATTGTGAAAAGTCATTGGACTCCTAAAGGCAAAATAAACAAATAAAATTATTGTTTTATATTAAATACAGATAACATTACCACATCTCCACTCCTTTCCCCAAAAGGGGCCAAAGGAATAATCGGCTTTTTTCATTGATAGTAGTTTCATGTTATAAAAGTTGATAGTAGAAAAAACTATAACTGCCTTTTTAAAAAAATAATCTTTAAAACAAAAAGAACTGGGCAAAAGAAATCATGAGTACTGTTTATGATTTAATCATTTATTCAAAAAACATTTATTGCGTATGTAATGCCTGGCAGTCACTATGACATTTGATTAGGGCTTAACAGATAGACAACTTTCTAGAATGCAAATATATATGCAAGCTAAGTGCCTAGCACTGCCCTTGTCCCATAAAAGACACAGAATAAATCACAGCAATCACAGTTATTAATAACAGTTAACCTGTATAAAGCACTTCCTGTGAAGGGCATTCTTCTCAGTGCTTTTACATATACTACCTCATTTTATTCTCAAAATCATCCAGTGAAACAGATAACACCTCCATTCTACAAATGAAGAAATCGAGACACAAATAGGTTAGGTAACCTCCCTACAGTCACATGGCTAATACATGGTAGATCTGGGTTCAAAAGCAGATTGATTTACTACAATTGATTTTGTTATAAGAGTCCCCCCTTACTCTCGGGGGACATGTTCCAAGACCCCCAGTGGATATCTGAAACTGCAGACAGTACTGAACCCAACTGCCATCAATCAGAACATGTTTCTGTTCATGTCTTCCACCCAAAAACTGAATGCCTTTTCCATCTTAATTAAGCACTTATCACACACTGTGGTTGCAAATTTTGCAGTTTGTAGGACAATAGCAAAACTAGCACTAATTTCTTTTTCTGTCCTCACAATTTCATGGGTAGAAAATTCATTTTTACTATAGATCTTTGCAACCTCAGAACATAGTTTTTCTTCTTTCTATATTAAGTCAAGAACTTTTACATTTTCACTTAAAGGAAGCACTTTATGGCTTCTCTTTGGCATGTTCAAATTGCCAGCCTCACTACTCTTGTGCTTAGGGACCATTATTGAATAAAATAAGAGTGACTTGAACACAAGCATTGCAGTACCATGATAGTCAATCTGATAACTGAGGTGGCTACTCAGTGGCTAACAGGCAGGGAGCGTTTACAGAGTGGAGACACTGGACAAAGGGAGGATTCATGTCCCAGGTGGGACAGAGAGGGACAGCATGAGATTTCTTCAAGCCACTCAGTACAGCAGCAATTTAAAACTTACAAATTGTTTATTTCTGGGAATTTCCACTTAATATCTTCAGACGGTGCTTGACCACAGGTAACTAAAACTATAGAAAGCAGAACTGTAGATAAGAGGGGACAACTGTATTATGATTATGACTACTACTACTATTATTATGTCCCATGATTACTATTATCAACAACATTACATTTGCACAATGTACAGATGATACAGGTCCAACAGGGATGACTCAGACCTTCTCTACTCTACCAAAATTCCAGGTCCAATGCGCTATTACTCCACTCTACCCTACAGCCTACCAATCTCAAAGACTCTGTGGTTGCAGAAAGAAAATCAAGAAGAGTAAATCATTAGGGACTGTTTCTTTTTCTCACATTCCTTTCCACTTTTGTTTACATAACAGAAATTCTGTTTCCTCAACTACCACCCAGAGATCCTTTCACACTCGAGAAATAAAATGCCTGATAGATAGACTGAGCTTGGACTTTTCCCCTGAAATGAAAATAAATTTACTTCTGTCCTTTGTTTATTCAAAGACCCAAGAATATTATTTCTGTGCAACTTAGTATCTTCCTATTTTCACATTCTTTGTGGAAAAACAGAAGGGACTGATGGGAAAAGAAATTTATCCTGCCTTTTTCATATTTCTGGTATCAATTTAAGAAATATTCAAAAGTCTGTAGAAAATAAAAAACACTACTACATCCATTCGCTAGGGACAATAATGCTACAAAACTTATATTCTGTCCTACAGTGTATTAAGGAGAACTATGTTAGAAATAATAGGTAGTAGCAGCAGAAAAGAAAAAAGAACTCGTTAACTAGCAACTAAAGACAGGGAGTAATTAATGGTAGCATGCTCAGGAGTTGTGTTTGACAACACCCAACCCCCCACCCCAACCCTACTCCAGCTTTCTGGGGCTATGGAGCCACCATAAGATGTTCCAAGTTGAAGAAGCCCCATTCTCATTGTTCAGAGAGAGGGAGAGGGCACATGGAGATCCAGTGGCATTTCTAGGGCTGTAGAAGAATGAAACATATCTGAAATTTCAAGTTAGAACATATTTTTCCATTGTGATTAGATTCTATATTACTATTAGTTTTTATAACAACATAAATTATGGGTTAAAGTAACTTTAATGAACTAAGCTGAGAACTGAACCACGAAATATATACCAGGCACTTACTGTGGGAAAGATATAGAGCTGGGTGCTAAAAATACAGAGGTGAGCGCCACAGGCACATTTTGGAGCTAAGAAGTATGAAATGACATTGCAGGGAGCTGTGAGAACACAGAGCAGGAGAAAAGACTTCGTCTTGGGTGGAAAATTAAGAAAGAATTCTTTGAGTGTTTGTGAGCTCAAACTTATAAATATATGATGCTTCGTAGGATCTCTGAGATACACTGTTAACTGAGATATTGTAGAAGTATTGCTTATCAATTTATCTTCTTTCTAATAAAAGTTTTGCTGAAGTTCTTAATTCTAGTATCAATGTACTGTTGTATATTTCACCTCTGGCATTGCTTCAAATAATGTTCTTCTTCGCTTGGTAAATTCTTTCATATCAGATAAGATTTCATGCTTTATTTCGGGGGGCAGGCTGCTGAAGTCCTCAGACTCAATATCTATCGCTTGAGGATTATGAAAGAACTCTTCCTGTAAAGAGTAAAACATAACACCGTGAAATTTACATTTCGTACACTTAGTTCTATTTACCGTTACAGAGTATTTATTTATAATTAAATAAATATTTATTGTGCTTAGATCATAAACACAGTTCTACAAAATCTACAATAGGCTAAACACACTTGTACATAATCTGTGATAGGCATCAAAGTGAATAGGCAGATTAGGGAATGTATCCATTCATTCTTTCATTCATTCAAAAGAAAAATGCTCACCAGGCACCAATAAGTCACTGGGCACTGTGCTAGGTGTTAGGATGTTGTGGAGAACATGCCAGATAAGGCCCTACCCTTAGGAGTGGAGGAAGGCATATGATAAACAAATAAGTAAAAATAGCAGGTTAATCTGATATGAGAGTGATGCAAAGAACAGAAAGAGAAAAAAAAAAAGATTTGTTTGATATGTAGGAAAGACTTCACTAAAAAGAGGACCTGTGAGCAGGGACTTGGAAGATACCAAAAGGCCTGACCAGGAACAGTACATCTCAGGCTGAGGAAATGGCAAATACAAAGGCCCTGAGGCAGAAATGAGCCTTATGAATTTGAGCAATATATATAATCCCCTTAATTAGATTAGTTTTATTTTGCTCTTAACCTAAAATGAAAAATGAAATTAAAAGTGAGAAATTCACAGATATGAAAGAGTATATAACTTTTCTAAATTTTAACTACTTACCAAAAGTACTTTAAAATCCTTCATTAGTAAAAGGATAAATTAATGCAGCTTGCAGCCTGTACCTGTGTATGCACAAACCGGCGAGCACTTTGGGCAAGCTTGTCATTATGCACAGCATTTCCTGTGCTTTCCCTCACTCATACCCCCACTGCCCCCATGAGGAAGGCATCAATCAATATTAGTTTAGTTTTACAAAAATAAAAAAGGCAGGGGGAATAAAGCCTTGAAGAAGTTTATCTGCCTAAGATCACACAGCTGGAGAACAGTGGAACCTGGATTAAAATGCAGATCTTTCTGACCCCGAGGCCCATGGCCTTAACCAAGCAAGACTGCTGTGACTGGCCGCATGATAATGCAGCACCTCCACAAATTGAAGGGTCCCAAGGTTTAGCTCAAAAGTCATCTACCAGATATACCAAAACAATGTGAACAAACAAGACACAGCAGCAAATTTGGGAATCAAAGAATGTTATCCGCTACACTAAAAAACTTGAAAAAAGTATATGAAAAAACATATATACAGTACAACCTCACTTTGTAAAAAAATGTTATTCATTAAAATATGTGTGGTATTGTTTCTAAAAACATGTCTACAGACTCTTTGACATTCCTCTTGTCTAATTTTCTTCCCCTTTAATAAGGGCTGGGGGCCTTAGTAACTAGCTTCTAGTGAATAGAATCTGGTGGAAAGGATGCTGCACAACTTCCAAAGCTTGGTTAGACTGGCAGCAAACTTCCTGCCTGTAACTTTCTCTTGGGACACCTACCCTCGGAACACAGACACCATGTTGTGAAAAACCCAGGCTACGTGCAGAGGCCACAGGCAGGTATTCTGGTGGCTGGCCACACTGAAGTCTAGCTGACAGCCAGCACCAATCACCACACACGCAAGTGAGGAAGCAGCTCCATCCCCAGCTACAGTCTGACTTCATCTACATTAAAGACTCCAAGAGAGAACTGCCTAGATGAGCTCATCAGCCCCCAGGACCATAACAGATGATAATAAATGATGTTTTTTTACACCACTAAGTTACACAGCAATAGATAACTAGCACAAATGCAAAGACATACACATACACATATATATGTACACATATGCATTTGATACATATGTATATACCAAATACACACACACACACACACACACACACACACACAGAGGTATTCAGCTATATGGTGCAGGGGAAAGAAAGAACTAAAATATACCAAAATGTAACTATAAGTTATTTTGGGGTATACGTTTACTATATTGTCACACAAGCATGTATTACTATTTACTGATTGGTTAGTGAATTGGTTGTAAAAGAAAAACGGCTTATTTTGGATATATAGATGCATAATGGCAAATTCCATATATATGTGTATTAATGAGTGTTTGTGTATTTTATATATATATACACACACACACGCATACACACATACACACATAATAAAAAAGGCATCTGTCTTAATTTTTATCAGGAACTTCCTTCCATAAATTCATACTACCTCATTAATATTATTCTTTGCAGGTCATTCATTTCAAACAATACATTCTGATTTCAAAAATTATCTAAGTACCTGTAATGCTTGTTTTTGATTCATTCTTTCTTGCCATTCCTTTTCATCTTCCTCTTCTGAACTGAAAGTCAAGCATATATTCATAATATCTATGATTTTTAATGACTACTTACAAAAATATTTCTTGTGCAAGGTGCTGCTAGCTATAGAGGATACAATAAGCCAGCAAGATCTGTGAATAAGCCAGCAAGATCTGTGCTGCCTTGGCCTCATGGTCTGGCGGGGGCTCGCGTGAGTAAGAAATTACAGTATGATCCACTAACTTCCACCACAAGGGAAGAGCAGATTGCTAAAAGTACAATAAAGAGAGTCACTCCACTCTAATCGGGGGGCGGGGGGGGTCACAAAAGCTTTCTGGAATCTCCTGCAATTACATTGGTTGGAGTTAGTGACAAATAAGTATGGAGTCTAGTTGTTAGGTGTGGGGAGGTATGTGGAAAATGTTCCAGATGAAAGAACTAAGTTCTATAACCATCTAGAAACAATGAGAAGAAAGCCTGCCTGTGCGCGGTACAAAGAGAGCAAGGGATGAGACTGGAAATTATGATGAAGGAGTTGGAGTTTTATCCTAAAGAAATGAGGAGCTAGGAAGTGTTCTAAATAAAGAAAATGATAATATCAGCTTTGGGTTTTAAACAGATTCTATAATATAATACAAAGCAGAGATTGGGCTTGCTGGGAAAGGGTTATGGCAAAAGGGGTAAGATCAAAGACAGAAAGAAGTCTGGAAGCTACTACTGTAACCTGGAGAAAAGACAAAGGTGGTGGCAATGGAAATAAAGAGAAATGGGCTGACTCAAAAGCTACTCTGTCTCTAGTGTTAATGGGAAAAAAAACCCAAACTCTGTGAAATAATTTAAAGAGGTTTATTCTGAGCCAAATATGTGTCACCATGGCCTGTGGAGCCACATCAAAGAAGTCTTGAGCAAGTGTTCCCAAGGTGGCTGGGTAACAGTTTGGTTTTATACATTTTAGAGAGATAAGAATTGCAGGTGAAATCATAAATCATACATGGAAGGTGTATACTAGTTTGGCCAGAAAAGGCAGGACATCTCAAAGTGTGGGCTTACAGGTTACAGGTGGGTTCAAAGAGTCTTTGATTTGTAATTGGTTTAAAAAATGAAGCTTTGTCTAAAGGCTTGAAATGTTTTAAGTTAAGGAAGTCTGTTAATCAGAGATAAGACACAATACACTGACTCAAGTGACCTGTTAAGCAAATTGATGGCCTGCAGGGGATTTATAATCTTAGCTCTGCATGGCCTTAGGTCCTGCTGATAATTTAGTATCTTATTATCACAAAGAGTCTGTTTTGTCAGTTTTATAATCTCTGTTTTAACATTAATGCTTATCAATTGTATCTAAACTCCAAAGGAAGGGGGTATAATGAGGTATGTCCAACCTTCCTTCCCTTCATGGCTGGGAACTCAGTTTTAAGGTTTTTCTGGGATTCCATTGGCCAAGACAGGGTCTGTTCAGTCAGCAGGGGGCTTAGGATTTTATTTTAGCTCACACTTGGGAGCCCCTGGGACAGGAATAGGGGAAGGGAGAGACAGGGACAGAGACAAACTGTCAAAGCTCTGGTCCTCCACCTTCACATCAAACATAGAAGCCACTCATGATTAACAGCCAGCCAGAGGAAGAGTTGTCCACAGAAGAGATGAGAAGGAGAGGCCAGAGAGGTGCCAGGACAGCAGGACAGGGCAGGCACGGTGTTAAGTGGGACAGAGAAGTCAAGCACCATGAGAAATGTAAAACATCTCCCGGATTTAGCAACAAGGACATAGCCAGATGCGGTGGTGAGAGGGACAATATCTGGTTGAGAAGTGGGTAGAGAAAGCATGTGTAAGCAAAGCATAAGAAAAACTGAAATTCATGTCTTGGTGAATTTTGAATCTACAATGGTAGCAGAGGCTCTTCAGAATGAAAAGGAACAGTGAATCACAAATCATCACAACACAAAAACAAGTCAGTAAACAAAAAATGTAGTCTTTGAAAAATATTTTAAAAGGTATAGAGAATGCAAATTTCAGATGCATTAATAAATTCACACATGCCTTATCATGTAGATAAAACATAAAGGTTTAAACCTGCTTAAATATAGCAATGATTAAAATAATACTCTTAAATAGTTAAACATTTACCTATGTTTTTCTTCCTCTTGTAAAGGAGGCAAAACATAGATGTCATCTTCTCTTCGAACTTGCGTAAGACTGGGTAGTGCTTCATTTCTGAAAAGAACACAGATCTTTAAACAGGGATTATAGGAAACAGTATTCTGAGTCAATAATACTCCCCTATTGATTCCACAAACCCTGCACAGGAGGTGAAGAAGAAGGAAACACCCAGGCAAGGATGTCCACCCTCCTGACCTGGCTCCCATCAGGCTACTGCTGTGGAAAATAAGTTCAGTCTAGAGAGGAAAGGAGACTGGCTGGGGCTCCTCAGCGTCTTGGCCACAGTCTCAGCTACAGTCAGAAAGAAGAGCATTATAAAAATAAAAGGTGTGCACAATGCAATGCTATGGCTTTTCTTTCTGATTAGCAAAGTTGATTCTCACAGAATAGAGAATTTTCACAACTTCAAATTACTAAGTTGAATGACATCCTACTTATTCCTCTCATTTCACTCCCTATTTTCTGTTGAGAGTTGAAATTAGATAGGGAAAGATCACCATAGGAATTTAACACAAAAATATTTTTAAAAAATTGATCTCTAAAATTAATGTAATTGTCCTCTTGCCTTTTGCTTTGGAAGGCAGTTTTGATAGCTTGTCTTTTCAAAAATGTTTTCAAAAGCTTCTCTGTAGTTTTTCTGGAGTCATTGGATGCGCAGTCCTTTCTCAGCCTTCTCTTAGCCTATGAAAAAAAGAATATAAGATTTTACTTCAGGATATTAGTCTATTAAAAACATTTCTGTGGGTGAGTGTGGTGGCTCACACCTGCAATCCCAGCACTTTGGGAGGCCAAGGCGGGAGGATTGCTTGGGGCCAGGAATTTGAGACCAGCCTGAGCAACATAGTGAGACCCCATCTCTACAAAAAAAAATAAAAAAATTAACCAGGTATGGCAGCATTGTAGTCCCAGCTACCTCTTGCTGAAGCAGGAGGACTGCTTGAGCCCAGGAGTTTGAGGTTGCAGTGAGCTATGATGATGCCATTGCACTCTAGCCCAGGTCTCAAGAAAATAAAAATAAAAGTTTATATCCAAGTGGGTGCTGTCATTTGGATTGTTCGAACATATTTTTATTTTTAGAGACGGGGTCTCCCTATGTTGCCCATGCTTGTACTCAAACTCTGGGCCTCAAGCGATCCTCCCACCTCAGCTTCCCACAAACATTTTTTAAAACTACTTTCAGAAAAATAAAGAAACTTATCCTCATTCTTTTACATCATGTCCAGTTTAATTCCTGGATAACCCACTTTAGTCACCACATAACATTGCTTACTCCTAAAGTCCGATTTGCCTTTAATAGGAGGCTGGTATTACTGAGGACACTCCGCTCAGACTCAGGAAGGCATTTCCCACATAGGGTTTCCACAATGTTCTCAGCAATGGCAGCATAGCTGCAATAAATACAGAACACCTGAGAAGATACTCAAACGGGAAAACCCTCAATTGTGAGAATTTTAGTTGTTTTATTTCAAAGTTAAACTTTATTATTGCATGTACAATTTACTCTCATTTAAAAGGTATTTGTACATAGAAAAGCAGTTAATATTAAATTGGATATGTGTCAAAATAAGTCTGTTTCTAAAATTCCAAAGAGAAAATAAAAATTATAAGTGAATTGTTCTAAGAATGCAGGGAAAAAAATTATTCGACGCTTACCAAAAATTAGATGACACTTACCAAAGTCTGTTTCTTCAAGAGTGGAGCGTCCCCATCAAACACAAAAATAGGACGAATTCGAAAAAATAAAAGTTTGCAGAGCCGATGAAACAAAGTGAGAAGATGAGCATTTTCTATTGCGTTCCCATGGTGGTCCCGGACTCCTTTAAGTGCTTGGTTTAACCAAATGCTAATATCTGAGAGAATTTGTTAATGGAAAACATATTGGATTTCTTTCCTCATCCTCACAATTTCAATTTCCTAATGACTGATATTATCCAAACTTTGAACACCAAACATTCATCGCTATTCATCTGAAACTATAAAATGTTTGGCCCTCATGGAATCTACCTAAAGTCAGTTCACTCTATTGCGCCCTTGTTACTATTATTTGCATACTCAATTTTAAAATCATACAGATATGATTTTGTCCTTTAAAATGTCTAATTGCAAAGAATTGCTTCTTTTAAAAAACTAGTGATCTCTAAAGAATATTAGTAAATTAGCACAAATTTTCTAGAGGACAATTGGACAATTCATAGTGAAAAACTTAAAAACTTACATTCTATTTTACCTAAAAATTCCACTTCTAGACATTGATCCTCAGAAAATCATCAGAGATTTACAAGATTTATAAGAATGTTTATTTATAATAATGAAAATATGAAAAACAATTTAAAAGTTTTCTAACAGGTTTTTAAAAACTAATTATGATATACCTATTTACTAGAATACCAAGGAGCCCTTAAAAATGAAAGTTATAAGCACACATAGTGACAAGGAAGGTAGTCACAAAATATTAAAGAAAATAAAACAGGTTATAAAAGTATTAGCATAATTTCATTTTCTAATACAGTATATATAATTTGTTAAATATAAAAAACTAGTAGTTCAGACACAAAAATATTAAGGATAGTTACATCTGCTTTATATTAAAGGTAATTCATATTTTCGTCTTAGAGTTTTCTTATATTTTTAAACTTTTCTTAAAAAAATGCTTCTCACACAATTTATTTTATATTTGTCCATAAGAAAGGGTAACACAGCACTCTGCTGGTTTTCCTGCTCTCGATCTCTTTGCCAGCTCCTGTAACTCACCGTGAAAGTGGTCACTTCACCAGTGATCTTTCTTAGCCCTCTCCTTTCCTCCTGTCTGCACTTTCTACCAAGGCTAGCTCCACACACCCCACACAGTATCCACATGCATTTGTCTAGCCCAGAGGACTCTCCTGATCCCAGGAGGGACAGCCTAGCTGATGTCTCTATCCAATGCCTCACAGACATGTCAAACTTAACGTGATCAGAACTCAGCTCCACTCATTTCCACTAGGCTGTTCATGCTCCATCTCATGAATGTCACCGCCATTCACCCAAGGCACAGTTCTGGGTGTCATGCCACACACTCCCCTCATTCAATCATTACCTACCAATTCTACCTTCTAATATATCTTAAAGGTATATATTAGATTTCACCAATATATCTTCATTGAAAACTCTTTGAAGCTTCCCATGGCCTTTAGGGTAATATCTAAAACTTATTCCCCATAGCCTGTGAAGCCCTAAATGATCTGGCCTCTCTCATTTCAATCCACTGGGTTTTTCTCAAACCCTGCAAATCACTAAATTCCTTCCTGCCCAGGTCTTCTCACATGCTCCTTCCTCTGCCTGACACAGTTTCTCCCACTCCCAGCCCAGTTCCATCCTACTCTGAGATCGAAATATCACTTCTTCAGCTTAGATTAAGACCTCCAGTTATACACTCCTATTCAGAAATGCATTGTCTGTTTATTATGTGGCAACAATTTTCTACACTGAACAAAACAAAGCAATTGCCCTACGGAGATTACAATCTAGTCAGGGAAGAGGAAATCAAGCTGGAGGTCCACGGCTTGTCTAGACCACACTCCTGTGCCTTGTGCTCCCTTTCACAGGGCCTATCATAGAGCAGACAATAAATATCTATTAAATGAGTTGAAAAGTTTAATATTTAAGTGAACGTACATTGCCTAACTTTTACTACCAAAAAAAAAAAAAAAATTTAGGCCTATCAACAACTTACTAAACAAACATCAATTTATGAAATAACCAGTAGAAAGCAAGCTATTGTTTTATTTATGCCTCTAATATTTGAGCACTACTACCACCAGCCAGGCATATCCAAGACCCTAGGGATAAACATCAAATGATTCAGCTGTGAACAAAGCAGATATGGTCCCTATCTGCAACAAGTTTGCATTCTAATGGGGAAGACTGACAATAAAGAAATAAAGTAATAGATATAGAATACGTTAGGCTGTTGGTAAGTGCCAAGAAAAAAACAGAGCAGAGTAAAAGGACAAAAGAGTGACCAGGGGGTTGGGTTGGGAGGGGTGGTCCAGCACACTTTAGTTAGACAAGGCCAATCCGAAGCAGTAACAGAGGCCTGAGGTGAACAAGAGGAGCAGAGAAGTAAACCAGGAGGCAAAGGAACAGCAGATGCAAAGGCCCTGGGACAAAAGCACGCGGCCGTTTGGAAGACCAGTGCAGCAGGAGAGGAGGAATGGCCGGAGTTGATACAGCCCCTGGCAAGCGTCCAGAGTGTAACTTACGGATCACCCTGGCGGCCATGTAAATAATAAACTATAAGGAAACCAGTTTTAAAACTAGTTACAAGAATCTCAGTGAGATGGTAGTGGTGGAAACCATGAGAAGTGGTAGGATAAAGGATCCATCTTAGAAGTCAGAACTGGTGTTGACTTAGATCTGTATTGTATTGGATAAATGTTTCTGCTTGCTACGCTATTGCACAGGACCAAATGAGTTTCCATAAGAGAAAATCTAATTCCAGATCAGTGGCTCTCAATCCTGCTATCCATTAGAATACTTTAGAAACATATAGTCTAATAAACCCCATAGGCCTAAAATTCTAAATCAGAAACTATGATGAGACTTTTTAAATTTTATTTATTTATATTTATTTATTTTTGAGAAGGAGTCTCACTTTGTTGCCCACGGAGAATACAATGGCATGATCATAGCTCACTGCAACCTCAAACTCCTGGGCTCAAGTGATCCTCCTGCCTTAGCCGCCACCAGAGTAGCTAGGACTGCAGACATGCACCACCACACCTGGCTAATTTTTTCTATTTTTGGTAGAGATGGGGTCTCACTCTTGTTCAGTCTCAAACTCCTGACCTCAAACCATCCTCCCACCTCAGCCTCCCAGAGTGCTAGGATTACAGGTGTGAGGCAGCTTGCCTGGCCTTTTAATTTTTAAATTAATCACAGGTAGTGTCAATTCTTGGCTAGGGTTGAGAGTTCCAGCTTGAAATTCTTAAAAGAAATATACAAAATTATACAAGCTGAAAATATTTGCATAATTTGATTTGTCTAATTTCAACCAGTTTATATAAGGCAAAATTAAATTTCTCACAGGCCTGGGAAAGTTAAAACCTGCAGCAAAGCCAAAAACCACTTTAGATATAAGACCCAAAAGACCAATAACAATTTGAAACAAAAAATACATTTCTTTAGTTCTCTAGTTAGGTAATTTAAAATTTAATTAGTCCCTTTTAGTATACATAGCCAAAGAGATAGTAATATCTTGCTAATACACTTAAATGCATTTTACAAATGTCAAAGTCTGTAAGAGACAGAAATAAAACTGCTAATTCTGTGTTATTTAACACAGACATTTAAATTGTGTAAATAAATAAGACACTCAGCTATACAGATAGTTAAAAGATCAAACAATTTATTCAGGAAAACAAGAATAAATTATGAACCTCGTATAGTAACAGGTAAGTTCTTCATTAACAAATGATACAACAAAATCTAAATATATTTCATATGTCTTAATTCCCATGAAAATGAAACAAAATAAAATCAACTGTAGAACAAGTAATCAGATATTCTCCTTTTACACATATATGAAGTTATGTGATATATATGACGTTGCCATTATAACTAGAATATCTTTAACAGTCATCTTTAGATAAATGATTTATTCGTTAAAAAAAGCCTAATAACCCTGTAAAATGACTTCACATCCCAAAAGGGCTTCTTTGAGCCATCTACAAATAGATAATCTAAATTAAATGCTTTACCTTTCCTTACTTCCTTACATCCTAAAAAATTAGAATGCTAAACTTCACATGTCATCTCAATTACTTTACAAATTCTTAATTCATCATAAGAGCTGCAACATAAAATGATCTAAATCTTTACTGACGTTTTAAGGGTCCCTGTCACTAAAAACTGTCCTTTCATCCATCTATAGTTCTAAGGAAATCTTTACAATGCAATGACACTGAGGAACCGCTGGAGGGCAGCAACAGCCCATGTGCTTTAAAAGAAAAAAAAAAACTTTCATTTTCCCCAATTTGAGGCACCCTGCATCAAAACTTACAAGCCAAAATTCCATTACAGATGTATTTGAAGATTATTCACTTAAAAAAATTATTACAATTTTACTATATTTTTTTAATTATCAATGTTGCATTACTTATAAGTTTGGGGCATTCCGAAGAATTACTGCTCCTCAGTCAAGGACTCCTTTGCTGAACTGCCACACACTCTTGAATTGCATCTCTCCCTCCCCGCCCCCGGCAATTATTTACATTACTTTTCCACAAGCCTATTAGCCCCAGGCTCATAGGAAACTAGTACAAGAACTACCATACCAGCTTCTTAGACAAACTAGGCACTCAAGAAAACTTGAATACTTGAATAAAAAGATCAAAATTTCAAAAACAGTGTCACATGTTTGATAATGAAGAAAATTTAATTCCAATGACACAAACAAAACCAGGCAAATATGCATGCAAACAGTCTTTTAAAAAGTCAATTAAAAAAAAAGTCAAACATCTGCCCACACTATCCTTACTCTTTCAATTAAACATAAGAAACACAAATGAAGCAACACTCAGGACAGCAGACAAAACTAATGGTCGGAAGTCTACTTCCTTCTCTTCATGCTGACCTCCCAGCCGGGATAATAATTTTAAGATTTACAGTATTAAAAGTGCCAGGCACTACACTAAACTTCTTTCATTTAAGTAATTCCTTTATTCCACATACTAATCCCGTGTGTAGATATTATTACTACCTCCACTTGACAGATGAGAGAAATAAAGCACAGCCCTAAAGTGATAAAACCAGGATTCACAGAGCTGTATGACTGCAAAGCCTGAGGAAAGTAGATACAGTCTGCCCTCCTTATTCACCTGCTTCCGCAGATTCAACCAACACACATCAAAAATATTTGGGGGAGAAATTATAAATAATGGAGTAAAAAATACATTATAGCAACTATTTACATAGCACTGACATTGTATTAGGTATTATAGGTAATCTACAGGGGGTTTAAAGTACACGGGAGGATGTGCGTAGTTTATATGCAAATACGCTACTATATAAGGGACTTGAATATCCTGGTATGGGGTGGGGAGAGTCCTGGAACCAAATCCCCCACGGATACCGAGGGACTGTTACTTAGAAAGAAAATTTATTGAAAAAAAACTCTATAACTTCCTCTCCCACCCTTCCCCCAAAGACCAGCGTCCCGCAAACACCACTCTGCGCCCAATGGTAAGCCGCGAGTAAAATCCAGCCACAAATCTCTGCATCCCAAAAATCAAGGATGCATTAAGGATACCAACAGCAAGGATCTTCCCCTCCAACGTTTCCGGGCTGACCTGCCGCCCGGAGCACTCCAGCAACTTCCAGAGCCCCTGGACTCCCATGAGGCAGGTGTGTCCTCGGAGCGGATCTTGGGAGAACTTTTATTCTAATTCTTCTACAAACGGCTGCTCCACCGCCTAGGCCCCCAGGAGGCTCTCCCAGCTCCCACTCAGGAAAGATGGAAAATAATACAAAAGCCACGGGTTTCCAGGCGGAACCGCGTCAACGAGAGCGTAAGGAAGGGGGAAAGCCCGGGCTGGAGCGCTTCCCAGCGGCTGACACCGCGCCCCGGAAGAACGACGGGAACAGAGAAAAGCCTGTGGCGAGAAGCAGGGCCTCGTCGCGCCCAGAGCTTTAGCCGAAACGCCTGCACTTGTGCGGAAACCACGGTGAGCGGGCAACGCAGGCGAGACAAGCAACCAGAAGATGCCCCTCCAGTACCGCTTGCCTTCTCCGGTGGGTCCGCAAACCCACGAGAAATCAGGCCTCTAGCTTTCCGTCTAATAAGATACGTCGGATGGAAGTCCCGCCTCCCTACGTGACGCATATTTGCTGCGCCTGCCACACTCCGGAAGTGGATGCGCACTCTAGTTCCCGCCCGATGTTCGTACCTTGTTCGTTAGCTACTTGTCTCACCCTGGCGTCCTGTCGGCTTTATACGTTAAGACGATGTGCGAAAGTGCCTTCTTGCGTAGGTGACGATTTTCTACAGTTTCTTCCCGTTGTGCTGCTAGTTGTGAAGACTCAATATTATTTTATGCGTGGAGAGACAACGGAAATGTGGATGCTCCCTTTGTGTTTTTTAAGTATTTATTTGTACGATAGGACGTAGGAACTAGATATTAATACAGTTTAAAGCCTTAACCCTTGAAGTATAGTTTAGTTTTCTGCAGCATCTAAAACTTAGAATTCCACAGCTCGTAAGTCAGAAGTTACCAGAAACCAGTTGCCAAAGTAGCTCCTGGAAGACCACAGCTCAGATTCAAATCCCCCAGAGTGCCTCATGATAGCCTTCAGTATTGCTGAAGTTACATTTGTTAAGAATTTCTGTGTGTCGGCTGGGATCGGTGGCTTACGCCTGTAATCCTAGCACTTTGGGAGGCCTAGGTGGGAGGATCACTTAAGACGGAAAGTTGGAGATCAGCCTGAGTAACATAGCAAGACTACATCTCTAAAAGAAAGAAAGAAAGAGAATGTTAGTAACAAAAACAGCAACCCATTCAATGTGAATAATGTGCTCGTTTGCAAAGTGGTTCTACCACATCTGAGTTACCATCCAGTCCTGGGTGTAGCGGGACAGAATTTTATTTATGAGAATGAAAGTCAGGGGACTAAAGGATCTATTCACGGGCTTGTTAAGCTGTTGGAGATTGGCAGGGCTGGAACCTAAGCTACCTGTCTTCTAATCCGTTGCTTTAACTTGGATTCAAACCTTTTGTGGAGGGAAACAGACAGTGGAGAGACATTTAGACTGTCTGAAAACCCCAACCTTTGATATCCTGGGAAAACGCTAAAAATCAGGAATTGGAAGAGAAAACAGTAAGAAGAGAAGTAAACGAGGAAACTGGAGAAGACCAACACTTAATGGTAAAGGGAGAAAACTGAGAAGGGAAACCTGAAAAGAAATGTATAGCAAAAGATATTTATCAAAGTTAAGAAACAAATGTTAGACTAGAAGAAACATGGACTCAAAAGCAGATTAAAGGGGGGGGATTTATTCATCTCAGTTTTCTTTTCTTTTCTTGTAAGACAGTGTTTCACTGTGTTGCCTTGGCATGAGGGCAGTGGCATCATCATAGCTCACTGCAACCTCCAACTTCTGAGCTCAAGGGATTCTCTCACCTCAGCCTCCCCAAGTGCTAGGATTACAGGTGTTAGTGACCATGCCCAGCCCTATTCATTTCAATTGATGCAGAATAACCACTCAAAATATTCAAAATCCATTGATATTAAAGGGGAAAAAAACATAACACAATTAAAAAGAAATAAAAATCAATTGGGTGTGCTGGCACACACAGGTAGTCCTAGCTATTCTGGAGACTGAGGCAGGAGGATCACTTCAGCCCAGGAGTTTGAGGCTGCAGTGAGCTATGATCATGCCACTGTACTCCAGCCTGGGCAACAAGGCAAGGTCCAGTCTCAAAAAGAGAATTTCTGTGTCTGTGGGTCCATCTGTAATCAGGGCATCAAACCAATCTTGCAGACTAGTAAGGATTAGAGGTGTTGCACTTAGCACGAGTATAAATGATAGCATTGGCATATTTGTTCAAATTTGAACTATTTAAGCTAGATTCAAACTCAGTGAAAAGGATGATTTAAAGGAGCAGGTAGTTTTTTAAAGGAATCCTTTATAACAAAAGTATATGAGAAATCAGTCTTTAAGCAAAACCATTTCTATGCCCAAACACATGGTTCACAGTAGCCTTGTTTAGTTGACCTAGTCACAACTAAATTTTTACCATGAATAATCCTGACAAAGTGCCTTTTGCATTTCCTCCCTATTTAATCCCCAGAAATTATTCCTAGTTGTGTTTTACTGAGGTTAATAAATTGCCTGTTCGATTTTTGTCTTTTCCTCACAGTAAACTGTAAATTTGTTGAAACCAGGAACTATCTTGTTGACTGTTATATCCTCCACTCCCAACACTTACCAGGAGTTCCATAAATATTGCCTAAATGACCTCTTAAGCTTCCAGTCTAAAACTCTTCAGTGCACCTTACACTCTGCTGAAAGAATTTTCTTGGAGGTCAAGATGTTTGTTCAGATCTCATCT
Organism: Cheirogaleus medius; assembly: GCA_008086735.1. Classification (NCBI taxonomy): domain Eukaryota; kingdom Metazoa; phylum Chordata; class Mammalia; order Primates; family Cheirogaleidae; genus Cheirogaleus; species Cheirogaleus medius. Next base: position 10,994,882 of record VBSM01000605.1, read on the forward strand.
GAGCCATATATTAATAATGGCCTTGTGTTATGAGCTGAATTGTGTCTTCCAGAATTCATTTCTTGGAGCCCTAACTCCCAGTACCTCAGAATGTGACTGTATAAGGCAGGACCTTTAAAAGTGATTAATTAAAATGAGGCCATTAGGATGGGCCCTAATCCAATCTGACTGATGTCCTTATAAGAGGAAATTTGGACATACTGAGAGACTCCAGGGATGCCTGCACTGCCTGAGCCCAGAGGAAAGGCTACATGAGGACACAGAAAAGTCAGCCACCTGCTAGTCAAGGAGAGAAACCTCAGAAGAAACCAAGCCTGACAACCCCTTGACGTTGGACCTCTAGCCTCTAGAACTGTGAGGAAATAAATTTCTGTTGTTTAAGCCACCCAGTCTGTGGTATTTGGTTATGGTAGCACCCTAGCAAACCAAGATACCCTATAATCATAGGCAAGTTTCTTCAGAAGTGAGAACCTCAGTTTCTACCAGTGAAATGGGAATGCCACCAATGTCTTAGAGTTATTCTGAGATCATCAATTTAACATGAAACACCTAGGAATGGTGCTCAACTTTGTTGAGTGAACAACTGGGCAGGGAGAATATGGGTAAAATTAAGATGCAGAATGTGATGGATCCCAGTGCAGCTGCCTGAGCCCCTCCTGTGTCTGGGAGAAGGCAAGTTGGGAAGTATTATAGCTGCTGCACCAGGTTGACCTAATGATGGGACATAATTCTTTCACAGTGATAGTAGGGAAAGAAAGAGTTACAGGATTTGATCTAAATGAACTTTTTTTTCTGCCTGGGAGCTGGGTAAAAACATAGCCACTGTAGATACTTGAGTACTGTAACTACTTTTCAAAACCAGAACAGGCCCAGTGCAGTGGCTCACACCTGTAATCCCAGCACTTTGGGAAGCTGAGTCAGGAAGATTGCTTGAGGCCAGGAATGCAAGACCCCAGCTCTACAAAAAATTGTTAAAAAATTATCCAGGCATGGTGGCGCACATCTGTGGTCCCAGCTACTCAGGAAGCTGAGGTGAGAGGATCGCTTGAGCCCAGGAATTTGCGGTTGCAATGAGCTATGATGATGCCACTGCACTCTAGCTTGGGCAACAGAGGGAGACCCTGTCTCAAACAACAACAAAACAGAGTGACATTTCTTGAATATAAAATATTCCTTTAAAGGAACAACAGCTAAGAGATGTATATTTGATTTATAAGGAATTAGCTCCTTTAGATGCTCTTTAAAGGGCTCTCTATAAAGAATCTGAATAGTATTATAAAATATACATCTTTTGAAATAATAGCAAGCTCTTAATAGCACTTCCTATCTACAAGGCACTGTTCTAAACACTACATGTATTTGCTATTTATTCTTTAGAACCATTATAAAGTAAGTCCTCTTATCTCCATTTTACTAATGAGGAAATAAGCACATAAAAATAACTTTAACTTGCCCAAAGTAATATAACTAGTAAGTGCAGAGCCAGCATTTGAACCTTCATTGCATCTATGGAGACTCCTAGGAAGAGTTAATCAAGAAATCAAATATGACAGGAGTGTTATATTCAAAGAGAAGTATGTAGTAACTCTTGCTTACAGTTTCTGGAAAAACAGTCTCACTAAACCTACACCTCAGTGTGCTCTTAATAACTACCAAAATTTTAAGCCAAGTTATTAAGTGATCATATGTATCAAGACTTTTGTAAAAATTGATTATGGTCAATAAAGAGTCTGAATAAACTCATCCTCTTTTCCTAAGTGTCACCCTATTCTTTGATGTATTATGTTGCATTTTTCTCCTTTCCTCTTGGCTCTTCCTACCTACCTCTTCTCCAAAATATTCTGTTGACTATATGAAATTGCTGATATTCAACCATGTATGACCTACAAAAATAACTTCCTTTGGTTTAACTAATATAAGAATTGAATTTTCTATTTCATATTATATTAGAAATCAAAATTATAGTCATCATCATGCATATTGTTTCAACAATTACAAAAGTAAGATTCAAGACAGTTTCTTATAACACACTAGGTTAGGCAGAAATTACAAATTGTCATGTACTTCAAACAAAGTTATAAGGGTACTCCCCACATAAAACAAAGATTCAAAAACATTCACATGATTAAAAGTAGAAAATAAAACTTTATTTGATGAAAACTTTAAAAGTTCCAGTATGAAGTAACAAAATCAACAACCTACAAATTTCTTTCAGTCCTTTGCATTTCAAGCAAAATATTCTCTTCAGAAAAATGACCATTTCATAATATGTATTCCCTTCTGTAGGCTATGCATGTATGAGTGAATAAATGGATATAAAATTCAAGAGAAAAAATGGAAATATTTTAAAAATAAAAATCTGAACCCCCTCCTTGAGGTGTATTGCGATATGGTTACCAACATATTCAGCACCTTGTAATCACCAAGTTACTGATTTGAGTCCTGAAACAAGCCCCTGAATAAAAGAACAAGAGATCCTAGTCATGTGAGTCACAGGTTGGCAGCAGAATAAATGACAGCAACTAGAGAGGAGCTCAAATATATGAAATCCACACTTCCAAAATATTTAATACTCACTTCAAACAGCTAATTGTCTCTATGGTTTAAAAAAGGAAATAGCTCAGAGTTTGAAATATGGATAGTTGTCCTCTGAGTGATGTGGACATTCCTAATGCATCTTCAATGCTGTTGTCAACTCCATATTGAGGAACCAATCAAATATCAGGAGATCTCATTTCACAGATAACCTTGGGTATAGAAATTTCTGATGCCACTTGTTCTTTTACATTATCCCTAAAACAAAGTTCATTCTAGACTTATAGAAGTCATACCGAGTCAAGAAAGTCAAAAATATCTGGATCAAAGCACTAAGTCACTCATTTGCACAAATAGAAAGGATCAGTTTCTTACATCTTTTCTCTTTTGCCTCAGTAGTGAGAATCCTGAGAAAATTAACCAGGAAACAAATGAGGCGGGCAAGATACTGCTAACAAGTAAAAGAATTATTAGACTCAAAATAATTTTAAATGAGTTTTGACCATGAGTGAAAACTAGAAATGGACAGCCCCAATTTGTTTTTAAGGGCAGATGGGACCTTACATCTTGATCTTAGGAATAAAACTATCTTTAACAAATATCTAGGAATCAAGTCATAAGTCGCTTCATGCTTAAGTATTTCAAATATTGGTGCTGTTAAGTGAATTTGTGTTTGAGTTATTTAGAAAGCAGCTGTAATTTTATTGTATTTTATGAAACTTTTTGTCCAAATTCTTTATATACTCTTAACTTTAAAAGGACAATAATCTGTGCTTATCTGTTTATATATCTGAAATCACCCATCATAATCATATACAATTTATTTACTGGAGAACTACAAAGTTATGTTTTGTACCACAAGATCTGTTCCTATTTAATGTAGACTTACTAAAATCTTCTACTGTCTTAATGCAGTCCTGTATACAACAGTTGTATGTATAACACCAATTTTTCAGTACCCAGCATAGTCAATCATTCCCATCATAATCACTGTAACCCTGGTAGCCACTGTTCCTTCGCTCATGGATACTAGACATCTTTTTCCATGCCGAGTCCTGATGGAAACTAGCACTGAAAGACCGGCCCAGACGCCCATGCTGCTTCTTGGAAATATTGTCTTCACTCTCTGATTTGGCAATTCCCTGGGCATGTGTTGGAGGTTGTGATTCTTGTCTAATGTTTCCAAATGGAAAATTCCAAAGGCCAAATCTTTGCCAATTAAGTCTCTGAAATGCTATGATGCAATGCAAATTTCCCCCAACCTAAAGAAGAAAAAAAAGTTGGGTGAAGAAAATGAAGAAAAATTAATTATACTAATTTGTGGGCCCCTATGAACTCCTGGTTTTTTTCCTCCTCCACCTGCCTCAAAACAGTATTTTTCCTTCCAGACATCAGCAGAGAACATTATCCTTCATCTTTCCTGATGGCTGCCTTTACAAAATATAACAATGACCACAGGAGCCAAAACACCTTCGCCACCCGCTGCCTCTTTACCACTCACTCTCAACACACACTGTAACCTCCCCATCTGCCTAATTCAAATACCAACATCATCCCTCTTCCTCTCTTATTCTTCATACCTTCTTATATGCATACTATTAAATCAATGGGATGTCTACTCAATCTACAGTATCTACCACTCCCTGAGAATCTTCCCCCAAAGCCTTGTTTATATACATGGCTCTACCCCATGGCCACAGTTAATTTGGCCCAAGCTGGGTTAAGACTGCGGAACTGGGCCCAAGGCAGATCAGTCTTGGTCTACTGTTCATCTAAAAGGAAGATATAAATTGAAAGATAATGATATTCAATAAGCAAATAATCAGACAAAAGGAGAGCTAAAAACAATAAATACCTCCCCAAAGAATGAGAGAGACACTTAGCTATAATACTTGGCTCCTGCTATCATTCCAATACCTGGTACTATCCCTTTATGACTTCAGGCTATACTCCTTGCCCTTGGGTTTTAAAGATACTCCTGTGTCCTTAAAATAATTTTCACTTTTCTGTCTAAGATGGTCCAAACTGGGTTTCTGTTATTTATAGCCTAAAGAGCACTGAGTAAAATACTGCATTTTGGTCAGCTGGGAAATGCTTTCAAATACAAGGGTGTTCTTCTTACCTTCTTTGTTTTTCGATACTGCAGCCCCCTCTCTAAGTGCCGGATATCTAGGTATTCTGGATTTTGAGTATTCAGATCAGTAACAATATCTGCCCACCTATAGTTAAGGAGAAAGGATGAGCACAATTTTCCTTAAGTCCAAAGTATCATTTTAATGGAACATTTCACATGAGCAAGTTGCTGTAATATTATCACAGCAATAATTGTCAACTCTCTTATCTCAGTATTGTATAATCTCATAACTTTAATAACATCTTGCTTTTATGGCAGTTCTGTTTATCCAACCACTGCCAAGGTTCTCACTTTAAAATTGCTAACTTTTCCTATAAAATAAATATATATCAACATGTTAGGTGATATCCTGCAGGCTAAAGCTGCAATATGCCATATTTCCTTTTTAATTACAGTCAATTTTTAAAAGAATTAGAAGTTAACATGTCTTTATTAAGAGATAACATGATTGTGCAGAAAATCCGAGGGAATTATTAATACAAAACAATTCTAGCACTAATAAGTGAATTTGGTAAAGATGTAAGATTCAAAGTCTACATAGAAAAATCAATTGTACTTTTTGTATTCAACCAGCAAAAATGGGAAAATGAACATTTTTAAAAAATCAATTTATAATAGCATCAAAAAATATAACACAAAAAAGACATATAAGACTCCATCTTGAAAAATGCAAAATATACCTGAGAGAAACTAAAGCTTTATTTAAGTGGAGATACAGTCCATGTTCATAGACAAGGAGATTCCATATTATTATGATGTCAATTCTCCCCAAAATAAACTATGAATTCAATGGCTTCTATCCTAACCAAAATCTCAACAGGCTTTTTAGCAAAAACCAACAAATTCTAAAATTTTTATACAAAATCCAAGGTCCTAGAAGAGCCAAAACAATCTTGAAGAGGAAAACTTCAGAGGATTCATGCTACGTAACTTCAGGATTTAGTATTAACAACGCCAGTTAAGAGTGTGGTACTGGTGAAAGGATAGACAAACAGATTAGTGGAACAGAGTTCAGAAGCAGACCACACATATATGGTCAATTAGTTTTTATTAATAGCAGAGGTACCCAAGAAATTAAACAAGGAAAGGAAAATCTTTGTAAACAAATTATACTGGAATAACTGCATAAACATTGGGGGGAAAAAATCAAAGTTGACCTCTACTTCATTCATACCACACTCAAAAATTAATTGAAATGGTTCATAAACCTAAACATAAAATCTATAAAACTTCTAGAAGAAAACAGGAGATTATCTTCGAGGTCTTGGAGTAGGTAAAAATTTCTTTAAAAGGCACAAAAAAGCACATAAAAACAAAATTGATAAAAATGGATTTAATCAAAATTAAGAACTTGTGTTCATCAGAACTTCTGTTCATCAGGAGTATACAACCACTTTGGAGAACTTTCTCAGTTTCTTAAATACATATATATCTTATGAATCAGTAATTTTATTCCTAGGTATCTACCAGGGAGAAACAAAACATACATCCTGAAAAAGACTTGTACAATAAAATGTGGTATATCCACACAAAGGAAAATGATTTGGCCAGATAAAGGAATGAAGTTCTGATCCATGCTACAATATGGATGAACCTTCAAAACATTGTACTAAGTGAAAGAAGCCAGACATTAAATGCTACATGTTGTATAACTCCATTTATATGAAATGTTCAGAATAGGCAAATCCATAGAGCCAGAAAGTAGATTAGTGGTTGCCAGGGGTTGGGAGAATGGTCAGTGACTGTTAATAGGTTTGGGGTTTTTTTGCAGGGTGATGAAAACATTCTGGAATTAGATAGTGATATTTGGTGCACAATTCTGTATGCTAAAATCCACTGAATTGTATGTTTTGTTTGTTTGTTTTGAGACAGAGTCTTGCTCTGTTGCCCAGGGAAGAGTGCCGTGGTGTCAGCCTAGCTCACAGCAACCTCAAACTCCTGGGCTGAAGTGATCCTTCTGCCTCAGCGTCCCAAGGAGCTGGGACTACAGGCATGTGCCACCATGCCCAGCTAATTTTTTCTATATATTTTTAGTTGTCCAGATAATTTCTTTGTATTTTTAGTAGAGACGGGGTCTTGCTCTTGCTCAGGCTGGTCTCGAACTCCTGACCTTGAGCAATCCTCCCACCTCGGCCTCCCAGAGTGTTAGGATAACAGGTGTGAGCCACCACGCTCAGCCCTGAATTGTACGTTTTTAAAGGGTGAACTTTATGACACGTAAATTATATCTTAGTAAAATTGCTATATAAGTTCTTTTAAAAGACTTGTACATGAAAGTTCTTAACAGCTTTATTCACGATAGACCAAAACTGAAAACAATCCAAATGCCCATCAACAGGAAAATGGATAACAAACTGTAGCATCCTTATACAGCAGAGTACTCAGTAGTAATAAACTGATACACATGACATAACAGAGAAATCTCAAAAATGTTACTTAAATGAAGACACAGACACAAAAGAAATATTGTATGATTCTATTTACATGGAATTCAAGAACCAGCAAAATAAATCTATGATGACAGAAATCAGAACAGAGGTTGTCCTTGGGCATTAATAGGAATGGAGAATGAACATACTTTCTGTGGTAATGAAAATGTACCATATCTTGTTTGGGGTGGTGATTATGCAGGTGAATACATTTATCAAAACTCATTTAATTATACAGTTAAGATCTGCGCATTTCACTGAATCTAAATCTTATCTCAGTTAAAGGAAAAAAGGGGAAGTTAACATACTTTTTACAGTGAATGGCAGGGTGTTTTCTACTTGATTCTCCGATTAAGATCCAATATTCGACTTCCTGTGGTGAGAGAGGGCCCCTGCTAAATACAAAATACATTCAGAGTAAGCTTAATAAAGGTCATTCACTCCCTTGAGTATACTGCGTTAACTATACATTAATAAAAGATATACCAATGTTTATTCAAAGATGGCATTCTTTAATCTATTAATAAAATAGACATTAGAGTTTAGGCTTGGGCAAATTTCTGAAGGTTATTAAAGAGAACTTGTAAGTCAAATTTAGGCCTTAATCCGCTATTCAAAGTATAGGGCTAAAAAAAGTTTTATTAATAATGTACTATCTCTCGGATCCTAGGAGGAAAAAAAAAATCCTAGCATACTACCAGCATTCTTCAGCTACTCTCTTTCACTGTGCATTCAAGAAGTTTCAAAACACATCCTAAAAATAAAACCTAAAGCAGGGATTCACCTGGGAATTTTTAAAACACTGATTCTCTAATTCCATCCCTGGAAATTTGAATTCAAATAGGTCTGGAGTGGAGTCCAAGGAGTTGCATAGTTTAAAAAAACCTCAGATAATTCTTAGGTATAGGCAAAGGTAAGGAACTCTCTTTTAAAGGATACAAAGTAGGAATAAAATCATGTTTTACATTTGATAGTTATCTGAAATAAAGTGAAGATGCAGGATGAAATCATAAAAGAAACACACAGTATACCTCATTTATAAGAAATTCCACCTTCAGAGAGATGAATAAAGCATTTCAGGATTTGGAGAAACCAGGTAGTTTCCTTCTTGCTCCTCATTCAAAAGAACAGAATGTCCAGCTTCCTAGTTCTCCAAGGTCACTCCTGTCTGTCTCAAGATCCATCTCTCCCCCTACCCCTAGGGGCCTTTGAGTGGGACTCCAAGGCCGGATGGCCTCCACCCCAAAAACCCCATCCTATTCCTCGATGACCAAACCACAACCTCTGGCCTTCCCTTTAGAGACAGTTACTGAGAGCAGCACTGTCTCCCTGTCCTTCTCAGCCACCAACCCCCCAATCCAGGTGTGAACAAACCAGACCCTCACTGGACGAGGTGGCCATGACACCTTTACTCAAAGTATTCATGGCTTCTCCTGTTTTCACCAATCCTTAATTAGAACACTACTCCCTTTGCTTTTAACTATCCTGACATTATCTCAACCCATCATGAGGAAAACTCGCTAAGGAGAAAAAAAGTATTTAAAACTCAGTCACCCTCTCTTTTTTAGGGACTGTCTCTTCTAAAAAGATGTAAGTTTACCAGTAAAGATATATAGTGGGTTTTTTTAATTTTATTTTTTTATTTTGTTTTTTGTTTTTGTAATGGGGTCTCTGTTGCCAGGGCTAGAGTACAGTGGTGTCGTCATAGCTCACTGCAGCCTCCAACTCCTGGGCTCAAGTGATCCTCCTGCCTCAGCCTCCCAAGTAGCTGGGACTACAGGCATAAGCCACCACACCCAGCCAAGATATATAGTTAATAAAATATAATAGAAATGCAGGATTAAGAAAAGAAAGAAACAAATATAACCATGAAGGTAATAAAGTTCTTGACATTAGAAATAAAAATTGTCTCTGAGCTTCCTTGCAACCAGGACAAAGTGGGGACCCAGATAAATTCCATGTTTTTTACTGTAAGAAAAAAAGATGACTTTTAATTTACTTGGTTGTAACAGTCTTTTTGACACTGGATTCTGCACTACATTGTGCATGGGGGACACTAGGTGAGGCACTGAGACATAATCTGGAAAGTCTTTTCCAACTGTTTTATAATATCATAAATGTAACAGTGACTTTTCAAATGTCTTTCTCTTGTAATGACTGAACAACAGTATCTAAGTGGATATTTGTTAAAGCACAATTAAATAAATGAAATTCTGCAAAAGAATAAATTATAATGTTTACAGAATAGTCTAATGATGTCAGGAAAGTAGATCACCAAGCCTTCCAATTTCAAAGAGACTTAGAATACCCCTTAATATGTCTTAAAATGCTTTCTACAACACATTTTCCTGATGAAGTATCCACATGCAACATGCAAATGCTTACCTGAATGCTTTATTAGCTTTAACAGGAGTTGCTTCGAAGCCAATTGGACAAAAATAATGATTTTGACAATGATAGATAAAAGCCAGCGATTCATCTTTCAATCCACGTGTTAACTTTGACAAGGCCCCCGAAGCTACAAAGAACAGAACCAAACAAACAACTGAGGGCCAACAAAGCAATGTCCATGCTTCACACAAAGGCCTAGTTAAAGACAGAAACACAGAAAGACATTACTTGGAACACACTGACCCTGCTGGGGGGGGAAATGAGAAGCTATTGATAGGTACCGAAAATATTAATGAATTTATTTTCAGTTTTACCCTTTACTGAAAACCAGATAAACTCATTAGCAAACTAAAAAACTGAAATATGTCCTTGCTCATCAAAACCTAATAATACACACAGTTGTCTATGAAATTTAATTACTGTATAAAGCCTAGTGCCTAGTGTATATAGCAACGGTGTCAACTTTTCTGGTTGTGCACATCCAATGCAAGATGCAAGTTTACCCAGTTACTAAAAATTTCTGAATAAGCATGCTCAACATAAGCACATTTGTTTATAAACTATATATATATATAACTGTACTAACATGCCTTTATAAAAGATATACCAAAAGAAGTCATTTTAAATTAGATTACAATATAAACATGCTAATATGTATGTAGCACGTGCATCCTAATTTAAAGACTACTGATGTATATGGATAAATATAAACTCTAGATAATAAACAAGTCCCCAAAATGCAAACTTCCACCACTAACACACACTTTAATCTTTCCACTAAAGTTACAGAGACTAAAGGAGCAGCTTTCACAAGCCAAGTGATGAGATAACATCTCTACAGAAACGGGCTGGTATCACCACCACGAGCTCTTATAGCCACTCTTTCTTCTATATTTCCCATAACTATAATATTATCGTTGTCAAGAATTTCAAAAGTATTACCAGAATAAACAAGTTTTTATCAGTACTCGGTACTGAAAACCATTAACTGAGGTTTCATTAACTTGCATCTCCCAGAAGAAACTAAATTATTCATTAACAAGTAGCCCATTAAAACTGAAAATCCTAAAAATAGTTGAAGTAGATAAAAGCCTGCCAGCCACAGTTTCAATGATCGACTTTCTGGCCACCAAAATAGCTGAAGACCACAAATAACTGCAGTTCAATGGCTGCAGCAGAGATGAGGGAGGTGGGTCCCTGCCCCGCAACAATTTGTGATGCCTGTGAGGACAATAACATTTTGGCTTAAACTGTTTCTCCAAGGTTTCATCTAGATCTCCTGCACAGATTTGTACTTTACCACCTAACATCAGAGCACCCCTGAACAGCTGGGGGGACCTTTTCTACTAAAATCTCTATCTTACTAAGATGACAAATGATAAATATGTCTCTCTGCAGTTTTTGGATGAGTTCGCCTGATAATTTAAAAACTGACACCCCAGGGTCAGCTCTACATAAAGAATTTTAAGAACTAAAATTAGGAACACAGTCAATATTTCATTTGCATAATTGAACTTGATTGCAGAGAAGTTTTGGGATAGTGAACAAATGTAAATGTGTAGATTTAGATTCCTCATAAGTTCAATAATTATAAAAGATGTTTAAACACACAATTGTTTTTAAAACTCTTTTAAAATTGTGAAACTGTCAAATAAAAAGTTGTCTCAGGCTGGGCACAGTGACTCACACCTGTAATCCTAGCACTCTGGGAGGCCAAGGCAGGAGGATTACTTTGATCTCAGGAGTTTGAGACCAGCCTGAGCAAGAGCAAGACCCCATCTCTAC
>VBSM01000605.1:11006255-11039503 GCA_008086735.1 Cheirogaleus medius
CAATGTATGTAACCCTAACAATATTTGTACCCCCATTATATGACGAAATAAAAGAAAAAAAACAAACTTCTTTAGTTTGACTATGAATAGTAATTACTTTAACATCCTAGAATATATTCAGGATTCCAGGGGCAAATGAGATAGGTAAGAAAGTCTGTTCTCATTGTTTTGTCTGCTACGAACACTCATTTACCATGTCCAAGTTTTCTGGAAGACATGAGGTGATTTTTCTTCTGTGGAGTAATGTTTATGAGTTTATGATATATTATTATATGTAATATATAAAATCTATAAATTATATAGATCATAATATATATATTATCATATATATTATTATAATGTTTATGGGCTTGATAATCAGGGATGATTTTTCTCCTTACTTCAAGGTACATAACAGCATTCTGACTGATTTAGATTAGAGATCAGCAAACTTTTTCCTAAAAGGCCAGACAGTAAATATTTTAGGCTGTGGGTCATAGGCACTACTAATATTACTCACCTCTGCCACTGCAGCATGAAAGCAGCAGCCATAGGCAGTACGTAAGCAAAGGGATATGGCTATGTTTGAATAAAACTTTATTTACAAAACAGGCCCCTGGCTCATTGCCAACCGCTAATTTAGATTGATAATTTTCAAACCTTTTTTGACATGGAGCTCCTTCTGCAAAGAAAATCTACATGGCAAGTTAGTCCATAAAAAGGGGTCAAAGCAGAGCTGCTGTGGCTAAAAAAGAGGTAGGGAATCTAGCTGCCCACCCTTCCCCTCCATGAGCCCATGAGGCACCTCTGTACAATCCCTAGGACTCAACTAAGCACAATTTAAAAATCATTGAATTTCCTATAAATGGAAAACCCAGCCCTTGAAAAAGAGGTTGGATACTCTTCTTTAAACAGACTATAGCAATAGTTCTCAAACTTAAGAATGAAGAGCAAATGCCAATACCCACCCTAAGAGTGTCTGACACAGCAGGTCTAGGGGCAGGGACCAAGAATTTGCATTTCTAATAGATTACCAGATGGTGCTACTGTTGGCTATTTTGAGAGCCACTGGTCTACAGTTAACAGGAAAATTCAACTCAATTCATGAGCACCTAGTAACTATATCAGATACTGTAGGGAAACAAAAAACAAGTGATACACAGTACCTCAAGGTGCTCTAGTAGGGAAGATGAAACAAATAACTTTAATATAAGGTAGAATAAGACAGTGTCACAAAGGGGTTATAGAATTCAAAGGAGAGAGAGCACATCAGGTTTGAGAAATCAAGAAGGGGTAGCATTCAAGATGGAACTTAAGTAGCAAAATTTCAACAATCCAGACAAAGGAAAGAGCATGAGGAGAAAACAAAACCACTGGAGAGGAAGAGATATAATCAGGGAACAGCACGTCATATAGTTTAGAATATCAAGTATGATGGTACAGAGAAGCCTACTGTAGGGCACCCCCACAGTTTCAGGACAAAGTCAGAAAAAGATAACTCTCTGAAATAAAAGACAGTAAACACAGCATTTAATACATTAAGGTAGTCATCCAAGAAAGTAATTCTGTGTATGAGAAGACATATAAATGTATTACTGATGGAAGCTAAATTCAGAATGAAGTTCGGTCTATACTTGAGGATATCTAAAAATCTGAAACTTAAGTGACAAAGCAAGCACTACCACATGCAGAGCCATGATCCATACGGTGTAGAGAAAGGAGAACAAACCACAGGAATCAGCTGGCCTTTGGCACTGTTGAGAGTTGTCCTGAGCAGCCAACAAGAGAATTCTGATTCATTTGGTATTATACAGGGTGTCCCAAAAGTCATCATACATAAGGAAAGTGTAAATTGTAGCTATATGTACCTTTATTTTAAAAATATTTGTTACAAAATTTTTCCTTTGTATGCAGACTTTTGGTACACCCTGTGTTTCTCACTTTAAGTTAATACATTAACATTTTGACATTCTTTGAATTTGTTTATTATAAGCTTGTCCTGTAGAGCTTGATCATCTACAGAGGACCTCTAGACAACTCTAGAAGAACTCACTAGAATGTATAGAATGTATTTTTACACCTTCAAAGACGAGAAGAGCTTCAGAAGCTATAATAAGTAATACAGCAACCTAACATCACCATGCAAGGCCCTTCAACCCCTGACGTCTTTTAAATACAACTGGTCCATGGAGGACAGGAGGGGAAGGCCACTCTACATTGGCTTGGGAAGATACCAAGGGGTTTATAGTTTAAGCAAGCATTAGAGCTCCCTAATAGCAATGTACATTAAAGAGAGTTATCTGGCATTGTGTGTAATATGAATTGGAGAAACCCAGTGGTGAGGAAAGCAGAATAATAATGCACCGTCCCCCTGAGATGTGCTGAGGTGGTGCAGTAAGTGGGTAGCAATGGTCGTGGTAAAGGTACACGTGAGTTAGGTAGGAATGATGCAGACATAGGTATTCTCTGTTAAGCAAGAGTAATGAATTGCAATACCCACTAGAAAAACAAAAATTAAATACGTGAACATAAGTATAATCTTCAAGCTAGCTGATGATAAAAAATGAATCTGGACTTCCCACCATCAAATGTTGGTGGCTAAGTAAACCAATACTTTGAAGGTATATGAAGGGGTAGCTAACGTTGGCAACTTTTAGCACAAACTTTCATTGTGACTAATTATATCTCTGAAAAAAATACTTTAACTCATATTAACAGGTAAATTTTATCAAGATCTCTGGACTTTTTTTTTTATTCTATGAGTGGTCTCAGTTTACAAGTGGAAAGGAGCATGTCAGCAAACACTGGGGAGTGACTAAATCCAAGAAGTGTGGTCCCCAGGAAAATATAAAGCCCATTGTGAACAACAAGCCTAATAGTCCTTAAAAATAATTTAAACAAAAGGAGAAGAGACATTTCCAAGCATTTTTAAACAAGCAGCACCAACGGACAATGGTTTTTCACCACTGAACATCCCAGAGAGAAATGGGAAGCCTACTCCTGCAACTCTTTCTTCTACAAGAGAGAACAGAAAAGACGTTTGCTTTACACATTGACCACTCCTCTGCCTGAATGCAATCAGAATTTACAGGGTAGCACGTGGGAGGTCATGGGCATCATACAGAGAATCAAAGGGCGATTCAGGACAGTCCCTGTGGTCAAGGAGCTGGACATTCACATAAAATAGATGAAACATAACAAAGCATATACTGAAATGCCAAATGATAGATGCAAATAATCAGAAATTAGGAGGATTCCAGGGCTAAAGTTGCCAGGGAACACTTCAGAGATGGAGCAGAGCTTGAAAGAATGGGGCCCCTGATTAGTGAAGCGGAAGACAAGAAGATTCCAGGGGAAGTAGGCAGATCCATTATCCTTCAGGAAACACACACAGAAAAGGAAATAGTGAGGAGTCAAGTATTCTGAAAGGAAAATGAAAGTAGGAATAAAATTTGAAAAATAAATTATTAAAGTTTACTTGAAGAAATTGCAGCAACCACCCTGTCCCCTGATCAAAAAAAAAAAAAAAAAAACATTAAACGAGGAAAATAAGTAGTCTATCCAGTTCTTCAGGTGAAAAAGACCGGATGTATATTGGAGGAAGTTTAAACAAAGAGGTAAAAAAGTCACTAGGACCCTGTGCCACACATTCTAGATTATTAAGGGAACTGGTGAACATACACATTAAATCATTACATTTAAATATGTCATGAACAACTCAGGAGATACCAGACTACAGGGAAATAAAACAAAGTACAGATCTTCAAAAGATCTACAAAGGAGAATTTCTAATAAATTTATAGTATTATATAAAATCTTAAAGTTGGATAGGACATTTGTTCAAAAATCTTTTAAAATTCCAGAGTAGTGGTTTCTAAATCTACTCTCTCCAGGGCCCTTTTAGTATTTTATTATACTCTATTAATAGATTACATTTTCTTTGGGGAATTTGCTTAAATTTATATAGCTGATGTTTCCTCTATACCCAGAGTTTCTTTGACAGCATATTTTCTTCATATTCTAATTTCTCTCAGTCTTTTCCTTTCATTTCGCTGATCTGTCTCTTAATCTATCCTCCTGTTCCACCTAGATGCTGCTGATATTAGGATAACAAAAAACCGTGCACTGATCTTATGAAATCCTCTTATGATCAGTAGGCAAAAGACAAGTAAAAGGAATTAGGAGTCTAGTTCTGCTGTCTCCTAGGGCCCTAATCATAATGTAGTGTTGGGACACAAGCCTAAGAACTGGATTGTGTGGCTTTCCATCGTATCCTACACATACATGTGACATCCTCTCCAGTGGCTACTTCTATACTCCCAAACGTAGAGTTTTGTTCACACTCCATTAAAAGAGATATGAAGTAGTCATGACTCAGGTAACAAATGATTCTGAGACGTTCTTAACCTTGTACTAATCATTTATAATGTAGAAGGCAACAAGCAAGGTACTGCTAAGATGTAAAGTTGAATAAAAACTATTTCCTGTGCTTAGGAACACGTAACATCTGGAAATTTGAAAAACTGTCAACTGAGAGACTTCAAAAGACAGCAGGAAGATGTCCTGGGTTCTGATGCAAAGTAGAGCAGGCCTAGTCCACAGGGGCAGATGAGTGTGTGTTTGGAGAGGGAAGGGGGCAGGGGAGCGAGGAAAAAAGATGAGCTAAAGAAAGAAGAAAAGTAAACATCATCCTTTCCATGTCATGAGAGAGTACTTCAAAGGAAGAATGCTGGTTTGGGGATGGAAAACAACAAAATTCTCTTCTAGAGGTTTCCTAACTCCAATCTCCTGAATTCCTCATGCCTCATTTCTTTGACCTAGGATTCATTAAATTAACTCCTACTGAACACGTAAGTAACTATCAGACATTGTGATGCCCAAATGAATAAGTCCTCAAGGAAGGCAGCTGAGGTTTTCCTAGAAGAACCCATCTGGTGTTCTAAGATGGCCGCGAAATGAAAAGTTCTACCAGACACACACATGGCGCTGTGATAATGCAGGACAGGGAAGGATTTAATCCCATCTGGTAAGCAGAAGAAAAAGTCTTCCTCCAATTTAAGTCCAGGCTAAGCAGATAAACAGGAATCTATCAAGGTAAGAAATCCTCCATTCCACACATTCCACAGCAGGTCATCCACAGCATGGCACAGAGGACTAAAGATGGCCTGCACTTCACAAAGAAGAGGGCAAGCAGCGGCCAAACACCAGAGGAGACTGGCTGGAGGGAGACACTCTGAAGCCAGTTCCTCAAGCACCACACTGAGGGATTTGGGCTTCATTCTCTAGGTCAGGGGTTGGCAAACTCCCAGCCATGGGCAATTCCAGCCTCTAACCTACAGCTGATGTTCGAATCATTACCAAGCTAAAGTAGTTTTTACTTTGCTAAGAATCAAAAGAAATAATATTTTTTGACATGTGAAAATTACATGATATTCAAATTTTAGGTTCTTCAATAAGGTTTTCCTTGGACATAGCCACACCCAATTGTTTACATATTGTTCACAGCTGCCTTCAAGATCCAAAGACAGCATGGAGTAGTTGTGACTGTCCCAGGACCTCATGCGAAGCCGAGAATATTTACTATCAGGCAATTCATAAAAAATGTTTGCCAACACTGTTCTAGGTTAATGATTTTCAGTGTGGACACATCCAAGTGGTTTACAAAAGATGACCCCTTGGGGTACAGAAACAAAATATTAGAACATTTATTTATATTGTCATATTTAAAAAATAAAGCAAGCTTTACTAATATTTATTCTCTGGACTGTGTGGATGCCACACTAAATCTTACATCAAAAGGTCCTGGTTTGCATGTGATATTCCAAGGGAGGGGCGGAACTTCTGCATGGCGGTGCTGGCTCATGCCAATCATCACTGGGCCATGACTGGCTTTCAGTGAACTGCTGTTTTCAGTTTATGGGGTACAAAATGTCATTGGGGTGAATTATATATGACCTGTAATGAATAGAACTGATGGGGCTCTGAACAGGATAACCCAAAATATGACACCTTGGCATACTGAGTCTTTTAAGCTGAAGGAAACTGAAATAAACCACAAAAGCAGGAAGGTCTCTCTGACCTTCTTCCATGCTTCCTGTTCCTGAAGTGGACCATAGAAACTAGGATTCTTCTCACTCCTTCTTCCCTGAAGCAGGCCATAAAACCTAGGAAGGTCATTCTCCGACCTCTCTCCCTTCTCCCCTGAAAACCTTCATGTGACAGATGTCCTGCTCTTTCCCCAGAGATAAGAATTGCCACACAGGGATGCCAAGAAGAATCTGAACAGGCCTTGCTAAATGCCTCACAGCCTGTTACCATTAGATTATACCCTTTGATCTCCAATCATACTTCATCATAACAGTTCTTAAAATACACAGCTTTCCCTGGGTGTCTGGATCTTCATTTCTGAAGGCTCCTGTGTCATGTAAAACTTATATTAAATAAATGTGTATGGTTTTCTCTTACTAACCTGTCTTTTGTTATAGACGTCTCAGCCATAAACTCTGCAACGAGTAAGTAAAAGATACTACTTTTTCTCCCCTACAGAACCATGATTATAACTTTCTACTAACTGGAAAATGACTGTGAAAATCTTTTGGACCAGAAAAAGGTTTGGCATATCTTCTGGGATAAACATAAAAGAACTATTAATATAAAAGACAAAGCTGAATTATGTATTTTCTTTTACAAAAGGTCCCCAAACCCACAGATTGATGATAACATTCCAGTAACACTGATGCCAGCAACATTCATCCTGGCAGATGCTTTTTAAAAAAGAAAAATATGTAACAACCTGAAAAAATAAAGAAACAAACAAAAAAATCTGTGCTAAGAATACAGAGAATTTTAGAGGGAAAAAAAAAAGCTTAGTAATGTTTCTATTGTCATATAACTTTGTTGCTGAAAATCATGTATGTTAACTATAAAAAAGATTAACCATATAATAGCTCTAAAATGTACTAAGACTGTTGAAAGAAGCCAACACCAAGACCAAGAGAATAGCAAATGATTAAGTTTGAGATTTGAAATTAGACAAACTTGGGTTTGACCCCTGAATCCACCACAAGGAAACAAGATACCTCAAATGAAATCCAGAAGAAACAAGAGACAGCAGAATCAGATACATACAAATTTCAGCTATTAGATCAAATACAGAAAAAATAGTTTTAACATAGTAAAGAAAAAAGGGGACATGAAAATATGAGTAAGGAATAAGACTATTTTTTAAAAACAAGCATATTTGGAAAAGAATTAGGTATTTTAGAATGAAAAATATGATTGAAAATTTCTTTTTAAAAACTCAAACTCAAGAGATAGTATAAAAAGCAAACTAGATACAGCTGAAGAGAAAATTAGCAATCAAGAAAATATATCCTTTCTCAGTTTTTCATTGCCTGATCAATTATTAATACTAAGAGAGGTACGTCCACAGTCTCACTAGAAACAGAAAAAAATACCAACACGCCACTTAAAGCCATCTTTTCCAGAGGGGCAGATAGGCCCGTACAAATGTACTGAATTCAGTCAGTAAGAATAAAAGCTGGCACTTATCGAGCCCTTACTCTGTATAACACAAGGTGTTAAGTGTATTACAAATACATCTCCTTTTATCTTCACAGTGATCCTATGGAGTGGGTACAAATACGGAAAGATGGAAGGTCTACACCGGGGCTCAGCAAGTGCCTTGCTCAAGGTCACAAAACTAGTATGTATAGAAACCAACATGTAATCTCCAAGTTTGCCTGATTTGTAGCTAACTTGATATACCCAATATAGGTCAACAGAAATATATCCTACTCTATGCTCAGTCCTTGACCTTAGTAAACCATATACTCTCTGCTGACAAAGACTCTCTCCTTGCCCAATCCTTGAGCCGTATTCTTGACTGGGCCTGGACCTTGGGCTTCTGTGTCCAGTTTTAGCAAGAATCCTGCCAAGTCAGTTTAGGGAGAATCCCCCGCCCCCACCTTCGTATCTGATCAAGTTCCTCAGCCCTACTCCCCCAACCCTTCATGTCTGAGCCCTTGGTCTCCCTTTAGCAGGAAGCCTGTTAGGCCAATTTAGCAAGAATCCCCCTACCCTAATGTCTTCTCTTAGTAATTTTCCACCCACTGACCCCCTCACTCTGCTCCTTACCTATAAATTCCCAGCTGTCTTTGCTGTATTCAGAGCTGAGTCTGATCTCCCATCCCTATTGCAATGTCCCTTTTGCAACAGTCTTAAATAAAATCTTACTTACTTTTTAAACAAGCATCAGAATAATTTTTTCTTTAACAACATATGTAGGAATTTTTAAAATGGAAATTGTTAATACAAATTATTTAATTAGCACATAACTATAATCCTTGAGATCAAGCCCATTAATATATGTGTTATAACCAAGACTTTATATAATAGAATTTTGTCACTTTCACAATTTATTGTCCTGTTGTTCTATGTTATCACTCAGGTCTAATACCAAATATTCTCAAATCCTTACATTCCCTTTTGGGAATGCAAACTCCATGCTACAGAGAGTTTTATCAGCATACACATGTGCACAAACACACACACGTGCACACACACACAGCCCACTGACCCAAATAATACAAACAATGTATTAGAGTAGTGTTTATGACGTGCCTTAAAGTTCTACATGCAAAGATCAGAAGAAGTAAAAATATTAAAATGTATATTGAAAACTGCCCTACAGATTACTATATAATTTCCCCCTTGGATAAAGAGATATGAAAGTAACAGACTGTGTTCAAGGTTTATATAAAGTCCCATGAATCAAAACAGCCAATCTTTTAAAGAGTGCGTATGTTTGTGTGTTTGTGTGTGTGTGTGAATCTTCTATGTTCACCTACCAGTTTCTCCAGCTGTTTTGTTCTTCCCATGAGGCTTATATAGAACATAAGAGCATCCTTTTACATGGAAGTGATCATTAATTTGTCTAAACCACCTGAAAATAAGAAGAAGATTTGCTCATAGCAACAGATTCCATAAGAAACATGGCATTATTCCAATTTTAAAGAAATTCGGGCATAGCCCAAGTTTGGCATAGCTATGAGAGGTTGAGGCCCAGTAGCCAGATACATGGTTTACTATCAACACACATCTACAGCATTATTACTTTCTAAAACTAGAAATAAGGTATTACCTCTAAGTGGATCTTCATACCTCATAAGGGTTGTATTTCCAGTGAAAGGACCAAATCTAATATCTTCAAATGGAGGCTGAAAGCCCAAAATATGTAAAGCTTCCTCTTGAGTAATAGGTGGAAGACTGCAAAAGAAACATTGTCTTTCATTTTATAATTCTAATAATATAGAAATATAACCTATGTCAATGTTAATGTCTAACTTGCAAACAATTTTGTAATGTTTTTCATTTTTATTTTATTGAAAATAATACATACATATATTTTAAGCTAAAAATTGTATACTAAAATACAGCAGGTTTTTTCTTAATTTATGAAAAATCTATTCTTAAAAATCTACCATTATAGAAAAAGTAATGCCAAATTACTTTTGAATTTGTAGTTTGGAGATACCAATACATTGATATACTTACTTTCCAGCTCCCATTGTGCTATATAAGAAATTCCAACAAGAAATTAATGAGGAGATACCACAAGAAGTCTTATATTGTGGTCGGCTTATGCAGTACCTGCGAAAACAAAAGACTGTTTTCTTCACAGGAATGGTACAAAATATTCATACTAGAAATATAAAACTCATGGCAAATAAAAGTGTTAATATAATGAAAGTAAAATCTTCACTCAAGATATTTTCATACTTATTAATCATGTCATAAATACATAACAATAAATCATTCATTTTAATAAAAATATCTAAGTATGACTAACTACTAAAGTGTATGTTACTCAAACCAATGAAAAAAGTTTAATGATATATAATTCAGACATCACCTATTAAAATTTTGGTGTAAACTCCTAGTTGAGCTACATACATGATTAATTTGCAACTTCAGAAATGCTAGAGAAACAAAGCATTGCCTTCCATGTATCAGCTTCTCAGAGAGATTCTTCAACTCAAACTAGAAAACATCCATTTATCACCCCGTATGTCTATCTAAAATCCTTGAGCAAGAAGCCATGAAGTGGTGGTTCTATCGTCACAGAGGATTTTAAAAGTGAAACACACAATCCTTCCTTGGCACAATTCAGTTACACTAAGTAATCCAATCTTCCAAATGGTCATGATTCAGCAGAAGAAACTGAGGCTAAAATGAACTGAAGGTAAAAGACATAGACTATTTCAATTTTAAGGAATAAATTGGTTGGCTTTTAAACTATCTTTAACTGCTTTCTAATGAAGAAGCTAATGAGTGGCAAAAATGAAATGGAAAAACAAGACCTACCATCACTAAGCCCAATTTTAGTCTTGTCTGAAAAATTAATTACAAAAAGAAAAGTTATATATATGCATTTGTATATGTACATATAATATGCATATTGGTACATATGCAAATCAACAATCACCTTTGAATCTATAGACTGAACTATGACCATGAAGATACTGAGACACAAAAGTTAATACTGATCACTTAACATAATATACTAAGTTCTGTCTTCAACACCTTCATTGTCACATCTGTTGAGTCTTTAAGTGGTAAAAAACACATAACATAAAATTTATGTTAACCATTTAAGTGTATAGTTCAGTAATGTTAACTGTATCCACATTGTTGTGCAACAGATCTCTAAAACTTTTCATGTGGCAAAACTGAAATTCTGTACCCATTGAACAACTCGTCTTTTCCTTCTCTCCCCATCCCTGGCAATCCCCATTCTACTTTCCGTTTCTATGACTTTGACTACTTTATATTTCTCATGTAAGTGGAATCCAGCAGTATTTGTCTTTTTGTGACTGGTTTATTGCACTCAGAATAATGTTCTCAAGGTTCACCCATGTTTTAGCATATGGCAGGATTACCTTCATTTTAAAAACTGAATAATATTCCATTGTACATGTGTATTAATACATACTGTACCACATTTTCTTTATCTACTCATCCACTGGTGGACACTTGGTTTACTTCCATCTCTTGCCTATTGTAAATAATGCTGCAATAAACATGGGAGACATCTCTTCAAGATCCTGCTTTCAATTCTTTTTGGCTATATACCCAGAAGTGGGATTGTTGGATCATATGGTAGTTTTATTTTTAATTTTTTGAGGAATATACATACTTTTTTCCATAGAGGGTGTATCATTTTATATTCCCACCAACAGTACAGAAGAGTTCCGATTTCTGCACTTCCTCACCAACACCTGTTATGTTCTGGGGTTTTTTTGACACCGTGGATGTGAGGTAATATCTCATTGTGGTTTAGATTTGCATTTCTCTAATGATTAGTGATGTTGAGCATCTTTTCATAGGCTTTTTGGCCATTTGTACATCCTCTTTGGAGAAATGTCTTTTCAAATCCTTTGCTCATTTTTTAATTGAGAAAATTTGATTTTTTGTTGTTGTTGAGTCTTAGCAGTTCTTTATATATTTTAAATATTAGCCTCTTATCAGATATATGATTTACAAATATATTCTCTTATTCTACAGGTTGCCTTTTCACTCTGTGGATTGTGTCCTTTGATACATGTAAGATTTCTGAGTTTGCAAATGCAGTCCCATTTGTCTATTTTTGCTCTTGTTGCCTGTGCTTTTGGTGTCGTGTTCAAGAAATCATTGCCAAATCCAATGTTAAGATTTTCCCCTGTTTTCTTCTAGGAGTTTTGTAGTTTTAGGTCTTACATTTAGGTCTTCAACCATTTTCAGTTAATTTTTGTGTGTAGTGCAAGGTAAGTGTACAACTTCATTCTTTTGTGTGTGGATATCCACTTTTCCCAATACTATTTGCTAAAGAAATTGTCCTTTCCACACTGTGTGATCTCACCACCCATGTCAAAGATCATTTGACCATATATGTGAAGGTTTATTTCTGGGTTCTCTGTTCTAATCCATGGGACTGTATATCTGTCTTTATGCCAACACCACAGTATTTTGATTAGTGTAGTTTTATAGTATGTTTGAAATCAGGAAGTATGAGGTCTCCAACTCTATTCTATTTTTCCAAGATTGTTTTGGTTATTTAGGGTATCCTGAGATTCCATATGAATTTTAGGATTTTTTCTGTTTCTACAAAAAAGTGCCATTGGGATTTTCATAGGTATTGTATTGGATCTGTAGGTCGCTTTGGACATTTTAACAATATTAAGTCTTCCAATCCATGAACATGAGATGACCTTCCATTAATCTATGTCTTTAATTTCCCTTAGCAATGTTTCTTAGTTTTCAGTACACAAGCCTTTCACATCCTTGGTTATGTTTATTCCTAAGTATTTTTATTCCTTTTGATGCTATTGTATAATGAAAGGATTGTTTTCTTAATTTGCTTTTTGAATTGTCCATTGTTAATGTACAGAAATGCAACTGATTTTTATGTGTTGATTTTGTATCCTCAACTTTGTTAAATTTGTTTATTAGTTCTAATAGTTTTTTGTGGAATCTTAGGGTTGTTAACATATAAGCTTATGTCATCTGCTTGATCATTTTATTTTTTCTCTTCCAGTTTGGATGCCTTTCATTTCTTCTTCTTGCCTAACTGCTCTGGCTAGGCCTTCCAATCCTATTCTGAATAGAAGTAGCAAGAGTGGGCATCATGCCTTCTTTCTAATCTTAGAGGGAAAGTTTCAATTTTTCACCACTGATAATGATATGACCTTTGGGTTTTTCATATATGACCTTTATTACATTGAGATAGTTTCCTTCCATTTCTAGTGTGTTGACTGTTTTTATCACAAAAGCATGTTAAATTTTGTTAAATGTTTTTTCTGTATCAATTGAGATGATCACTTTTCTGTTCTTAATTGTTAGTGTGGTACATTACATTGGTTGGGTTGTTTTTTTTCTTTTAAGAGATGGAGTCTCCCTCTGTTCCCAAGGCTGGAGCACAGTGGTACAATCGTACCTCACTGCAGCCTCAAACTCCTGGGTTCAAGCAATCCTCCTGCCTCAGCCTCTGGAGTAGCTGGGACATGAGGCACATACTACCACACTTGCCTAGTTTTGTTTTTATTTTTTTAGAGACAGGGTCTTGCTATGTTGCAAGGTTAGTCTCAAACTCGCAGCCTCAAGCAATCTTCTCCCAGCCTCAAGCAATCTTCTCACCTTAGTCTCCCAAGTTGCTGGTAGGTGTGAGCCACCACACCTGGCTCTACATTTATTAATTTTTTATGTTGACCCATCTTGTATTCCAGAGATAAATCTCACTTGGTCATGATGTATAATTTTTTAACGTGCTGTTGAATTCAGTTTGCTAGTGTTTTATTGAGGATTTTTGCACCAATATTCATTAGGGATATCGATCTACATTTTTCTTTTCTTGTAGTATCTCTGTAGTATCTCTTGTAGTATCTTTGGTATCAGGGTAATGCTGGCCTCATAAAAGTGAGTTCAGAAGTGTTCCCTCCCATACAACTTTTTGGAAGAGTCTGAGGAAGATTGGTGTTAATTTGAGTTTTGACCCAGTTTTAATATTCCAGAGGGCCATGGTGTTCTCAAACCTCAAAATACAGGCAGCCTGTGTTCCACTCTTATAATTACTACCTTCCCACAATTCACTAGAGACAGTGTCCTCAGCTGGAAGTCAGGTAGTAAGATAATAAAGCGGTGGGTGGCATAGCATCTCCTTCACCCTCCCACCCCACATTTCTAGCCTGTTAAACTGGATCTCCACAAAGGACTTCACTGCTTCTTCCCTGATGCAACTGTTCACACCCCTACATCTAACCACTAATGGTTTCTGGACCATTATGTGAACTTTTAAGGAAACCTATATTATTTGAGGCAGTACTCTGCCACTCTTAGTGTCTTCTCTCTGTTGGTCCAGAATGCACAGGATTTAGTATATTTTAGAGCCTATGTTTTGAGGATGTTGTTATTTCTTCATCAAAGTGAAGATGGGGTTTTTCCTTGTTTTTCATTTTGTTGTTGATGTTGCTGTTATTTTCATAGGTCTGTGGCAAGGAGTGGAATTTTTAAAATCCTTTACTCTGTCATATTTAAATTTCTCCATTCCCATCTTAATCATTTCACAAACCCTGAGAATTAACCCTAGGCATCCCACCAAAACTAGTTTTTCCCCACTGACATTTGATCCCCTTAAGGTTTAAGGTGGCAATGAATTCATTGGAATACTCTTAACTATTTTAGTGAGAAGGCTACCAGAAAACACATAAGCAATTTACTAATGTCCTTATTCAAGTAATCTCCTGTCCCTATTGTTTACATATGAGTGTGAACTTCAACCTAAGAGATCTTGTGGACAAATGATGATTAAGGGCCTTGTAATCATACACTGTACAGCTCCCTACCCTAATAAAACACAAGAAACTCATTCATTCACTTTGTTTTTTTGCTGTGAACATTTTTGCCAGAATTCAATCATTGGGATTATTTTATAAGTCCACTACTATATAGTACTTTATATGTTATAAAATTTATCTTTATATATATTTACAAAGAAAGTTTTATATGTATACATATATTTTTTCTTATAACACTAAGTTTGGCCTTAAAGTAGTAAAAAAAACAACTCTATCAAATTCTATCAAAATTTTAGCATTTATTAAATCTAGGTAAGAATTATATGGAATCACATAGATGATTTTAATGATCAGTCAAGTCTGGGAAATACTGGCATAATTCATTATTAATCTGCTTCAAACGTTCGTGGTACACTTTGAATATTTAGAGATCCTGGAAACAATTTTAGAACTAAAAGTATTTATTAAACATATAATTTATAAATTTATAAACCATAGAATTATTGCCCAAACATGTATTTTAAAAATTAAGAAATAAAAAATGATATAACAACATTACCATCGTCTGAGGTCCAAAACTTTCCTCTGCTTAATATCTTCAAGAGGAGAATGCTGAGGACACTCCCTCTGAGATCTTCCTTTTTTATCTGAAGTTTTTTTCTTGAAAATTTGTTTCTTTGCATTGCCTAGAATACAAGAGTATAAAATAAACAAAATTGTTAACATGAAGTAAACTGCAATGGCAAAAATTAATTAAGTACCAAATTAAGAAGTAATTGCCACTAGTTCTTAAAAAGATATTTGCAAATATATTAAAATAATAAATGTATTTTCAAAAAGAGACTCCTACCTTAAAGAAAAAGAGAGAATAAAAACAAAATTTTTAAACCATGAATGCTATTTCCTCTCAAGTTCTAATATTTCAATTCCAGAGCTAGTCACTAAGCAAGTAAAAGAATCAATCACAAAATCTTTACCCACATCTAAAAAACCAAATTAGCAACAGCAAAATATTTAACTAGACCACTTTCCAGAGAATGAAGCTTTTCTATAAAACAATAAAAGCACATTAATGCAACTCTATTAAAAAAGTAAAAGCTCTGGATCTAATAATGTGATGATGTAATGTTTAAAAATATCTCCAGGCCTACAGAGGCCACAAAATGAATTAAGAATGATGCACACATGTACATTATTAAAATGCAATGTTAGCACCAGGAACTAGAATGGAAAACATGGTCTCCTTTCTTTGTGCATGTATGCATGCATGTATGTACACACATAAACACGCACTCATGCCCGCGCATACACACACACGTTCTCCAAAAAACACCCAAGATTAACAACAGTGGTTACTTATTGTGAAAGGGGGGAATAGGGAACTGAGCAAAAGGGAGACAAAAGTGAGTGTGAAAATTTAAACTATTTAATTTTTATACTTTTTATTTCTGAATAATGCTAGTGGATTATTCAGTCAAAAAAGTATATAAATTAAAATATTAATAAATAACATCTAAGTCTCATTTCATTAAAATACTATTAACATCTCAGATAGCTATGCTCAAATACTTTAATATCTTTCACAGATATTCTATTCTATTCTATTTTATTTATGTATTTATTTATTTTTGAGACAGAGTCTCACTCTCTTGCCTAGACTACAGTGCCGTGGCCTCAGCCTAGCTCACAGCAACCTCAAACTCCCGGGCTCAAGCAATCCTTCTTCCTCAGCCTCCCAGGTAGCTGGGACTACAGGTACACGGCACCATGCCCAGCTAATTTTTTCAATTATAAGTAGAGACGGGATCTCGCTCTTGCTCAGGCTGGTCTCGAACTCCTGAGCTCAAGCAATCCTCCCGTCTCGGCCACCCAGAGTGCTAGGATTACAGGCGTGAGCCACTGAGCCCGGCCTATTTTAAATTAAATAATCAAATCTGTTATAAAAATTAACTGAAAGCTAATATTTGTATCGGTTACTCATAAATTAGAAAACACAGATTATATAGATATATGCCTAGTAAACAAACATGGAAAAGGATTCATTTTAAGTATTCAAGATACTCTACCATAAAACCATGTGGCTTCCGAAGCCAGCTGGAACTCAGGAACTATCATTAAACAAGGAATTTCTGTAAATGTTACAATAGTGAAGATTATAAAGTCATGAAACAATGTTTCCACTTCCTTTTAATTATTCTGTCTTTACAGAGAACACAACATTTTTCATGGAGCTGAACAACCGCTGGGAAACATGAGTAAAATCTCACTGTGCCAAATTTCCTTCACTGGTAAAAATGAATCTTAATCAGAAGACAAAAAATGTTTCTAATATTTCTGAGATGTCTTCCCTGCCTAATAATGACTCGATGCCTGAAGTAGTTTTCCCAGCCACTTAAAATTTTAAGACTAATGAACCATCAAAATCCATGACCTCAATAGGCCCAGAGAGTAGCCTGTACTTTCCTCTGAGGGTTACCTAAGCCTGCCTGCTATTCTATTTATTGAATCCTATGATTCCCCCTGGGATATATGAGCACATATGTTCCAAATGAGCATACTTCATAAAATCCCCACGCTGCCACAAAGAGATCTGGTCCTACAGGCAAAATTTCATTCAATGTGAGAAAAGGAAGTTATGTCAAAGTGGAAGCTAAGTTTGAGATAGGAACATAAAAAAGCAACATCTGAACACTTTCCCCTCCCCATCACATCAAGTCCAGTAATCTTTGCCCACTGCCCCTTATCATTACAATGCTCCTTGTTCTAGTCCTCACCCTACCCACAACATACCCACACAGCCCAACACCAAAAATACATATGTATTCACATACTGGCTTTTAGAGAAAGGTATGAAGATAGCAAATAAAAACAGAAAATCTTTTTTATTTGAAGAACCAAAGGACAGAGTTCTGTGTAATCACCATTACTGGAGGTTAGAGGGAACCTAGAAAGAAGACAGCCACAGAAAAGAGGAGGCCCAAATTCTGTGTATAAAGTTGGCCAAATCTTGGGCTGACCCCTGAACCATGCATACAAAGAACAGACCCCAAAAGCAACACAGCTAAAGCTAAAAGAAATGAGCTGAGACTGGAACTGTCCCCCAGAGACAGAATTTGCAGTTTTAGTGAAACCAAATTAACTGACTACCAAAACCAAAAAAACAAAAATAATAATTAACACTCTTTGGAGGAATATACCAGAGTTGCCATAACAGTCCCACTATGTAGGATACAATGCAAAATTATAGAACATGTGAGGAAATTGAAAACTATGACTCATTCTCAAGAAAAAAGATAAGGGCAACTCTGAGATGTGCCAGATTTTGATATTTGCAAATAAAGATCTAAAGTAAGTATTATAACTAGGCATTATGAGATACATAAAATGCTATTGTCATAAATGAAAGGACAGCAAATCTCAGATGAGAAACAGAAGCAATAAGAATATAAATTCTCGAACTAAAATAAATAGATGGAAAAGATATACCATGCAAACATTCATCAAAAGAAAGCTGGGGCAGCTATATTAGTATCAAACAAAATAGCTCTCAGAGTAATAAATATTGCCAGGTGTCATGAAGGATATTTCATAATGATAAAAGGGTCAATTCATGAAGAAGGCATAAAACTCATAAATGCGTGTGTACCTAATAACAGAGCTTTAAATTAAATTGTTTTTAAATCAACACAATGGAGTTTAGGAAGCATCAGGAATCTGTCTTCCCACCTAGACAACAATTGCACTGGCAGAATCTGTCTGATGTAACTATTTTGGAATCTGGAGTCTATTCAAAGGATTGCAACTTTGGGGAAGCCTTGAACAGTAAATTGTGGTTAATTTTGGACAATTTCAGCTCATACCCAGGTAACAGCTACCCATGCCCCAGCACAGTGGTGGGCAACCATGCATGTCTTCCTGAAGTAGCTCCAGGTAGCTTATTGGAGCCAGGCTGGGCAAAAGGACCACAACCTACAAAAATTGAGGATCTGGTCTATGGCCATACCACTCTGAATGCGCCTGATCTCCTCTGATCTCAGAAGCTAAGCAGGGTAGGGCCTGGTTGGTACTCGGATGGGAGGATATGTGCTCTGATTGCTGATTGCTGCTTCTGATCATAGTGGGCAGCCATTGTTGCACCCCTCCCCACACTGTTGCAAGCCCCTCCCCCTCCAACTGAAGCAACTTCCAGGGGATTTAAAGGGCAAGCCCCCTTCAGTTTGTTTATTTTGTTTGTTTGTTTTTCTGTTTTTGCTCTCCTTCACTATTCTATTTTTTTCCCTTTTGGGAGCCAGGCATTTGAAAGTATAGTACATTTAAAAGCAACCACATATACATAGAAATTCTTTAGAAAGTCAGTGTGCACACCCAGGGAAAAGCACAGGCTTAAAAAAGACCTGAGAAGCCCTTAAGTTTACACTTCAGGCCGATCACCAGCACAAACACAGCCTACAATGATCAAAAAACAAAAACAAACCCTGGGGAAAAGGAAAATCTCATTTCCAGAGTTACTACATTACTATATTACATTTGAAAGTCCAATTTCCAACAACAAAAAAATCACAAGACATACAAAAAACAGGAAAGTATGGTTCACTTAAAGGAAAAAAAAATCCAATAGAAATCATATCTGAGAAATACCAGATGACAGACTTGCTAAACAAAGTTTTTAAAACCATTCTCTTAAAGATGCTCAAAGAACTAAAGAAAGATGGATGTATGTATGAACAAAATAGAAATATCAATAAAGAGATAGAAAACCTAAAAAGAACCCAAAAAAAATTATCAAGCTAAAAAACACAATAACTGAAATAAAAAATTCACTAGAGAGATTCAAAAGGAGATTTGGGCAAGCAGAAGAAAGAATTAGTGAACTTGAAGATAGAACAACAAAATATTGTGATTCAGGAACAGAAAGAAAAAAGATTGAAAAACAGTGAACAGAGCTTAAGGGACCTGGGGAAACAATCAAGTGGACCAACCTATGCATTGTGGAAATTTGAGAAAAAGAAGACAAAGAAAGGGGTAGAGAGATTATCCAAAGAAACAATGGCTGAAAACTTCCCAAATCTGAAGAAAGAAATGCATGCAAACATCCAAGAAACTTAATAAATTCCAAGTAGGATGAACTCAAAAAGACCCACACCAAGAAATATAATAATAATAATAATAAAGAATCTTAAAGGCAGTGTGACAGAAGCGTCTCGTCACATACAAGTGATCCTCAATAAGAATAGCAACAGATTTCTCATCAGAAACTTTGGAGGCTGGAAGTAAGTGGGCTCATATATTCAAAGTACTGGAAAAAAAAAAAAGAAAGTCAAGCCAGAATCCTAGATTCAGCAAAATCATCCTTCAAAAGTGAAAGAGAAATTAAAACATTCCCAAACAAACAAAAGCTAACAGAGTTTGTTACTACTAGACCTGACCTACAAGAAATGCTAAAAGGAGTCCTACAGGTTGAAATGAAAGGGCACCAGATAGTAACTCAAAGTGATATGAAGATATATATCTCAGCAAAGGTAAATACATGGGCAATTATAAAAGCTAGTGTTATTTTAACTTTGGTTTACACCTCTTTTTATTATAACTTTGGTTTTTAACTCCATTTTTTGTTTTCTACATTATTTAAGAGATTCATGTGTAAAAATCATTAGTTTCTGTTTTGAGACACACAGTATAGGAAGATGTAATTCCGTGACATCAACAACCAAAAGGGGTGGGAATGGAGCTGGAAAGGAGTAGAATTTTTGTATGTTATTGAAGTTAAGATGGTATAAAATCAAATTGGACTGTTATAACATTAGGTTGTTAAGTGTTGTCCCCATAGAAACCACAAAGAAAACAGCTATAGAATATACAAGTACAAACAAAATGAAATGAAGAAATTAAAACATTTCCCTGAAAAAATCAACTAAACACAAAAGAAGACAGTAATGCAGGAAATGAAGGACAAAAAAGCTATAAGGCATATGGAAAAAACAGCAAAATGACAGAAGTCTTCCTTATCAGTAATTATTTTAAATGTAAATGGATTAAATTCTCCAATAAAAAGAAATTCCAATAAAATTCTCCAGAGATTTGTAGAACAGACCCAAAAAAAAGTGATCTAGCTATTAATATATGCTGTCTATAAGACACTCTACTTTTTATTTTTAATTATTATGGGTATATAATAGTTGTATATCTTTATAGGGTATACTGTGATGTTTTGATACAAGCATACAATGTGAGTTAATCAAGTCAAGGTAATTGGGGGTATCTATTACCTCAGGCATTTATCATTTCTTTGTGTTAGAAACATTCCAATTCCACTCTTTTAGTTATTTTAAAGTATGCCCTAAGTTATTGTTGATTATAATCACTTTGCTGAAGACACTCACCTTGGATCTAGAGACAAAAAAAGGTTGAAAGTGAAAGGGTAGGAAATGATATTCTAAGCAAATAGTAACCAAAAGAGAACAGGAGTGGCTATAAATAAGCCCATCACAAAAAGACAAATACATGATTCCACTTACATGAGGTACTTAGTGTAGTCAAATTCACAGAGTCAGAAAGTAGAATGGTGATTACCAGGCACTGAAGGAAGAGGGAATGAGAAGGGATTGTTTAATGGGTAGAGTTACAGTTTTGCAAGATGAAAAGAGACCTGGAGATGGATAATGGTGATTGGTGCATGACAATATGAATGTACTAAATGCCACTAAATTATATACTTAAAAATGGCTAAGGTGGTAAATTTTATGTTATGTGCATTTTGCTAGAATTTTTAAAAATGTATTGTTTTTTAAAAAAGAAATTAAATGGAGAAAAGACAACTCTACAATCACAGTTGGCGATTTTTAATACCCCTCTTTCAGCAATTGATAGAATAAGAAAAAAATTAAGTGGAAACACAAAAGATGTGAACAACACTTTTGAAGACTTTGACAAAATTAATATTTATAGATACTACACCCAGCAACTGCAGAATGCACATTCTTCTCAAGAGCACATGGTACATTCACCAAGAAAGACCATATGCTGGGTCATAAAACAAGTGTCAGTAAATTTAGAAACACTGAGATCATATTTCCTCTGTCCACAGTGGAATTAAATTCAAAATCAATATTTTTAAAAATCTCAAATATCTAGAATTTAAATAGCATACAACTAGGTAATGCATGTATCAAAGAAGAAATCGCAAAAGAAACTAGAAAATATTTCAAATTAAATGATAATAAAAATAAAGTGGATCAAAATTTGTGTGCTGCAGTTAAAGCAGCACTTAGCAATTTTGAGCATTATATGCGTATGTAGAAAAGTGTCAAATCAATGATCTAAGCTTCTATATTAAGTCAGAAAATGAAGAACAAAGTAAACCCAAAGTAAGCAGAAGGAAATAATAAAGAGCAGATATCACAATTGAGAAAATTAACAAAGCTAAAAGCTGATTATTTGAAAAGATGAACAAAACTGGCAAACCCTTAGCTAAACTGATCAAGAAGAAAAGAGAAAGATAATACATAACCAGTATCAGGAATGAAAGAGGAGTTATCACTAAAGACCCTATAAACATTAGGGGGATAACATCAATGTTAGGCCTGCAAATTTGACAACTAGATGAAACAGACAAACTAAATTTTGTCAGAAATTAATAAGATAATTCCATAATTATAGTTAGAGATTTTAAAATCCCTCTGAAAATCCTCAGAAAACAGAGGGGAAAACATTTCCCAACTTGTCTTAGAAGACCTACATAGCCCCAATTCCAAAACCTGACAAAGACATTATGAAAAAAGAAAAGTATACACCTATTACTCATAAATATAAGGTGAAATCCTCCTCCCAACCTTGAAAATTATAAATTTACATAACACTCAGTGAAACAAATTGATTTTGTAAATGAACAAGCAGAAGCATGGAGGTTTTACAAAATCATCAATGAAGTCTAGAAGTAAAATACAAGTCCTAGTTCTACCTCTTACTAGCTGTGCAAATTTGGGCAAGGGACTTGTCCCCTCTAAGTGTCAATTTCTTCACCTATAAAATGAGGATAACAGTACCTAGCTCATTAAATTCCTGTATTACTGTGAGTTCAAAAGAAAAAAGTGAAAAGCATTAGTATCTGCCACAGGACCATCCCATTCCAATTGTGAAGGTTGCACACCGCACCCTAGGTGAGCAGCATCCTCTTAAATTGTACAGTACACAACCTATGCAGTAGTACATGGAGGCCTTGCTGGGTGCTCAAAAAATTTTAACAGCAACAAAAAAAGCTACAATATTATACAGTAGAAAAGAAAACTAGGTGTTTATTCAGGAAATAAGATTTCATGTCCCTACAAAACTATGAAATAGTAGTATGTTATTCTAGCCATGTTATTAACCTTTTCTAAGCTACCGTATACTCATCTATAATATCTGTATTTTACAACATTCTTAGATTTTTCAAACTCTCAAAATACAAAGGTTATGCTTGAAGTTTCCAGTGGGAATGCATTAATGAACTACATGTCCAACATTACTTTTTTAACTACAATGACAGATAAGATGATAGCAATGATCCTTGTTCAGTGTCATATGAGGAAAATACATTTAATGGCAAGATTAAACAAGATATGGTGTTTATTTTCTCCCTGTTGTCACTTATGAATTTCATGGCTCCTTCCTTACCTGATTTGTGTTTCAAATTTGTGGTCACCCCATCAAATTCAGATTTATCAATTTCCCATGCGAGAGGTAGCTTGCCCAGACTATTGGATAAGTTTTCCAAGCTATTTTCTTCATTATAGATGATTTCTGATGCACTAGTTGAGATACCAATGTATCTTGATGAATTATTTCCGGCAGACAAAGAGGTACCATCAGGGAGGCAAGAAGAGCGGGCTGGATTTGGAGCTTTATAGATTGAGGTTGCCTGGTTGAGAAAGGCATAGTCTGAACAGATGGCATAAATTTTTTCCCGAGTATGAGTCACTGGACAACTCCATGGATAATGACCATCTCCTTTGTGACCCAAGGGTGCTCCTGAGGCACTTGTGCAGAAAGATTTTACAGCACCTTGTAGGTTCTCTTCAGGAGACTTTCTCTCAGATTTGTGCTCACCATTTCCACAATCATTTGACCTTTCTGTTTCTGCAATGTTAGGCATTGAATGTCCTGTAAAAGTTTCTATTACTAGGAGGAAGTTGCAACTCTTTCTGTTTTTTGAAAAACAATCTTGACAATTGTTTACAGCATCCTATCAAAACGAGTGCTGCAAAATGGATTCCTAAAAAAAGAGGGAGGAAAAACGAATGATCAACAATCCCCCAGGCACTACAAACAACACTAAAAAATGTATCAAATATTATTCTATGTTTTCATTCAATGTTTGTTTTACAACTACTATATGCCTCCAGTCATGATCACTAACCATGTATCTTATTTTAAAAATTAGTTTAAATAATGTATTAGAACAACAAGAAAGGCAAATAACCCAATTAAAAAATAACCCAATTAAAAAAAGTATCTGAATAGTCTCTTTTCCAAAGACAACATAGAAATGGCCAATAAGTACATGAAAAGATATTCAGCATCATTAGCCATCAGGGAAATGCAAATTAAAACCACAAAGAGAGACCATCTCACACCCAATAGAATGGCTATAATCAAAAACACAGATAATAACAAGTATTGATGAGGATGTGGAGAAATTGGAACCCTCATACATTGCTAGTGGAAATGTAAAGTGGTCCAGTTGCTTTGGAACACAGGTCTTCAAACATTTAAACAGAGTTACCATTTGGCCCACAAATTTCACTCCTACCCAAGAGAAATGAAAACATGTCAACACAAGTGTTAACAGCAACATTATTCATAACAGCCACAAAGTGGAAACAACTCAAATGTCCACCAACTGATGAATGTATAAATAAAATGTGGTATATCCATATAATGGAATATTATTTGGCAATACAAAGAAATGAAGTACTGGACACATGCTACAACATGGATGAACCCTGAAAACATTATAATAAGTAAAAGAAGCCAGTCACAAAGAACCAGATGATGTATGATTCCATGTATATAAAATGTCCAGAATAGGCAAATCTATAGAGACAGAAAGTAAATTAGTAGTTGCCTAGGGCTGGGGACTTGAGGGTGATGGAGTTTCTCTTTGGAGTAATGAGAATTTTCTATAACTGATTGTGACAAAAAATACACAACTTTGTGGATACACTAAAAGCCAATGAATTGTATATTTTAGTGGGTGAAATGTACGGTGTGTGAATTATATCTCAGTAAAGCTGTTTAAGAAATAATACATTTGCAGTATTATTTAAAAAGCATATAGGCATAAAAGATACATGATAAATAATGGTAAAAGATTTAAATCAACAAAAGATATAGAATTTAAATTTTTTAAAGATTCATTACCTGACCAAAAAACAGATCCAATCAATGTGTCACTAACTTCTGATCAGTCTCAGGAAAAACTGAATTGCAGGTCTAAAATAATTCCTTTGGGAAAGAAAAAACATAAAAGTTTAAAAAACAACTAAGGTGCATTCAAAGAAGCTGAAGATTTATACAAAAGGGAGTCCTTGGTGAATGAAACCATCACAGGTGATGCAGAGACAGCCCTATTCAGGTGCCTGGGCAGAATGTGCCGGTTTCTCTGGGCTCCAACAAGAGCAGCAGTTGAGAGATTCAACCCACCCAGGGTGATCCGTTTGACTTTTAACAGCTAAAAATTAGGTTGCAGAAAACTGAGTATATCAAAATCATCATACAAATACTGAAGTACAAAAACCCATGACTAATGATGCAAGAAATGGCTGAAGAGGATTCACATAAGAGCCCCCAGGTTATCCTGATCTGTGAAGAGAAACTAGTAAAGATACCGGGCGTATCTTCATATAATTTAAGGAAACAGAGCACCACATAAGGAGACTCCACATGAACTAGGTAAGATTCCATTTTCTTTATTTTTAAGGCATGCTTTCTCTCTATTCAAACACTTGGGTAGTGGTGCTTTGAAAATAATTTGGGCAGAGTTTATAGCTGTTTGCAGGAGCATCAGTTTGGTAGGAGCATCACCACCAAAGGTGAAGCCTCCAGTGGTTTCATTTCGAGAACTCTCACTTTCTTTTTGGTAAAGAAATCTTAAGCCGGGCATGGTGGCTCACCCCTGTAATCCTAGCACTCTGGGAGGCCGAGGCAGGTGGATCGTTTGAGCTCGGGACTTCAAGACCAGCCTGAACAAGAGCGAGACCCCGTCTCTACTAAAAAAATAGAAAGAAATTAGCTGGACAACTAAAGTATATATATATATATATATATATAAAATTAGCCGGGCATGGTGGTGCATGCCTGTAGTCCCAGCTACTTGGGAGGCCGAGGCAGGAGGATCGCTTGAGCCCAGGAGTTTGAGGTTGCTGTGAGCTAGGCTGATGCCACGGCACTTTAGCCTGGGCAACAGAGTGAGACTCTGTCTCAAAAAAAATAAAGAAAGAAATCTTAAGCATACGTGTAGTGGATCCCTAGACAGGAAGCACCGATGCTTTCTCCTTCTGATTCATTTCATGGCGACAGTGGAGAAAGATGCAAAGGGAAGCTCAGTACCAACGCTGTGGAGACCAAACCCCCGTCTTTTTGAAGGACTGAGTTTCTCCGCTTCTTAGCAGATGTCTGAAAGTAGCATTTTATACTCCTAATCTATGATCTGTACACTCTTTTTGAAAGCCAGGGTGGTGTATGTTTTTGTGGAGTTGGGGTCGTGTGGTTGGGCTGGTAGGTGAGGAATGAAAGAGAGGATATAGTTATGGTGACGGGCAACCCGCAAAGGTTACTGAAGTTAGTTTGGTGAGGGGAGATGGGAACATTCCAGGCTCTGCACTTTTCATATCCTCATCTCAAACTTAGCTTCCGCTTTGCCATGGCTTCCTTTCTCAAATCGAATGGAATCTCGCCTGTGGGGCCAGCTCTCTGTATGACAGTGTAAGCATTTTATGAAGTATTCTCATTTGTAACATATATAGGAGAATATTCTTATCAAAAACATAGGCAAAGAGAAATGACTACATTTGAGCACAAAAGTTGGGGCTGAGCTTCGTGGAACTAAAGACAAGAAGGAACGTAGCACTTTATTTATAAAAAGTGTAACAATCTGGTTTTGTTTGTTTGTGTTTTTCATTTGTTTGCTTTTAAATAATGGTCACTGAATAAGAATGATCTCTTTGGTGGTAGTTTCACCATAAGAAAGTGAAAATCATCAACATAAGGATGTATTTAATATTGATTGTCACTAAAAATCAAAGTATCAAAACTTTCTCATTGGAAACAATGCTTATGTAAATTTCTCTCTGAAAATTTGTGTAATATTCATAGATTATATAAGTAAAACACATTACAGAAAAAAATTGCCAAGTACCAAAACATATTACACAGAAAATGAAAATTATCCAAATCCCATGACCCAAATACTGCTAGTGCTTACTTTTTTTCCATGTTGTCTATCTGTTTCACATCTGTTTCCCCACTATAGTGAGCTCCGTGAGGCCAAGGGTGGCTTCTGTTATTGTGTCCTCAGTACTTTGCTCAAATTTCAGCTTTCTTAAAGTGCACTAAGCACAATTTATTACTGATAACAGAATCATTATAGACATCAGTTATTGCATTATATTGTAATTATAGCCTCATGAAATTCTGAGGTACAGAGAGGCCATTTGTCCCTCCATTTAATAGCCTGCAGCTGTCACAGTTTTGTCACATCTTGTATCTCCTTTTGTCTCTATACTCATTTATTTATTTTTTTATTTTTTTATTTTTTTATTTTTCTTCAGAGACAGGGTTGTCACTCTCTCACCCAGGCTAGAGTGCAGTGGCATTACCATAGCTTGCTGCAACCTTGAACTCCTTGGCTTACGCTATCCTCCTTCCTCAGCCTCCTGAGTAGCTGGGACTACAGGTGCACACCACCATGCCAAGCTAATTTTTTATCTTTTGTAGACGCAGCCATGCTATGTTGCCCAGGCTAGTCTCCAACTTCTGGCCTCAAGTTATCCTCCCACCTCAGCCTCCCAAGTAGTTGGGATTACAGACCTGAGCCACTTTGCTCGGCTTTGTCTCTATATTTATAAACCATTCCCAATTCCATGCCCACTCCTAGCTCCCTCACACCCACCATGAGTTGACATTTCTATTCTGACCTGTGCATAGACATTAGAAAATATTTAGAAAATAAAGTTTGCTAAATATATGTGATCATAGAACTCCCCTGCCTGAAACCCTCTGCTCTTAGAACAAAAGGCCAACTTCTCTTTTGCCTCCCTCCCCAATCTATCTGAATATCTCCACTTCTCCCTCCCCCCTTCCTCTCTGCTTGCTCCACATTATCTACGCACCCTCCTTTACTTAATTCCCATTCATTTTTCAAGTGTCAGTTCAAATGTCACTTTCTGGGAGAAGCTTTCTTTGCTCCTCCAACTAGGCCAGGTCACCCGTATATTGTCCTGTACCTTTCTTGCACAAGTCTGTCTTACCAGGGTGCAATTTTACACTTATATTTGTGCATGTGTGTTCATCTGATGAATGTCTACCTCCTGGCAAGTCTGGTTTTCCTACTGTATACCCAGGGCCTAGCATTTGTAGAAGTCTCATTCAGCAAATATTTTTTAAGGCCTACATCATGCCAGGCATCATTGTAAGCCCTCCTTTTGATTGACTGAGGTTTCCTATCCAGGTGAGTGAGGTATAGCTATATTAAGATTTACTACTCAGAGTGATTGCAGGACCTAAGGCTCCACTTATGGCTTATTCATAAAATCATGAATTGTTCAATTGTGTGCAAATCAAAATTTTATAAAATGGCTAGCTTTAAATGCTCCGCTACATTAACGATTGTTAAAAGTCATTGAACGAATTGTTCTGTAAGATAAACGTTTTGTTTGTAAAGCCAATACTTCTCCTCTAGGTTGTATTCCTTTCGGGTTATATTTTAAGCCTGTATTCTTCAGTATCAAGCTTATGAGAGAACTAAACATCTTTAAAAATCTCTTCAGTAAAGCCTTCCACCTATGACAAATACTATGATCTATATTCTGCATAGAAGGCAACTGAGACGCAGGGGCAGTTCGGTGACTTAGGAAGGGTCAATATGTGCCAGAGGGCGAGGCCAGAAGCGCTAAGACCCCAGCGGATCTAGTGTCCACCTTTCCCACTCAGTGTCCTCCCCAGTCCCTCCAGACTCCTTCCTCTTCCTCAGACCTGTCCCCTCCCCAGAGCAGAGGCCGCGGGCCTACGTAAGGATACCGGGATTCCTCCGGCGCACGGCGCCCGCAGCAAGCGCAGGATCCCGGGGAGGCCTGGAGGGTCCCCACCGCCCTCCTCTGCGAAGCTCGCGGCGCTGCTGGGATCGGAGGCCGCCGGGACCGAGACGACAGTCGTGCAGGCCGGTCCCAGCCGGCAGAGCCAGTGTGTGCGGAGGCGGTGCCGGCCGAGAGGAAGGAGCGCTGCTGCGCCCCCTGCTTGCCGCCCTCCCGCGGTGGCCACCCGGGGACCCGCGCGGCCCGCGCCCCTCCCGAGGCCCGACGTCCCAGTCCCCGCACTGGCCGAGGACCGCGAGGCCTCCTGGCATTTCCCCCCGCTCTCCTTAGTCCTTCGCCAGCCGGAGGGCCGGGTTGGCCACGAGGGGGACCGCTTCGAATCTGCCCGGGGACCGGGTTCCGGGGACAGGGACGGGGACGCTCCCTCCCGGGGCTAAAGGCGCACGAAAGAGGGGACGCGGGCAGTTACTGCAACCGGGGGAAGAGGGCAGCCCCGCGATTCGTGTTTTTCAATAAACGAATTCATATCATTAATAACAACAGTTGCAAAAAAAGAAAGTATGAAAGAAAGCCCCTGCCGTGGCGCCCGCCCAGGCCCCCTTTGGCGCACAGAGCCACCCGGCCCGCCCTGGTTTTCGGGGCAGCTGGCGGGAGGAAGGCAGGGGGAGGCGGCTCCGGGTCCGACCTCCGAGCTGACCCAGAGGTGCCCTCCGGGTGCCGTGGGAGACTCCTCCCGGTGACTGCCCTGGCCCGGGAGCGGGCGTGCACAGGGAGGGGACGGCCACCGCTCGCGGGGTTCCCGGACCCTGCCGAGCGTGGATAGAGAACGACGCTCGAAAAGGGGCCACCAGTATCCACCGGGCCGCCTCCGAATCAAGCTTTGTTCGCGACAGGACTAGCCCGTTCTCTCCCTGGCGTTTCTCCTCCCCCTGCGACCCATTTTTTTTTTTTTTTTTTTTTTTTTTTTTTTTTTTACCCTACTCCTTCCCGGAGAACGAGCACCGATGCAGTGGCCTCCATTCGGACGCCACGGGGCTCCAGACAGGCGGCGCTGGCTGCGCCTAGAGCAGGAGGGCGGCTGATTCGCGCAGGGCCGGGCGCGCAGCCGGCCGCCACCTCGGCCCCTGCCCACCGCCCCGGGGTACCTCTGGCCTGTCTGGCGGGGTCGGGTCGCTGCGGCCGCGGCGGAACCCGGCACGGGACCCGGATCACACGCCCCTCCAGTTACCCTGGGGCTGGCGTCTCTCGTCCCATCGGAGGGCACGGGGACAGTGCCCTGGACTGCGGTTCCCCGCGACGGGTCGTCGGATGTCATTGACAGCACCTTCCTTTCAACGTGTTTTATGCCTGCCCTCTTGCACGTGCGGAGGATATGGTAATCCCCCCAAAAATCTTAGTTGTGCCTCCACCCTCGCGTGCCCCTCTATTGGGCATCTGTAGTATTTATCTGTTCCCTGAAAGCGGTGACCGAAAAGTAAATAAATGGGCGAAAGAGGGTAAAACCTAGCAGGATTTCCGCTTGTCCTGTCGCGAACTACATATCCCAGGGAGCCCAGGGCGCCGGGACGCGTGTCCACCTCGCCATCCACTTGGAGAAGGCCTTACTCAGCCAGGCGCGACACACGGGCCAATCCCCTCGCCCTACACCTTGGCTGGAACCTGAGA
This sequence comes from Cheirogaleus medius, assembly GCA_008086735.1. Lineage (NCBI taxonomy): Eukaryota > Metazoa > Chordata > Mammalia > Primates > Cheirogaleidae > Cheirogaleus > Cheirogaleus medius. The sequence continues at coordinate 11,036,518 of VBSM01000605.1, forward strand.
CGGATTCGCCCCCAAATGATGCTCCAGTGGCAGGAGCAGCGCAAGTTTATCCTTGTCCCGAGAAAGGGGAGCAGCGCGGTTCCTGCCCGTTTCAGCAGAACGAGTGCCATCCTTCCTCTGGACATGCCAAGGCTCGGGTTGTGATTTTCCTGGGGACGGTGGAGACCCGCGCGCCTGTCCTGCACATCAGGCGACACGCTGTGGAGCCGTGCTTGCTGCTGTGACCGGCCAACGTGCGTTTTCGTCCTCCTCTTACACGTCTTCATTTATCCGTGGATCATTTCGAGAGTCCGTCTTGTAAATGTTTAGCATTTTGCTGCTTTACTGCTTCTTTCTGGGGACCGTTCCAGCACTTGCCGAGACCGGCGAAGAGAGGCGACTGAGCCCGGAGAAGAGCGAAATATGGGGACCCGGGCTAAAAGCGGATGTCGTCCTTCCCGCCCGCTATTTCTATATTCAGGCGGTGGATACATTAGGGAATAGGTAAGTCGAGAAACGGCCCATTAACTATTTTGGATCGCAATTAAAACTGTGATCTCCCTTCAACTTTTCCCTCTCGAAGACTTTGTTTCTCCATAGCAGTTAAATTCCAGGATATTTGGGTGCTGTCCGCATCTGGTTGTAACAGCGTCCCTGGTCCCAATGAATTTTTCTCTGTAACTGTAGAAATAATTCCGAATTATAATTTATAGAATATTATATAGAGAATATATAGTACAATAATAATTTTATCTCCTAGCTATTTTGATAGGGAGTCCCACATTATTAGGGCAAGACAAAGCGCCTCCGCCTTGCTGGAAATACTATGAATATTTTCTAACTACTTTTTGCATAAGCTGTAGTAAGGAATTTACCCCAGTTGCTAGAGACTCGGTAGACACCTGCAGGTAAGCATGTTTTGAAACTCAAAAAGAAAAATGAAGTACTATGTGAAACTTTAGCATTGGAGGGAAAGTATCAGTGTATGAATCTCCTATATGATTGTAACAAACATTTATTTCATACTAATAAATTAAGTACATTAACATTATACTTAAAACTTACTCTTAGAAAACTTCTTAAGTGATTGTCTTCATTATTGGTGGATGCTGACTGTGTATATTTTGTCGGGGAAAAAAATCTTGGAACAAAAAGGGTTTCAAAGCAAAGAACAGGAAGAGTGTAAATTTTGTCATTTGGCTATAAATACTACAGCTGGGGAAACTAAATAACATCTTAGTAAGAACACTCCAAAAAATCTTTTATAGTGACACTAAGATGATACACTACCTACTGTGTTTTTGCCCATAGCTGTGAGCATGATTTATAATACTGATATTTTAAAGAATCATTGACAGAGATTTTGCAAAATAGGATCATTCTCTTCAGAGGCACCATTTGATCACAATTTTGTAAATGTGATGGGCATAAAAGAAATAGCAGGTTGATAAGAATATTTCTATATATATGAAATGCATAAGTATGTTGTAGACTTATATACATTAGTAGTCTTAACATATTCCTTGTGATTGTCTAATGAAACTGTTTTCCTTTTTTAAAAAAAATTCTCTGATCCATCATATTCATGGTACTAAAAGCATTAGAGAGAAGGTGTAATCATATATTAGAAGAAGACTGTGGAGGAGAATAGTAAAGTTTCTAGACTGAAGAGCATACTTATTCTGCATTTGTTCCTTTAAATAATTTTTATATCTTATTGCTCTTCCCATCACAGATACACATCATCTCCAGGTGAAAAGGTGTTCCTGGTAAAAATCTCAGCACCAGAGGAACAATTCACTAGAGTTGGAGTCCAGGTTTTAGACCGAAAGGATGGGTCCTTCATAGTAAGATACAGAATGTATGCAAGCTATAGAAATCTGAAGGTAGAAGTTAAATTCCAAGGTCAACATGTGGCCCAATCCCCATATATTTTAAAAGGTAATTGAACATAATTTTATAAGAGCAGTATTTGAATACAATAGTATACACATCATTCTATCAATAAAAACAACTTATCATGATTTTTTTTTTCACTGAAAGAAAAAAATAGACCTTTCCTACTTGAAAGATAAATTAGGAGTCCTGGTAAAAGAGAGAAATTCAAGATTTGAATGGGAATTATAATTCACTAAAGAGCAAAGAACATATTAATAGAGAATTTGCTCCCTGAAGGCACAACTTTAGTAAGAATTATCAAGCTCTGTGTGTGGTCATACATGATACTTTCTTAACTGGAGATACCTGACTTAAGAAATTGGTAAGTGTTATTGAAATTTGGTAGATCATTTCAGGAAAGGCAATGGCTTGAAGGACGGGTGGGGACTGTTGTTTTTGATCATTGTTCTGATGCCATTTTTCCAGAGAAATTCTCTGATGTTTTCTTATATAGGATGAGAGTACAGCCTTGTTGCCTAGAGCCATCTCCTTCGCTCTCGTGGGAGACAGTACCCTAAAGCAGTGGGGAAGGAATATATACAAAGTGTATATATAAAGGCAGGAATCTTTTGTCCCTCTTCCCACCCCAAGAAAGGTAAACATGTTTTAAAAGTGTCTAGGTTCCTTTCCTACATTCTACCAGAACCACATGGTACAGTACAACCTGCTAATCTTGAGAAGATACTCCATGTCCGCAACTGCCTGGGTCAGATAGGGATCTGAGAATTACAGATAGGAATGACAGTAAAAATATCTCAATTCAGATTCTGCTATATTGTTAGTACTATTTCTATAAATATATAATTAACTCATTATAAAATTAGTGAAATGGATTGTTTTGAGGGTTGCTTTTATTTCTTTATAATTCTTTTTTTAAAAAAGGATAGGATTTCCTTGTTTACTTTTGTTGTTATTGATGAGTAAAGTCCCTTAGACACTTAGAACCTATTTATATAATAGATCAGTGAAATGTTAATTCATATTACTTTTGTCTTTCATTAAAATAGGTATACTCCAGGCCAGGCGCGGTGGCTCACGCCTATAATCCTAGCACTCTGGGAGGCCGAGG
>VBSM01000605.1:11039780-11103174 GCA_008086735.1 Cheirogaleus medius
AAAAAAAAAAAAAAATAGGTATACTCCTCTGATATCCTTTTACCAGTATTTGGTTATTAAATACACAAAACATAAAGAATAATGAACCGTAATGTCTACTGTAGAGCATAAATTAGTGCCCATTGGCTTTCTTTTGGACTTGCGTAAAGAGGACCTGATTATGAAAATATCATAAGACTTCACTGTGAAGAGCTGTCAGAATAGAAGACTGACGTACTGCAGTGCCTCCATGTAATAAAAATGTGTTTCTTTTAAAATGTATTTTCAATCAGAATGCCTCTCCTAGCTAACTAGGCAAAATCCACAAAACTGTATTTTGGATATGTGTTATGTGTTTCAAATGCTGAGTGAAATTATTACTGTCGTACTTTGTTATTTGTGTGTAAATAGGGCCAGTTTACCATGAAAACTGTGACTGTCCTATGGAAGACAGTGCAGTCTGGCTACAAGAGATGAACTGCCCAGAAACTATTACTCAGATTCAGAAAGATCTGGCACATTTCCCTGCTGTCGATCCAGAAAAGATTGCAGCAGAAATCCCAAAAAGATTTGGACAGAGACAGAGCTTGTGTCACTATACCGTGAAGGATAACAAGGTACAACACATGACTGAGGTTTGCTTGTTTGTTTTTGGTGATTTTTGTTTGTTTATTTTGACCATTTAGCTACAGTTAGCTAAATATTTTACTAAACATCATCCTAGTGAGGATTATTGTGACAAGCCTTTCCTCAGTGAAGTCTGCCAGTGTTTTTAGACTAACATAATAAATGGTAAATTCTCTTTTAGGTTTATATCAAGACTCACGGTGAACATGTAGGTTTTAGAATTTTCATGGATGCCATACTACTTTCTTTGACTAGGAAGGTAAGTATATGTTTTCTCTTAGATGCAATAGATAATTTAAGCCCAGGTTTTACAATATACTTTTTCAAAATAAAAATAATAACAATACCAGAGGTGTTCTATCCTGGGGACATTTTAAAATACTATTCTGAAGTTTTATGTCATATAGGATGCCTGTTTTAGTTTACAAGGGCTGCTATAACAAAGTACTACAAACTGGGTGGGTTAAAATAGCAAAGATTTATGCTCTCACAATTCTGGAGGCTAGAAGTCCAAAATCAAAGTGTCAGCAGGGCCAGACTCCCTGTGAGATTCTGGGTAGCATCCTTCTCTGCCACTTCCTAGCTTCTAGCAGTGGTTTCAACCTCAGTGTCCCCTGGCTTGCAGCTGCATAGCCTCTGGCCTCTGCCTCTGTCATCACATAGCCTTTTCCCCTCATGTGTCTTTGTCTCAGGGTCTCCTCCACTTTTCATAAGGACACCAGTCATATTGGATTAACAGCCCACCATACCCCAGTATGACCTCAAATATTTTGGTACTAAACCTTCTTTGAGTCCAAAGAAGACTTGCTTTATACTGAATACTATTCCTTGATATAATGTGCCTTAGTGGGGTTCTAGTGGAATACTTTGACAGTAATGTCAAAATGGCTGATATGAAAAACTATAGCAACAATTTTGTCAATTGTATATGCATTTATAATCTATTATAATATTGAGTAATTTGCATGCATATCATGTTTGAATTGCTCATGGAAAATTATAGTGCCTTCCTTTTTGAGATTGCAAATCACTTACAGTCAGTTAATTCTGAATGTAGGCAGTTATATATCATCATTATTATGCCTCCTTGAGTACTGATGAATTTTTCTTGTTCATCTGTGTCAATCCATGGAAAAATAAGAATGTTCTTTAAGATTCCAGTTTCTCAAGATGCTTCTCAGACTGATCAGCGTAGTTATTGCCTTGAAAGGATATATCTCTTACTTTGCAAATACTTAACATTTTCTATGGCTAGATAAAACAGATTCTTTCAACGTGTTCATGCCATTTGTCAGTAGAAGCAGCATAGTTTGAAAGTCACTATGCTGGCCTTGGGTTGGATTCCTGAGTTCAAATCTTGGTCCTGCCTCCTACCTGGTATATGTTTCTACAATGGAAGCATCTGGCTCATTAATAAGAAACTAGGGTTAGAGTCCCAAATGCTGTTTTTAAAATTATTTTCCAGTAATTTTCTTTCTCTTTGATCATCTTAGAGTCTCTTGGCAGTATTAGAACAGAGATTACCTTTACCATTTCATCCCTTTTGTAGGAAACCTAGAATACTTGTATATATGACCAAATCCTAAAATCTTAATGCAAACCAGGATGATGATCATTACCTGAAGTTTGTAAGGTTGGCCTTTCATTTGGTACAATCTCTAATTTAAATTGATAAATATAAGGTATTATCCAATGCAAGAAATATGAATAGGATCTTTGTTTCCTTTTTTTAGGTGAAGATGCCAGATGTGGAGTTTTTTGTTAATTTAGGAGACTGGCCTTTGGAAAAAAAGAAATCCAATGCTAACATCCATCCAATCTTTTCCTGGTGTGGCTCTACAGATTCTAAGGATATCGTGATGCCTACCTATGACTTGACTGACTCTGTTCTAGAAACCATGGGCCGGTGAGAGATGGGTCAGGGTTGACCCAGAGCCTTGGTTTTTTTCCTTTGGTGAGTTCTTTTCCAACAACTTTTGTGACATGACGGTTTGGGAGGAAAATCTGTCGTACTTTCTGTCTTCTAGAGTAAGTCTGGATATGATGTCTGTGCAAGCTAACACGGGTCCTCCCTGGGAAAGCAAAAACTCCACAGCTGTCTGGAGAGGGCGAGACAGCCGCAAAGAGAGACTTGAGCTGGTCAAACTCAGTAGAAAACACCCAGAACTCATAGATGCTGCTTTCACCAACTTTTTCTTCTTTAAACATGATGAAAGCCTGTATGGTCCCATTGTGAAACACATTTCATTTTTTGATTTCTTCAAGGTATGATATCATCAGTGGCCAATCCTTTTTGTTTTTCTAATTTATGTGTAAATAGTACTTTGAGGAAGGGAAATTGAAGGCTGTAAATTCCAGGGGATGGGAACGGTAAGCACAAAATTTAGTGATTATCAAGGTACAGGGGTCCTGGGAACTAGCGTGGCGACCTGAGCTGTACTCACTACCCAGCCTGACATTAAATATGCACTGAAGGAGCTTGGAGCCTGGGTAGAGCTATGATTTTTTTTTTTTTTCCAGTTAACTCTCAAGCACATGTCAGCTCCAAATCCTTTTTTATTAATAAGTACATTTAAGTCATTTTCTAAATATTTTTCCCCAGAGCCATGTTATCGCAACAGACTATAGAAGATATAAACCAGTGGTTTCTTATCAGGCCTTCTGGTGGGGAATGACTTGAAACCCATCCAAATGTTCTGCCTGGGAATTCTGGGGGTTAGGGATCACTTATTGTGTCTAGAATGTGAATTGCTTATGTTTCCCAGGGAGTAATCCTTCTTCTGACATCTCCCTTTTTAAGACAGTGGGTAGTACCTTGCACTTTAGACCACTGGGTGGTTCCTAAAGTCCCATGTGGTAGAGAAAAAGGTGGGCAAAAGGTCCTCTGTGTGTGGAAGGCAAGTGATTAGCGAGCTCTATATGCCCTGTAGATGGCCAGGTTTTCTTTTCGTGGGTTATGTGGAGGTAGGTAGACCTAAAGAATGCTATGAGTTGTCAGTGTTTTCTCCATAGGCATAGCTCAAAGATTTTTGAAAGAAATTATTATAACCAAAGAGTGCAGATGCTAGCCATCCATGCTCAGAGGGAAGGGTGTTACATCTTGCCTTGGATTTATTCCTGCCTATTGAATTTTCTACAGCTGAAGGCTATTGATTACCACGGTCCTATGAATATTTTTATTCATGAGATGTTCTTTCCCCAAAGCTTGCTAATTTCCTTAAGACATATGTGTGGCCATCTGATGTTTAAAAAATACTATTAACATGCCTCAGAATGTGCTGTCAGGTGCACATGTGCCATCAATAAAGCACTAGAGGAATTACAAAGTCACAAATAAATTTATCTTTCCTTATGTTGTAGCATTAGAACAACAGTTTTGTTATTTTATTGTCTGCTTCGACATTAGATTTATTGCCCCCTTTGCAAAATTTATTATAGGAGCCCATCAGTATGAGTGTATAGCTCTTGGTCAACCTGTTATATAATAGCACTAACTAAATGGCAAAGGCAGAGGGCAAAATCTGGCCAACTGGTATCTGAGGATGGCAAGAGTTTATGTGTGGAATGGAGAGGAGCATAAAGAGAGTGGAGAAAAAGGAAACTGAATGGAAGTTCTTAAACTTTACCACTATTTCACAGCATAAGTATCAAATAAATGTCGATGGCACCGTGGCAGCTTATCGCCTGCCATACCTACTGGTTGGTGACAGTGTTGTGCTGAAGCAGGACTCCATCTACTATGAACACTTTTACAATGAGCTGCAGCCCTGGAAACACTACATTCCAGTTAAAAGCAACCTGAGCGATCTGCTAGAAAAACTTAAATGGGCAAAAGATCACGATGAAGAGGTAAGGTCAGTCTCCTCCAAGGCTTCCTTCCACTTATAACCCCAATGTCACAGGTCCGTTTAAAATGTCTTGTACCAGGAATGTCCAGGATGCTCAGATATAGACTTTTACCTGTAAATGGGAAGCTGCCTGCCCACAGATAGCACAGCAGTCTCCCTCAGATGAATGCAGCAGGCATTGTATCTTTTTTTTTTTTTTTAAAGATGGTATCTCACTCTTGCTCAGGCTGGTCTCAAACTCCTGAGCTCCAGCGATCCTCCACCTCGTCCTCCCAGAGTGCTAGGATTACAGGCGTCAGCCACCGCGCCTGGCCAGCATTGTGTCTTGGAATAACTGTCCACTCTGCACGTGAAACAAAAAGCCAAACTTTGGCCTTAATAACACCTTTTCTGTCAGTCCCATTGGTTTGAGCTGCAAGCACTGCCTCTACCAGCAGTGTGAAAATTAAGATGGCCAGTCTGGCAGGAGCAGTCACTAAATATGCTGTGGATTAAAGTGAGGGATTGCATGAAATAAGCTTGAACTTAATTGTCAGCTGAAAACTATGAAAGCAATACATTAAGCTTTGTCTTGCATTTACTTTATAAAGTCATTGTTACCTCTCCAAAAGAGGCTTAATTCTAGTAGGCTCAATATGACTTCTTAAACTTTCAAACTTAAAAACTTTCCTTTTTTTGAAAATTCTTTTTTGATTTCAATAGATTTAGGAGGTACAAATGTTTTTTGTTACATGGATAAATTGTATAGTGGTGAAATCAAGGTGTTTAGTGTACCAGTTGTTCAAATAGTGTACACTGTACCCAATATATCATTTTTGATCCCTCACTCCCTCCTACTCTTCCCCCTTCTTAACTTCCAATGTCCATTATTCCACTTTGTTTGACCATATATACCCATAATTAAAAACCTCCCTTTGATTTGAGCAAATATACTCTGTTAAATGTTCCTTTTACCCCATATAACTACCCCCAAAGATATGTTTCTCGCTATTGTCCCACTGTGTAGGTACTCTCAAGATCAGTTTTCATATGTCTGCTTGCGGGGAAAATATGTTTCATTAAAGGATCTTTTCTGTTCCCATAGGCAAAAAAGATAGCAAAAGCAGGACAAGAATTTGCAAGAAATAATCTCATGGGTGATGACATATTCTGTTATTATTTCAAACTTTTCCAGGTCAGTATTTTCCAAGAAAACAGTCATAATAACTTAAAACTAGACATGTTAAGAACAAGTAATATTTCACTTAATTCCTAAAATATATTAATATAAGGAGATATATGTTCCTCTGTGGGTGAAAATCAGAGAAAAATATTAAGTAATAATAAAAAATAGTTGAAAATCAAAGATTAGCTAATAGAGAATATTACACTTGAGTGAAAAGTATTAATATTAGGACTATGTGGTATGTGATTAGGAAATTGGCCTCTGATCCTGCAAAGTTATTATATATGGATTTATATTTAATATTTTCTGTTTTTTCTGTTGCTACTGCCTTACTGTTTCCTTGTCTGAACTGTGCAAGGTGTCTTTGGGCCTCTTGTCCTGACCCCATGTGAGCCATGACTTCTGTTGGAAAGTATTTCCAGGGGCCCAAGCATTTAGGGATAGTAATCAAAGCACCTCTAACAATGTGAAAGCCTTTTTTAAAAAAATGCAGTAGTAAGTTATTTGCTAATAATAGTACTAGATCTAGATTAAGATTTTTTAACTCACAATTACAAGTAGTGAGCCCATCTCTGAGGCTCTGCTCTAGAACAAATTTGGTCTGTTACTGATCTGTACTGGCCCTCCCTATTTTGTAACTTCCCCTTGATGAAGGGATGCAGAGGGGGAACCATGTGAAATAAGTGAATTGGTGGGATTTATTTTCTGGATTTCTAAAGATCCACAGAGTAGGGTTCATTCATTCAGCTAATATTTAGCATAAGTAGTTAGCACACCGTCCCACCCAGAGTAAGCACATAATTGATGATGATGATGACTGTGGTCATGAAAACCACAACGAGGAAAGCAAAAAGAGTCCCCATCCTCAAATTCTCAGTGTAGGGAAGATTGTGTGCAAAATTGTTTTTATTATAAGGCAGAAGGTGATTGAAAAAAAAAAGAAGTCATATAAATTTAGGATAGAATAACAAGAGGTCTGTTAGGAATAGACAGTCAGTGTTCAAAGGACAGCCACTTCGCAATAGCTCCGTTGTTGTGTGTTTAAGATGGGTGTGTATGGAGGACTTTGCAGATCACATGTGAATTAAATGGATCATAGTCTTTGTAAATTCCAGCATGTCTGGTTTGGTGAATGTACTTAAAATTGTTGTGTAAGGAATGCTTTTGTATTGTTGTTTGAACAGGAATATGCCAATTTACAAGTGAGTGAGCCCCAAATCCGAGAGGGTATGAAAAGGGTAGAACCACAGACCGAGGACGACCTCTTTCCTTGCACATGCTATAGGAAAAAGGTAACCAGAACTCACCTTCTGGCTGGTGTCAGAGTAAGAACTAACATTGATCTAAATTTGCATTCATTCCTTTAGTCATTCAGTCAGGCAACAAATATTTGAGTGCCTCCTGAGGCCTTCAAGCAATTCAGTCTACTAGAGAGACAGATATATTAGATGTTAAAAATGCACAGGAAAGGATGCTAAAATGCAGTTAAGTGAGAAGATATAGTAGCTCCCTGGCAAAGTTGAGGAAAGCCTTTTTTTTTTTTTTTTTTTTTTTTTTTTGAGACAAGAGTCTTTGCTCTGTTGTCTGGGCTAGGGTGCCCAGAGGCATCATTATAGCTCATTGCAACCTCAAACTCCTGGGCTCAAGTGATCCTCCTGCATCAGCCTCCCAAGTACCCGGGCCTACAGGTGTACACACCACACCCTTGAGGAAAGCCTTTTTTAATGTGAGAATTCAGATCACATGGTATTTGAATAGATAATTACTATTTGAAAAGTGCTTTCACATGTATCATCTGATGCCCTCATCTTGTGATATAGGTTTGGCAAAGTTCATCATCCCATTGAAAGAAGAAAAAAATATATAACCATGATTATTTGTGTTATCAAAGTATCCATTTAAAAATACTCTCTGTTGTTATCCCTACATAAGGGTTTCATTTATAAAAGTCAGATTCATGTCTGGACTTGTAAGGGTAAAAGGACCTTAGAGTTCATCTAGTAAATGCCTTCATTTTATGGTTAGCAAAACTGAACCCAAAGAAGAATTTAGCTCAGAATCTGCTAGCTGGATTATAGCAAAGCAAAAACCAGTATCTCATTCTCAGATTGCATGTATATTTTTATATAAAGACGTCATGTGGTGGAGAACTGTCTTTTTGATTATGGTTATTTTTTTGTTTGGAGGAATATGAATTGTATAAACTGCAGTATATACCGTGTTTCCCCGAAAATAAGACAGGGTCTTATATTTATTTTTCCTCAAGAAGACACCCTAGGGCTTATTTTCAGGGGATGTGTTATTTTCCCCTCAAAGCCTCAGCTTGCAGCATGCACAGAATGGCCTGGACCTGACATGGGGAGCCGACCTTGTTGGTGGGGCTGCCCGCACCTTTTCGGTCACCTCTGGGATAGTAGCTGTCACGAAGGGGCAGATGAGAAGGGCTGCTCATCTTATTTACCGCTCCGCAACGAAATGCATGGGTTGTGCAGATACACTGTGTAGCCACGCCCATCACTAGGTCTTATTTTTGGGGTAGGGCTTATATTGTGCAAATGCTTAGAAATCCCGCTAGGGCTTATTTTATGGGTAGGTCTTATTTTTGGGGAAACGCGGTATATGTGTGTGTGTGTATATAAAATACATTATTTCAAGCAGCATCATTATGTTTCTGAATGGATGAACTCAAGACTGTGGTATTGTAATCAAAGATGAGAAGGCAGATTTGGCAATTATTATATCTACCTCCCAATGGGGGTTTAAAAGGAATAAGGTGAGATTGGCCCCAGTGGTATGACAGAACCAGTTCATAGGTGCTCACCTATTGTTAAGTATGCAGGAATTTTGCACACTAGGGTAAATTTCTGGTAGCTTGGCATCAGCCTAGTGGAAGTATTTACACCATAGCAAATAGCATATGCTACAAATCAAAATTTTGGTTGTGTTGTTTTTTTGGAGAATTGATTTACTGCTGTCTGGCTCTCAGAAGTGGTACATCATCAGTGCTAACCCCTGTTAGTGCTGCAGCCATAAAATCAGTTAAATCCAGTGACAAAACAAGAATTGCCAAATCAAAATCACCACGTTTGTTATTTGGTATCAAAACACTTCTCACTTTGGCTCCAAGTGAGACTGGGCAGCTTCCTTTCTGCACTCTTGTTTAATTTTTTATCTTTATCTAAGTGTTTTAGAGGAGGTATCAAATCACTGTCTTCTACTGATTAGTAGAAGTTAGGGGTTAGAATGATGGTTTTGTTTATTTCTTACTTGTCTGTTCTAGCCTTTCACTGAAACCATTCATAACACATGGTCTTTACCGTAATAAAGACCCATCGATGTTTGAGTTTCCAATCAGTAGCCTGTGAAACACAACGTGATTTTACCCGTATGGATGAGTCCAATCCTCTAGAAATAGTCCTAGGCCCTAAAAGCCTCTAGCAATAACTTGGCTTTTTTCCCCTTTCTCATCTTTAGGGAAAAGTAATTAATAGACCAGTGTTAGTCTTCTTTACTCATATAAGATTTCTTGGTGGCTCTAAATATTTTGCTTCTTCATTGCAGACCAAAGATGAACTTTGATATGCAAAATACCTTCCACTCAAATAATGGTGCTCTGAAGACTCTTCTTAACTGAAAAGAAGAATGCTTTATAAGTATTCATTCCACGGACAATATAAAACCTGCCGTATGATTGTTTGGATTATGAAGATATGTTTCTACCTATTATGCAGTATTCTCATGACTGTCCTTTAAAGCACATTTTTAAAATTTTATAATAAAACCACCTTTATTTTAAAGGGCTATGCTATGCCACTTTGTAGCTGTGTTTGGACCATGGGGCAGTAAAAAGAGAGGGAATCTGGGTCTTTGACTCACAGGAACCCAGAACCCTGCCCAGACTTGTTTTGTGACAGAACAGTAGACCCCTGTCTCCTTTAAGCCACTATTATTGCTGATACTCAGCCACTCGCATCCAAACTTACTAATACATCATACTAAGCCTATCATTATCTGGCCTCTGCCTGCATCTTTAGTCAAACCTGTCAGCACTTTCTAATGTGAACCCTGTAGTCTAGCAACACCAATCCCCTCCCAGTTCTGTCAGTACCTGTTTCCTTACCTTCCTGGTACCTACCTTTCCCTTGGTCTGGAACGCCAGGACTCTCTCTTCTTCATACAGCTCAGGCACCCTTTGATGGTCATGTCAGGAATCTAAATTCACCTCTGAATCTTCTCTGCACACTGACGTCATTGTATTCACCACACTACGTGTTAATTATCCATTTGGTTCTTTCACTCGCTCTTACCAGATTTTAAGCACCTTGACTGCAGAGACCATGCTTTTCTTCTGGGTAGTCAGTCCTAGGGTCTAATAGGGTGCTTGCAACAAGAAAGCCTGAATAAATGTTGAATGGATGAATGAATGAATGAAAATCACTTTGAAATGCAGCTAAAAGAATTAAAAAGGAACTAGAAATCCTAACACTGAATCATATATCATTGTCTACAAATTCCCTAACCTAATATTCTCCCTTCTATCTTCCAGTTAAATAATCTTGTAAATTTTTTAAATTATGAAATATACATATAGAAAAACATAAATGTATATCTGTAGTTTAAAAATAATTATTAACAAATCCACATAACTACTGACAAAAATTCTTTGCTTGACCAAACTTTGCTCAGGCTCCTGAATCTTCTCCTAGGCCTATTTGTGCATTGCCTTGTAAAATCCAGTTTTAGCAAGAACCCTGCTAAGTCAGTTTATCAAAATCCCCCAACCTCCTTATCTGATCACTCTCCATATCTAATCAGGTTCCTCTTCCTCCACCATTGCCCAGATGATGTCTGATCATGAATAGAACCAGAATCTCCGTTACCCCTGATATTTCCTCTTAGTAATTTTCTGTCCACTGACCCTTACAGTACTCCTTGGCTGTAAATGCCCACTTTTCCATGCTGTGTCTAGAATTGAGCCTGATTCTATACTGAGTTTTTCCCCCCTATTGCAATAGTCATGAATAGCATCTGTTTTTACTGCTTTAACTATTGTCCAGCTCTGGTTTTTACTTGACACTACCACTTGGGTTCAGACATAGAACATTGCTGGCACCTTAAAAAGTGCCTCACCCTATCACATCGCCCTCTCCCCGCTATTGTGATGGCTATAACAATCTTTTCTTTGCTTTTTTAATAGTTTTACCACTTACATATACTTTCCTAAGCAACAGTTTAATCATGCCTATTTTAAAATTGCTATAAATGAAATCATACCTTTTTGTTGTCAATTGCCTATTGATGCACATAGTGGCAGTTCATTCATTTTTATATGTAAAGAATATTTCTTCATATGAATATGATCACTTTATTTTACCATTCCTTTGTAGATGGGCATTTGAGTTGTTCCTGTTTTGGGGGAATGTCAGTCAATGCTATTGTGAACATTCTTATTCATGTTTCTTGCCACATTTGCTTAGACATAGTATTACTGGGTTATAAAGAATGTACATCTACAATTTTACCAGATAATATCAAATGATTCCAAATTGTCCCAATTTATGTTCTCTCCAGGGCTGTACAGGATTTTTAGTTGCTTTACTTCCTTGCTATTAATAACATTTGATTCTATCAGTCCTTCAAATTTTTTGACAATCCAATTGGTATGAAATGGTAACTCAATATGCTTTCTTGTTTGTTTTTTTCCAAGACCAATCAATATAACTCACTTATGTTTTAATTTTCATTTCTCTGATTACTAATGAGGCTGATCATCTTTTCATGTGGCTTTGAGCCATTTATGTTGTATATCCTGTAGAATTTTTAAATTTTTATTCCTTTTGTTTGTTTGTTTGGGGCTCATTTTCCTACTAAGTTGTTTGACTTTCTGGTGGATTCGTAGAAGTGTATTTTGAAGCTATTACTTTGTTGATTGTGTATGCTACTTTATGACATTTCTTAGGCTGTCATTTCAGTGTCTTTTAATGCTCAAAATATCATGATTTTAATGTAGAGGATATATCAATCTTTTTTATGGCTTTTTGAGTCTTGTTTAAGCTATCCTTCCTTATCCCTGGGTCACTAAGCCAGGCCTATGTTATCTTCTATATGAGTTTCCCTGGACTGTCTCAGCAAATTACTACAATTTAATTTCTGTTGGTGACTTAAAACAACAGAAATTTATTCTCTCACAGTTCTGGAGGCCAGAAATGTGAAATCAAGGTATCAGGAGCGTCACTTCCTTCTGGAGGCTCTGGGGTAGTATCTGTTCCACACTTCTTTTCCAGCTTCTGGTGGATTCTGGCAGTTCTCAGAGTTCCTTGCCTTCTAGTTGCATCACTCCAATCTCTGCCTCTGTCATCACATGGTCTTCCTCTCTGTGTATCTCTCTGTTTTCTCCTTTTCTATCTCTTATAAAGATACTCATCGTTGGATTTAAAGCCTATCCTAAATCCAGGATGATCTCATCTCAAGAATTTTAATTATATTTACAAACACTCTATTTCTAAATAAGCTCACATTGCACAGGTAGCCAGGTTAAGACTTGGACATTCCTTTTTGGGGCCACTCTTCAACCCAGTACATGTTCTAAAACATTCCCTTTGAAATTAGGAACAACATAAGGATTCCCACCATTGCACACTACTATTCAACATAGTGCTGGAGATCTAAGCTAGCACAATAAGTCTAGAAAAAGAAATAGAGGATATAAGGATAGAAAAATAATGAATAAAATTGTCATTCAAAGCAGATGCTATGCTTCAGTACACAGAAAATCCAAATATATTTACAGATAAATAAGAAATGGAATTAATAAGAAAATTTGGCATTTGCTAGATGCAAAACCAGCATATGAAATTCAGTTGCATTTCAATATGTCAGCTGATAACAGAAAATGAAATAAAAATGCATGAGATAGCACTTATAATAGCTTTGAAAATTAAGAAGTACTTATTTGAGGAACTAAGTCTAACAGAAATGGACAAGACCTTTACACAGAAAATTGTGAAAACTTTAAAAAAAATTAAATTGAAAGATATTATACATCCATAGATTGGCAAAATCAACATTAAAGTTGTCAATTCTCTCTCACATGTTATATAGAGTCAATGTAATCCTAACCAAAATATGCCCTGCTGCTTTTTTGTTGTAGAACTTCACAAACTTTTTCTAAAAAATTAAGGATCTGCAAAGTCTAAGAAAAATCACTCTTCAGAAAGGATTACTTGTGAGGACTTTCCCCACTACGTGGCAAGACTTTTTATAAAGCTTAGTATTTAAGACCATGTGATCTTGGTGTAGGGATAGAAAAAATAGAACAATACCAGAATAGTGATACATGTATATCTGGAAACTTAATCTGTGATAGAGAATAGCAGATGTTGGAGAAAGATTGCACATTTCAGTGAATGGAGCTGGGACAATTTGGTAACCATATGTGGAAGAAAAGCAGTTGAAACTCTAGCATGCACTATATCTAAAGACCAGTTCCACAAGATCAGTGACAAAAGACAAGACATGATACATATTTTCAATTAGCAAAAAGGCTATCTCTGCATTGTTCTAATAGTATAAACTGCAGCAGCTGAAGTGGCCAAAGAATTATTATTTCTTTCGCTTTGTGACTGATAAAGCCTTAGGAAATGTTTCTAAATTATAGCAACTCTAGAAGTTTCTGGAACATATGTTTCTCATTATACAACTCTTATTTTCTTCTTCCTGAGGAGGCCATTTTAATCTACCACAATGGCACTGCCACAAATGGCCCATGTGTTCTTGGACCTCAAGTGACGCATTAGCATAGCAGGAATTCCTCTAAGGAACATTGCCTCCTGTGGTAAAAATAAGTGAAAAGTAGGTGCTAAGAGCATGGAATTCATAGTATATCTTTACTTGTCTTATAAATCTTTTGCTTAAGTCTAAATGGAGAGACTTGAGATTTCAGTGAGGAAGTCAGGACTGACTTTGGCTATTAAGCGTGGAATGTGTGATCTGTTGATGGATGATAAACTTGGCATCTCTTCTGTGAGTAGCTTTCAAAGTCTGGTTTAAAGAACCAGACTTTCAATTTGAACATTTGAATCAGACTATGAGAAAACGAATCAAAATCTTCATATGTGCATATAAATATATATAAATTTTTTTCTCTCCAAGAAATTTTTTCTGCAAATTAATTTCTCACTCAGCAATACATCATTGCTATGTTACATTACATTTTACTTAAAAAAAAAATTGGGGGCTGGACGCAGCAGCTCATGCCTGTGATCCAAACACTTTGGGAGGTTGAAGAGGGAGGATTGCTTGAGCCCAGGAGTTCCAGGCTGCAGTGAGCTATGATCACACCACTGCACTGCAGCCTGGCTGACAGAGCAAGACCTTGTTTCTAAAATAATTAATTAATTTTTAAAAATAAAATTTAAAAATATTTTGGGAGTGAGGAGGGGGTAGTCATGCCTATAAAGGAGTAGCTTGAGGGATACTTGTGGTGATGGCTTACTCCTATATCTTTTTTTTAATTATTGAGAGAGAGAGTCTCACTCTGTCACCTACGCTAGAGTGCTGTGACATCAGCCTAGCTTACAGCAACCTCAAACTCCTGGGCTCAAGTGATCCTACCACCCGCCTCAGCCTCCCAAGTAGCTGGGACTGCAAGTGTGCACTACCCCTCCTGGATAATTTTTCTATTTTCTTTTTTAGTAGAAATGGGCTCTCACTCTTGCTCTGGCTGATCTCAAACTGCTGACCTCAAGCAATCCTTCCACCTGGGCCTCCCAGAGTGCTAGGAACTCCTGTACCTGGATTGTGGTAGTGGTTACACAAATGTACATGTGATAAAACTGCATAGAGCTATGTGCACGTGCACACACACACAAATGAGGGCATGAATAACTGATGAAATCTGAATAAGCTGTGTGAACTGAATTGCACTAATGTCAAGCTTTTGGTTTTTAAATTATGCTACAGTTAAGCAAGATTGCTACCATTAGGGGAAGCTGAGTGAAAGGTATACATAATTTCTGTTGCTGACATACTTTTGTAATTATTGCAAATAAAATGATAAAAAAATAAGTTTATTTTAAATAAATGACACAAGTAATGCATGCTCATATTTTAAAAAAAAATGAACTTTTTGCAATCCCTTCCCTTTTCTCAATAGAATCACTGTTAATAGGTA
Source organism: Cheirogaleus medius (assembly GCA_008086735.1). NCBI lineage: Eukaryota > Metazoa > Chordata > Mammalia > Primates > Cheirogaleidae > Cheirogaleus > Cheirogaleus medius. The sequence goes on from VBSM01000605.1 coordinate 11,054,572, forward strand.
GACTTCCACACATTTTCTTGGATACATAAACTTGGAGGAGAGGTCCATCAATGACCCAAATCATAATACTGTACCCTCTCCATCCTTTCTACTATGTGGGAATAATTGTTTCTAATATTCAGCTTTTTCAAAAAGAAGGCTGCCTGCTGGTAATACTATGAGGTAGCTTTCTCAAAGTGAAATTACTGAACAAAAGGTTATAAGTAACTTAAATTTCTATAGATCAAGCAAAATGGGAAGAGGCTATACAAATTAGTTCCTAGTAATAGAGTATTAAAATGCCATTTTCCTATATATTCAACAATACTGGGCATTAGTCATTTTTTTTATCATTTCAGGGAATTATGAGGGTACAAACATTTTGGTTACATTTTATATCTTTGCCTCTCCCTAGCAAGGGTTAGAGGAAAGCCCTTCCCCTCCACAATGCTCACTGTGTCCTTTAGTTGTGAGTTTACCCCCCAACCAACCCCCCTAATCCCTGGAGAATATTACTACCATGTGAGCACCATAGTGTTAATCAGTCAGTACTAATTTGATGGTGAGTACATGTGGAGCCCATTCTTCTGATCATGTGTTACTTCACTTCAGATAATGGGCTTCAGCTCAATCCAGGAAAATATTAGCAGTGCATGATCACTGTTGTTTCTTATAATTGAGTAATATTCCACTGTATACAACCAAATTTTAATAATCCACTCATGAATTGACGGGCACTTGGGTTGTTTCCACATCCTTGCAATAGTGAATTGTGCTGCCATAAACATTTGGGTGCAGATGTCTTTATTATAGAATGTCTTTTGCTCTTTTGGGTAAATGCCTAATAGTGCTATTGCTGGATTGAATGGTATTTCTATTTTTAGTTCTTTGAGGTATCTCCAAATTCTTTTCCACAGAGGTTGCACTAATTTGCAGTCCCACCAGCAATGTAAGAGTGTTCCTGTCTCTCCATATCCTCGCCAGCATTTGTTGTTTTGGGATTTTTTGATAGAGGCCAATCTCACTGGGGTTAGGCGATATCTCATTGTGGTTTTGATTTGCATTTCTCTAATGATTAGAGATGTTGAGCATTTTTGTGTGTGTTTGCTAGCCATTATTCTGTCTTCTTTTGAAAAGTTTCTTTTCATTTCCATTGCCCATTTATTGATGGTTGTTTGATTTTCTCTTGTTGATTCTTTTAAGTTCTAGATAGATTCTTGTTATCAGCCCTTTATCAGATGTGTAGAGAGCAAATATTTTCTCCCAAATATGAAGAATGAAAATAAACAAGTAAAAAATAAAGAAATAAGATAATTATGGATTGTGATAAATAAAAACAGGGTATTATAGGAAGAAACTGCATTGGATAGTGGTGGCTACTTCACATTGGGTAATCAAGCATGCTCCAGATTTTTCACTGTTAAGTAAAATGTTTTCGATAGTTTAGGATAAACAACCACTATTAAAACATTACATTTTCAATTTAATACTAACTTATTAAGGCTTTCTAATAGGAATGGCATTATATTTCATTAAATGTTTTTTAGGCATTTATTGAAACGTTCATGTTTTATTTTGTTTTGGTTTTGCTGCATTAATCCATAATGGATTATGTTAATAGCATTCTAATTGTGAAACATTATAAAAACTCCATGGTCATTACATATTATTACTTTAATACATAGCTGAATTAATTGTGCTGATATTTAATTTAGAATATTTCCAACTACAGCCCACAGGCCAAATCTGGGCCACCACCAGTATTTGTACAGCCTGCAAGTTAAGAAGTGGTTGGAAAAAATCAAAAGAAGAACAGTATTTAATTACATGTGAAACATATGAAATTCAAATTGTGATCCATAAGTAAAGGTTTTGTATTAGTTTCCTATTGTAGCTGTGACAAACTACCACAAACAGAGTAGTCAAAAACAATATGAATGTATTATTTTACAGTTCTAGAGTTCAGAACCTGAAATCAGTTTCACTGGGCAAATGTCAAGGTTTTGGCAAGGCTGTTTCCTTCTGGAATCTCTTAGGGAAGAAAACTTCTCCTTGCCTTTTCTGGCTTCTAGAGCCACATTCTTCACATTTCTTGTTTGGGGGCCAGTCCTTGTGTCTTTGGAGCCAGTGGCTTGGCATCTTCAAATCTCTCTGCTTCTGTTATCACATTGTTTTCTGTCTCTCTGAATGGTGTAGCAGTATTATTCATAGTAGCCAAAAAGTTGAAAAAATCTACATGTCTACCAGCTGGTGAACAGATACACAAAGTTGTTGAATACTATTCAGAAATAACAAGACATGAATTATGAGAAGGAACAAAGTACTGATGTATGCCACAACATGGATGAACCTTGAAAACATTATTCTAAATGCAAGAAGCCAGACACAAAAGACCCTGTATTGCATGACTCCATTTATATAAAAAGTCCAGAAAAGGAAAATCTACACAAACAGAAAGTGTGTTAGTAGTTGCCCAGGGCTAAGGGTAGGAATAGGGAGTGACTGCAAAATGGGCACAGGTTTCCTTTTGGGAAAAAATGGAAATGTTATTAAATTAGATTATGGCGATGGTTACAAATGATTGTAAAATTACTGGGAATCTCTGAATTGTACACATCAAATGAGTAAATTTTATGGCATATAAATAAGGTTTTAAGAAGCACAACTAGAAAATGAGACCATTAAAGAAGTGTTGATTAAACTTTGCAATTTGAGGAAACACTTGTGATAAAAGACAGGGCATAAGGGATTTTCTGGAATTTTACTTCTTTATATGTCCTATTGACAGAAAAGTGGGCAGGTATTAAGTGCACTGGACTTGGGGAAGGTTTATTCATTCAAGAAATATTTGCCAGGCATTATTCATACACAGGAGATTTACAATTACAAACCAACAAACAAAACCACCAAAAACAACTCTGTCTTCATGGGGGAGTTAACAGTCCCATGAGGAGCGACAGCCACATCTACAGTGTGTCAGGTGACCAGGGAAGAAGACTAGGAAGTGTGGGGAGGTGATTAGAGAAAGCCTCGCTGGGAAAATGACATGTGACTGACCACGCCAACGAGATGCTGTGGACCACTGGGATCTCTGCTAACGAAAACAGCCAGGACAAAAACCCCGTCGTGGGGGCCTGCCTGGTAGGCTGAGTGGGGACAGCAAGGAGGCCAGGCTGCCTGAGCCGAAGGGGCGGGGAAGGAGTCCCATGGAGAGGGAAGCTGGGGGACAGATCCGATGCAGCTGTGTAGGGCGGTGAGCGACCTTTGGCTTCGATGATGAGCGAGAGGGGCCGCTGGTGGAAGGTTCTGAGTGGAGGGGTTTACATCGCCACAGGACCCACTCGGCTGCCGTGTCGCTGACATAGCCGAGAGCGGGGACAAGGGTGTAAGAAGGAGCCACTTAGGTGACTTTCAAAAATCCCAGCACAGACGATGGTGGGGCTTGGCCCAGGCTGGTGGAAGTGTGAGAAGTGGATGGATTCCGCATATATTCAAAAGTAGAGCCAACAGGATTGACGAATCGATTATAGGGTATGAGAGAAAGACTAGTCAGAGTTGATCGCGCGTCTTTTGACCCGAGCGACCGTTAGAATAGAGTGGCCGGGATCGGGAAGGGTCCCCAGGGGAGCAAGCTTGGGGGGAGACAGAGACTAGAGTCGGCTTTTCAGTGCTCGGCAAGCTGGGGAGCAGCGGCGGCCCACCCCATCGCCCTCCCGCTGGCTCTGCCGCTCTCGCTCAACAGCTCCCCGGCGCCGGCGGGCGGGAAAACTCCCGCTCCCAGCGTGCCCCGCGGCTCGGCCAGCGCGCGCGTGCGCCGTAGCTGACCGCGCTGGCTGGGGCGGGCGAGGCGGTTGCTTCGAGTGTGCTGGTTTGCTCCCTGAAGGGAGTGAGGGCGGTTAGGTGTCCGCGGCCACTTTCGCCTTCGCGGGTAAGTGCGGCGGTGGCGGTTGACGCCGCCCGGTGAGGGGCGGCTTCCTTGGGGAGTGGGAGCGCGCCCGGCTGGCCCGCTTGAGGCGTTTGGGGCTCGCGGCGTCTCTCGTCAGGGGCGGTTGGCCGGAGCCGGGAGGCGTTCGGCGTAAGTTCGGTGCCCGCTTGAGCTGCTGGTGGGGGCTTCGTCCGCTTTGCCGAGTAGGAGGGCGGAGTGTGGGGTCGGTACGGACGGGGAGAGCCGAACGGGGCCAACATTGACCACGTTGGCCAGTCCGCGGTGACTGGAGCGAAGCAGCCTCGGAGATTTGAGGGGTCGACCCCGGGATGGCCCACGGCCCAGCCCCGGCACACACGCATTTGTTGAGTGAGTAAACACAATTCCCAAGTGCCGTTGAACCCGACTCCTGTGAGACCGCGTTTTGAATTTTTACCCTTGTATTGTTTGGTGTGTGTTGTTGACCCGACCCCCGGAAGACTTGAACTCTGAACGTTTTTGTTTGCCCTGTGACAGCCATCGTAATGCAGTAGATATATCAGATAGTGCACAAACGTTTTTAAACTGAAAGTTGAAGTGGTTATGGCATTTCGATCCTTCAGCTTATGACATTCTGAATATAAGTGGTAGTCACAAAAATCATTTTTTGAACGCTCACGATGTATGGACATGATATTAAATACAGCACATACCTTATTTAATAGCCACAACATCTCTAGAAGGTTATTTTCTCCATTTGCAGTTGAAGGCATTGTGGCTGAGCCAGGCTTCAAACCCTGCCCTATCTGAATCCAGAGCAGAGATTAAAACCCAGACAGTCTTAGAGCATGTTGTTTTGAGATTATATTATGGGACAGTTTCCGTGTTCCTGAAGTAGTCTAGAACATGTACACCAGTTGTGAAGGGCAAACTGTTCATCGTGAAGTCTGGAGGGGAGTAGAGTTTTCCTTAAAAAATACCAAAAACCATGTTGTTAGAGACTAGTAGAGCTTTCTAGCATGAGGATGCTTGAGTACATGCATCTTATTTGACTCCCTCTTGAAGTCTCACTAAAACTACAGATTGTTCTTTTATAAGCACCAAAGGAGGCAAGAAAGGTTCATTTTTCTCTGCTGCACCCCTTTTAATAAAGGGATTTGTTCTGTGAAGTTTGGATTCACTTGAGGGGCCACACTTGGGGATCTGGAGGGCCACACGTGGGCTTGAGGCTGCAGGTTCCCCATTCCGGAATGGTGGAGAGGATGAGAAAAGAACACCAGCAATCAAATAGTGGTCTCTGGAAAGCATGTCTTAACAAACCTTAACTTCCAAACCAGAAGTGGGGAATGCTGTGTAACAATTCTGTATAAACCACAGAGTCTTCAAAATGTATGGAAACCAGCAGCACTGGGCACCATTGGGCCTGGGAATGAAGATGGTGGTGGTGCTGGGGTTGCGTGTGTGGAGCTTAAATAAAGATGACTTAGGTGAAATCTGTTGGAGAAGCAGTGAGATATCTAGATTCCCTTCCCCATTTCCCAATGTTGGGTAACTGCCTTGCCCCATTAGAAGACAGAATAGAGGCTTATTCTCTTGAAAAAATAAAACAGGAGCTTTGAACTGGGGGACCCAAAGCATAGTTAATTATTGGGCTACATTTATGAAACAAGGGACACTGAAGCCTGAAATCCTTTATCCTCCTCCCATTCCGCTCCCAGAACTTTTTGCCCCAGGACTGATACTCTCCAGGTTCAAATAAGAGAATTCTATAAACACACACAGATGGAAAAATACGCAATAAATTGGTCACAGTGGTTGCTTCTGGGAAGGGATAGGAACTTGATGGTGGTGGAGGGGGAGAGTGTGAGGAAACTTCACTATTTGTTTGTTCTTTTAAAATTTTCTACCATGTGCATATATTACCTATTCAAAAATGAAATGTATTCTTCACCCCAGGAAGGTCTATGAAAAAAAAAGAAATGTATTGTTTAAAAAAACTATGAACAGACCTTGACAGCGATTCCTATCCCAGGAATTTATCTTATAGCTATACCTACACATGTGAAGATAATGTAAGTACAGTATTATCTGGAAAGATACAAAAGAAGCAGGTAGTATTGGTAACCTTTGGTGAAGGGATCTAATGATGGCAAGGCAAAAGTGGAATGAATGAGACTTTTTCACTATATATTCTTGGTACCTTTTGAACTCTGAACCATGTTATTATTACCTGTTGAATGAATGAACAAACAAATAAATGTTAATAGGGAAAAATGGGTCAGTAATGGAGATCCTAATTGTTGATTATATCCTGAACAATATAAGATCTCTTACAGTAGGAAGAAATGCTACATAACAACCCCAAAATTTCAGTGGCTTTTAGTATTTTGTGCTTATGGATCTTTGGGTAACCCTGTTATTTAGATCTTGGCTGAACTAGTCTGGACTCCAGACTTTAGTTTTGGGTTCAGATCTGCTCTATGCGTCTTCATTTGGGGACCCAGGCTAAAAATGCAAAACTACCTGAAGCCTGTTTTTCTCATGGCTGAGAGTGAAAGTTCAAGAGAGCTTCTGGAAATTTGCCTGGTGCCTCAGCTCAGAAGTCACACGTTGGAATGTCTATGCGTATTCCATTAGTTAAAATAAGTCACACAGCCAAGCCAAAAGTCAATAGGTGAAGACATATACTCTGCCTACTGGAGGCACTGCAAAGTCACATAACAAAGGGTGTGGATGAATACTTACATTACATAGGAGGAGGAAGACTTGGTACCTATGATGAAGAAAATGGTTTAATAGGTGCTGAGAAATTAAGTTGAAGATAGTTGGTTGAGAATGATTCTTACAAAAATGTGTGTTTATGTATATGTAAATTATTGTTTATACCAAGATACAGTATCCTACTTTGATATGAATTATCTTAAGGCTTCCATATTAAGATATCACATTTGCTTTATCTTATATAACATCTACCAGCCTCACACTTGGCCCTATAACTAATTCTGAGTGCCCATAGAAACCTTGAAGATAGTATTTGATACAACTAATACACATGTAAAGACACCAGTTTTAGAGAAGTAGTTCTAAATGTGTTTATTTCAGCTACTGAATGTGTTCATTCATAGTTCTTATGTCATATCCATGTCTGCCAACTCACCTTTCACAACAGAATCTTCTTTTCAGGGAGATGTCCTTTGCTTCTCAGATGTAATGCACTTTAAGTTTGTTATTCAACAGTGAAAATGAGTCATACAGAGGTAATACATATTTTCATATGTTCTGCATCTTCAGGGTTTTTTGTTTTTTTGGGGGTTTTTTTGTAATTATATGGCTTCAAAGTAATCTTACTTTCCACTTTCACTGTGAGAGGCAGTGTAGCATTAGTGGTTAAAAGTGATGACTCTGGAGCAGACTATACAAGTTTGAATCCTAGCTAGTGGCTGTATAACCTTGGGCAATTTACTTAATCTGCTATGCCTTATCTATAAAATGGGGATAATGATAGTATTTGCCTCAATTGTTAAGAAGGTTGAAGGACTTAATACATACAAAGCACTTATAATAGTACCTGACATACAGTAAGCACTTCTTAAAATATTAACTATTAACTATTATTAATATAATTACTTTTTGTTTGGAGGCCATGACTTGAATCATGAGCCTCATAGAGCAAACAAATATAGTTATTCAGTTGTCTGAATAGGCAAGGAAGTAATTTTTGATCTCTTGAATTCCAGGTTAAATTAAAAATACCTTTTGGAAATAAATTACTAGATGCTGTTTGTTTGGTACCTAACAAAAGCTTGACCTATGGAATAATCCTTACACACGGAGCATCAGGAGATATGAATCTTCCTCATTTGATGTCACTGGCATCCCATCTTGCATCTCATGGGTTTTTTTGCCTGAGATTTACCTGCAAAGGCCTTAATATTGTACATAGAATTAAGGCATATAAATCAGTTTTGGTAAGAAAATTTCTTTGTATTTACTTATAACAGAATTCTGTTTAAAATTCTCAATAAATTTAAGACATTTTGTTAGCAGTCATTTGGTTTAATTAAAAAAAACTACATTCTTAGAAACTCAGTACATGTAAGCTGCTTAGTGGTCAGATTTCTCTTTTTGCCATCAGTTTAGTTTCCACGGAGATGAATGCTTACATCATAAATGTTCTTCCATGACATTGCCAAGGAAACTACTTAAGATATGATTTTCTCACTGGAATTATATAACTTTAGAATATAGTTCTAGCATTGTAGAGTATTTCTAGAATATTTCCAGAATATACTATGTCTATACAAATATGGGACTGTTTTCTGTATATATTATTTAGAAATATTGCTTAAAATCCCTGGATAAAACTCAACTCTGAAATTTCCTTTATCCTAAATTATTTCAATCTTACTACTAAGTTTTTTAGAACTTTAAATCAGATGTTAGCATTATTATCAGATTTGGTATTAGTTGGAAGCCTTTATTGCCCTTTTTTTTTTTAAAAAATAACTTGTTCTTTAAAAGTAGTTTAATGCTTGAATATTTTTATAAAAGTAAATTGATTTTCTTTCTCACATATTTGCCTGTATTACCCAACATTTAATAGTGAAGGCATGACCAGACAAGGAAAGAACTGCTTACCTGTTTCAAGAAGAATCCCTTAAGATTTTGTGATTATCTTTGCATAGATATTCACACATTTCGGTAGTGATGAGAAATAATATATGTTGGCTTTCCAGTGGAATATTTTATAGGAGAAGAATTAATCATTCTTTGGTTGATTTTTCTAGAATTACCTAAAGACCTCAGGAGAATATAAACTTGCAGGTGTTTTCCTTGGAGGTAAGTTGCAATGCTTATTAACTACCAGTTTTAATACAGGAATAGATAATTGATAATTAAAATTGATAACAGAAAGCTAATTTAAGGATTATTTTTTTATTTTAGTAAGTCACCTCCTTGATGTTAAAGTACTTTATATATATTTAAAGCAAATTTGAACCTCATATATATATATTGTAATCTGAGAAGCTCTCCTCTTATTTATTTATATCCCCGAACCACCCTTTTGCAAATGATGATTCCCTGACAAGGATTATCCTCACCCTTTTAAGTATTCTTCAGAAAAATAATTGCTATTTTTTTTAAAAATTTGACTTAAGATCAATCAGTTTTTAGCTCTTCATAAAGCAATAGGTGTCCATCATGGGTACTGCAACTTGTTAATTGCCACCTTTTGGAGTTTATGGGTGAACAGTAAATTAAATCTAATTTGCCACACCATCACTACTACTTTATGTGAAAGTTTATATTTCAAACTGAATTTAATTTTAATTGATTTTAGGTCGTTCAATGGGCTCAAGAGCAGCTGCTTCTGTTATGTGTCATATTGAGCCAGATGATGCTGATGATTTTGTTCGAGGTCTCATTTGTATTTCTTATCCACTGCACCATCCAAAGCAGCAACATAAACTCAGAGATGAAGATCTCTTTCGTATAAAAGATCCTGTACTGTTTGTGTCAGGCTCAGCAGATGAAATGTGTGAAAAGGTGAATTACAACTCAATGTTTGTGTGAATGAGAGAAAGAGTATGAAAAACAAGTATCTTGGGAACAAGATATTACCGCAACATTCAGTCTCTTTTACAAAAGACATGAGTTTGACTGATGCTAGTTTTATGCATTGGTTACTGTGTTGCTTTGGAGAACCTAAAAAATACAAGCATACTGACAAAATTCATCTTCCTGGAAAGAGTTGTAAATGTAACCTTTATTTGGGAAATGAAGGATTAATATCTGAATCTTCTGATTTTGGGAATTACTAGACTGTACATTTGTTTTACTATTTCAGTGGTCAGATTATTTGTTATAAAACTAACTATTGAGAAAGGATTGGCAATGTCTACACATTACTGAATACTAGCCCAATATTATGAAACAACTTTGTATTTCCTATATAATTTCCTTTGGGAAAAGATTTTTTTGGAAAACTTTTTATTGTCGCTAATGAATCCTTGGTCTCTTATGTGGTATTGCTATATCTGAAAGAAGTGGTCTGCCACTTCCGTATGTTTCCTTCCACATTTTGTTGCCTAGAATATTGTCTGTAGAGAAAGTATTTAATGAATACTTGGTGAGTGGATGCCAAAATAAGTGGGGGAGAGAGAATCTTTTATTAAACACCAGTAGAACATTAGTCTAGTATCCTCTTCTTTTTTTCCTTTAGAATTTGTTGGAGAAAGTGGCACAGAAAATGCAAGTTCCTAGTAAAATCCACTGGATTGAAAAGGCAAATCATTCCATGGCAGTGAAAGGACGATCAACAAATGATGTTTTCAAAGAAATAAATACACAGATTTTGTTTTGGATCCAAGAAATCACTGAAATGGACAAGAAATAATTGTTATTAGTTAAAAGCCATGTTATTTTGAATGCAAATACTGTTAATTTGATAAAGAACAATATACCTCTCAGCATTATGAGATATATTTCAGACTAATTTAATGTTCTTTAATGTTCTATTTTTAAACACATTTTTATTGTGAAATTAATGTCTTTCACAAAATGTCTTTTGAAAGCACTGTTATAGTTGTATAAAGATGATGTAAAAATATTGAAAGTGGTCTAAATATAATTTATTTTCATTAGTATAGTTATGTTTTGAAAAAAAATTAAACATTTGAATTTTGTTACAACAGTGCGTTTGTCTTACTGATAAGCAACTGCGAAACTATTCTTAATTTTGCAGAGCAGTGTCACTAAAAAAGGAAAACAAATCTTACTTTACTATAGTAAATCTAGTCAGATTTATAGAGTGTATACATTTTGTCCTCTAATCTTTTAATAAATCTCATTTAAGGGATAGGAACTGAGTGAGACACATTTCAAATATGGAGACCCTGAACACTTTTTAGAATGAAATAACAACTTTCATTCAAGACGTGTTCACTGAAGGCCTGTTACAGGCAAACCTCATTAGGTTTGCAAAGATGAGTAAACACCTGGAGTTTACAACACAGTGTGTAAGGCTGGGTGGGGTGGTTCACATCTGTAATCCTTGTACTTTGGGATTCTGAGGTGGGAGGATCACCCTGAGCAACACAGTGAGACCCCCATATCTACAAAAAGGTTAGCTGGGCATGGTGGCACATGCCTGTAGTCCCAGTTACAGGAGGCCAAGGTAGGAGGATCACTTGAGCCTAGGGGTTGGAGGTTACAGTGGGCTGTGATGACGCCACTGCACTCTAGTCTGGGCAACAGAGACCCTGCCTCAAAAAAAAAAAAAAATTTGTGAAATCAATGGGTAGAACACTGTCTGATTAAGGTGAGAATTAAATAATGGCTAAATAGTGGGATACCTGTATCTAGGCAGAGTTAGAGGCATTTAATTTTGCCTTGGGAAGTTCAGGTATCTCCTGAACTAGATCTTGAATAATAATGAGTTATATATTAAAAACAGTTTATTTCCTATAAAGTACACAAAATTTAATGAGGCTGATGTTAAATTTGTATAGAATGGTTTTCTGTAGTAAGAAATTAATCTTTTCCCTAGCTTCCCTACTGCTCTTAATGTTAGGCCTCTCAGACAGCCTCAGGGGGCCTGAGCAGCTTGCAGACTTTTGAGATTCCTCATTCCTCCTGCCGTGGTGGAGTCAATGGATTTTAATTTTTATTTTTAATATTTAATTTTTATTTTCTAAATATGGCATAAAGAATGAAAACTAGTTAACAATGTCCAAATCATTACTAATATAAAATCACATACAACTATAAATTCAAATTCCTTTATTAGTGTACAGTGCTTTTTGGCTAAGTCATTTTTGAGCAAGACCTAAATTTCAAAAAATAGTGTATAATTAAACAATAGTTAACATTGGAAATTTTAAAACAATTCTGGTATTAAAAGTTAAAAAATACCCAGAGCTGTCAAAAAATATCATCACTGGTCTATTAACTATAAATCAGTTGGAGAATATTAATATTGTGAGCCAGAGATAAAACTAATGGGAAAAAGGAAAATAAAAAGGACAACTTATTACAAAGCAGACCATAATATAAAAGTTTGATGAAATAGATTTAAAAGGTTACTAACCAGGCTATGAAGTTATAATATTTGAGTTTGTAAAATTAAACTATAGGCATAATATGGATGACCAAAGATTTTACTTTAAATACAGGGATAATGCAGGTGATCATTTAAAGTTGCTTTTCTCCTAAGTTGTCTATAAGAAACTAATATTCCTTCTAGATGCAATGGCTTGCCATTTGAGAACTGTAAGCCTAGCAATAGTTGGAGAACATATAACTCCTAGAGAAAGACAAAATTGATATGTCTAAGGCTGAAATGAACATTTAGGAAAAGGTCCCATCTACTCTTCTGCATAGATTCTTGCAGGAAAATGTTCAGCCCTTTCAAGTTTAAGATTATGGTCAAAGAGCCATCCTGGTGCCTCTTCTGGTAGGCCCTAATTAATGGCATAAATACCTAGACCAGTGCTTCCCAAGTTGGGGGGCAGGATGGGAGATGGGATTTTACCCCCAAAGGGACTTTTGGCAATGTCTGGAAACGTGTGTTTGTCACAATTAGAGTAGGGGTGCTACTGGTATCCCATAGGTAGAAGGAAAAGGGATGTTGCTAAACATCATACAATGCTCAGGACGGTAGCCACAACAAAGAAGTTAAATCTAAAAAATAAAGATTTTAAATACCTGTAGGCTTTGGTCCAGTAGACTGGAAGACTAAATTCCATCATTTAGAGTGTGTTATTGATCTCATAATCTCCAGTACTTGGGGGAAGTAAGAGCTCAGTAAATCTTTGTTGTTACACTCAGTTAAACTGACGTGACAGAGACCTGAATGGTTTTCTTGAGTGTAATGAATAACACTTGTTTCCTCAACCCACCTTGGATAAGTAAAGACAAAGGAAGTATTCATTACATCTTCAAAGGCAGAGTACTCTATTTTTTTTTTTTCATGTTGGTGATTTTCAGTGAGGAAGAGTACTCTATATCAGAGGTAGTATTTTTACATTTTTCTAGTCCAGACTATCCTGTCTACTTGTGACAAAAATTGTATTTGTTTGGTTGGCTTCCAGGCCTACCCTCTAGACTTTGAGGGAAAATGAGCAGTACTATACTTAGATCTGCCTCTGCCCCACCCTTAATTCTGACATCTGAAAGAACATCACAAATAACTCCTTGGAATCACCATAGGCAAAGTGAAGAGGAAATTATCCAGGAGGCCATTCCAAGGACTAACTTTAGTTTTCTGCTTTTCAATAATAGATCACTGAAGGGGGAGCATTGCCAACTGACCCCTCTGGCAAAAAGAAATATAAAATGAAGTGTTATATTTTAAGAAAAAATATCAGGCCCATAAGAGATGAGTTATTTGTCTTAGATGGTAACAATGGGACATACCTAAAATTATTTTGCTCCAAGTTTAAAAACTAAAGTAAAATAAATTATTCAGCATTTATCTGAAATTCAAATTAAATTGGGCATCTAATATTTATATTTGCTAAATCTGTCAACCCTACATTCATTCTAAGAAAGAACTATAGTTTTCCTGACTACGAAGAAGCATAAAATACACTAGTCCTGGTGGTAATAGAAATGGTTATGTCAAATGCTTTCTACCAATTCAAATTTATTCTATCTTTTATGAATTATAGGGCAGTGATAATCCAACTATGCTAAGGATTATAGAATTATATTGCCTTTTAGTTTTAATTAAAAAACTACTTATAGCACTGTACATGTCTCACCAGTGAACTTTCATTATTGCTAAAGTAAGTTGATATGAGCTCAAATACCCACTATGACACGTACCTCACTTTACTTAGGCCCACAGCAATCACTACTGCACTTGATAAGGCACTGGGCAGCACTGGAAATTTTTTTCTGCAGAGTGTTGCACATGGTTACAAGATGAGCATACCAACTTTTTATGTTTTGGGGCATCTGAAATCTAGGACTTCTAAATGAGATACCGATCTCTTTCAAATATTACATTAAAATGTCAAAGCAATATTATTTCTTTAAAGAAGGGATGAAGGATGGATTAGAAGATAATACATCTTTGGCATTATGGGACCTTCTAGAGTCCTGGATTATTCAAAATGATTGGATAGCAATCCTCTTTATAATTTTCCTAGGAATTATTTTTGAGCTAGTACTAGTAAAAATTTGTACATCCTTTTGGAAGAAGCCTGTACATCCAGAAAAGGGTAGTTCACATGCCCAAAAGGTAAGAACAAATTGATTTCCCCTTCCCCTATTTTTCAAAATCAACACATAAGAATAATTGTAATATTTTTGAACTTTGATATTTATATTACTCCTCTAACAATTAACTTTTTCTCTTAAAATAGAATGAAGACAGTTACCTGAAAAGCAGGAAATTTGGTAAATATTATACAATTTTATACTTTAATGTAAAACTTGTTCAGCCTGAACTTCTCCCATTGATACTGTGACTTTATAATTCCCATTTAGCTCCAGAGAATCAGTCAGCTACTCATTCATCTTCAGAAGAAAGGTAAGTGATATATTTTGACGTTAAATAAAATAGGTTGGTTATGTTCTATTCAAAAGTGTATTTACTGCTGAATTTTAGAGGAGTTTTCCTGTATATACAGAGGACCACAGCGATTCCACATAGTGATTGAATCTAACATTTATTTTAAATGGTTTCTATGTTCCAAGCTGTGTAAAGGGATTTCCATATATTATTGAAATTATCCTTCAAGGTAAGTAGTAATGTTTTTATGGATGAAGAAAATAAAACTTGGAGAGGGTAAGTGACTTGTTTTCCTACTCTCTTTTTCCAATATACACAAAGAAGTAGTGGTACCTGTTGTTATAATTCAGTTGAAAAGATACTTATTTAGCACCTACTATGGACCAAGCAAATACTGTGTTTCCCCGAAAATAAGACAGGGTCTTATATTTATTTTTCCTCAAGAAAACACCGTAGGGCTTATTTTCAGGGGATGTGTTATTTTTTTTAAGTACGGTATAATAATCTACATTTATTCAAATATAGTAAAGTCGTCGTCTTCTGGAACATCATCATAACTCTCCAAACCCCACATTCCATCCTGAATTTCTTGCGACTCTATTTCCTTTAGAACCATTGGCCCCAGTCTCTCATGTCGAGCAACAGAGCTCTCATGGGGCAGATGAGAAGGGCTGCTCATCTTCTTTACCGCTCCACCACCAAATGCATGGGTTGTGCAGATACGCTGCGTAGACACGCCCATCACTAGGTCTTATTTTCGGGGTAGGGCTTATATTGCACAAATGCCTAGACATCCTGCTAGGGCTTATTTTATGGGTAGGTCTTATTTTTGGGGAAACACGGTACTAAGCTAGATGCTACAAGAGTGACATGAAAGGAGTCTATAAAATCAGAATTTATTTACCAGCATGCTAACGATACCTCAGTGCTAGGGATTAAATACTGTCATCATCTCTACTCTTGTAGCTATCAGTATTTTAATAATTTTAATTGAAATTCATTCAATAATTATTAGATATCCACTATATATTAGTGGACACTGTTTGATTCTTGGATACAAACAATACAATAGTCTCTGTTCTCAAGAAGCTTATATTCTTGTAGTGGAGACTTATACACAAAGGATGATTGCCTTGTGGTATAGTGACACAGATAGATAGAAATTTGAGAACATTTAGGAGATAATTAAGCCAACCTAGGGGTGTTAGGGATGGCTTCAGGAAGAAGGTTATGCTGGAGCTGAATTGTAAGAATGAATGAAAATTAGCCTAAAAAAGATACAGGGTTAGGAGGATAAGAAAGACATTCCAGGACATGAGCAGAGGCAAAGAAATCAGAAGCAGCAGGGTGTGTGAGAAATACAATTACTTCAGAGGTGCTGGAATGTTAAAGTTGAGTCAGGGAGTAGTGGGAGATGACTGTGAAGAAGTAGACAGGAGTCAGATCATGGAAGGCTTTGTATACCATGTTAAGAAGCTTAGGTTCAATTCTGTAGATAGTAACCAGTAAAGACGGTCAAGCACAGGAGTGGCACAGTTTTGTATTTCAGTTATATCACTAGTCACCGTGTAGAGGATGAATCTGAGGATTACTTGATGTTAGTCTAATTTCTTTCATTTGTCAGGTGTAAAAGGGCTTTAATTCATTTCATCTGGTTACTATATTGTCATATTGGGTATTAGGAACTCTAGTTCTAAGGTGGGTGTCTTGGGAAGATGTAACAATATCTGGAGATACAGGTAGGTAGAACCCTTGTCAGGGTTGGCTGGGAATAGGATTGTCAGTGCAAGCTAGGGCATTTCAGTAGTGCAATCAGAATAAGTCCAGTTGGACAGTCCAAGAGTTAGTGTTTAAGATATTGCAAGGGTTAGGTGTGCATGGTGATCCAGAGTTCACATGTAATTCAAAACCAGAGGATTGATAGGCACGAGAAGTCACAAGAAGAAATGGGGAGAAAAGGATTTTCAGCTTCAAAATCAAGGAGACCTCAAAGTTTTCTTATCCCTGTGTCCCATCATTCTTTTCCTGCCTAGGCAGGAGTTAATCCTTAGGTGGCACCTTTCTAGGGGATGTTAGGGGAAAGTAATTGAGAAGATGAGATTGGGGGCTGGTGTTGAGGGAAAAGGAGTAGGGAAGAGGTATGACTCCTATGGCAGCAGCATATGGTGGTGAAAAAACACAAATTTTGAACTAAAAAAGGTCTAGCTTGATATCATAGTTCTGTCTCTTGATGGCATGGCCTTGGGCTAATTGACTTAAACTCACTATACTTCTATTTCCTAATTTTCAAAATAGGGGTTAGAAGAATTAACTCTTAGAGATATCATGAACATTAGTTAAAATGGTATGTGGTGGTTTTTTTTGTTTGTTTGTTTGTTTTTTGAGACAGAGTCTCACTTCATTGCCCAGGCTAGAGTGCCGTGGCGTCAGCCTAGCTCACAGCAACCTCAAACCCCTGGGCTCAAGCGGTCCTTCTGCCTCAGCCTCCCTAGTAGCTGGAACTACAGGCATGTACCACCATGCCCAGCTAATTTTTTCTATACATATTTTTAGTTGTCCAACTAATTTTCTTTCTATTTTTAGTAGAGACAGGGTCTCACTTTTGCTCAGGCTGGTCTCGAACTCCTGACCTCAAACGATCCACTCGTCTTGGCCTCCCAGAGTGCTAGGATTACAGGCGTGAGCCACTGCATCCGCCAGAAAGAGAATCTCTTGAAAGGCCCATAACACACACAGACACATACACACATGCATAAACACAGCCTGGTGGCATCTCATTTCCCTAACACACATAAAATGTTACCTGTATCTTTGCTGGTGAAAAGAAAGCAGTCCTGAGGCCACAATTATTTGGCCTAAGCCATCTATCAAGAGTTACCCATTTGGAGTGGATGTTGACAAAACAGATGAACACCAAAGACAAGTCTGGTGACCCACAGTGTCTGGCTTCTTTTAGAGACACAAGACTCTGGGGGAGCCAAGAGGCACATGTTTATTGGTTTTAAACACCCAAATTGTAACATGATGATGGTATAGACACATGCCATTAAAACTAAGGAGAGATATTTAGGCTCAAGTTTTAAGGTAATGAGAGATCTTGGTGGGGTGGGGTGGAAAGAATATTTGTTGTGAGATTTAGACTTAGATCTGCAAGATTTAGACTTAGGTCTGAGAATTTCTTTTCCTCCAGTTTTTTGGGGTGTTTTTGTTTCTGTTTTGGTACACAGTGCTTCTGCTAAAAGGGTGAGAATTTCCTACTTCTGTTTCATACAACTACACCCCTCAAGGGCCTAGACCCATTACTTGAAAGAAGTAGAGAAAGCAACAGGAATCATTTTGAAGTCAGAGGTACCCAAACTTTCTCAGTTAATGGTGCCCTTAGTGTCTCTAATTTTCCATTGCACCTCTAGGCCAAAGTAAATAGCTAACAATTGTATATTAAGTAGCTTAGGTCTAAACAACTAATTCTGGTACTTATTAGCATGGCTCTAGAACAGGGGTCCTCAAACTTTGTAAACAGGGAGCCAGTTCACTGTCCCTCAGACCGTTGGAGAGTGCGCACTGTGGGCCCAGGACGAGTCAGCTACTAAGCAGGACAGGCAGCAGCAAAAACACCCGGCGGGACAGATAAATGTCCTCAGCGGGCTGTAGTTTGAGGACCCCTGCCAGTCTTTGCCTGGGAGCCCAGGAGCATGGGGAGTTCTTTTTAAAATCTCAAGGGCCATTCGAGATTCCTTGGTAGGAAAGGCCAAAGGACATTTCACAAATGGGGAGACATACCTAATGCTGTTTGCATTGTAATCAACTTTCTCCTACTTCTGTCTCTAAGTCTTCACTAAAGTCAGCAACATTTATGAATAGCTTGTGTATAAGGGATTTTTTTCTCCTTACTGAAATCGAGGAAAGGGTTGGGTCAGCTTGTTGTAGACCAGGTTAGCGATCTGAAGCCTAGAGGTGGAGATGACCATTCAGCAGATACTTACTGAGGGCCTACTCTGTGCCAGGCATTGCTCTAGGCCCTTGAGATATATCAGTGAACAAAACAAAGATTGCTGCTTTATGTTTGGGGATACAGGAGGGTCAGATAATAAATAATAATGTAACAAATGAATTATATAATATGTCAGGAGGTGACATATGAAATCAGGGAGAGCTGTGCTGGACAGGCATAGTCTCAGTGAGCCAAGCACACTGATCTTACACTGGATTCGGGGGAATGGTTATGTTAGGATTATGTCATGCCCATCCCTAAACTAATCACTTGGAAATGGGATTCCTATAGCCTAATCTGAGGTAGAATAGGTGTTGGAGAGTAGTCATCATGATTATTACTCCAACCCCAAATTTTGTCTAAGTTGTAAGAATTGACCTTGCTATCAAAGATTACATAGTAGAATCAATGGGTAGATAACAAAGATGTTTCTACAGCCTGGATGCAATTGCTAGGGCTGCCATAACAAAATACCACCGTCTGGGTGGCATAAACAACAGAAATTTATTTTCTCATGATTCTGGAAGCTAAAATTCCAAGATCAGGGTGTCAGCAGGTTTGGTTTCTCCTAAGGTCTCTATCCTTGGCTTGCAGATAGCTACTTTCTTGCTGTATCCTCACATGTTCTTTTCTCTGTATGTGCTTGGCCCTTGTGTCTCTTTTTCCTTTTTTTAATTTCTTTTTTATTTTTTTAGAGACAGGGTCTCCCTCTTTCATCCAGCTGGAGTGCAGTGGTGCAATCATATAGGTCACTGCAACCTCGAACTCCTGGGCTCAAGCGATCCTCCTGCCCCAGCCTCCTGAGGAGCTGGGACTAGGGGCAGGCGTGCATCACCACAGCCCAGCTGTGTCTCTTTGTCTAAATTTTCTCTTGTTATAAGGACACCAGTCATTTTGGATTAGGGCCCTACCCTAAAGGCATCAGTATAACTTAATTACCTTTTGATGGCCTTATCACCAAATACAGTCATAGTAATTAGGGCCCATCCATATGACTTCATTTAACCTTCACTGATTATTTAAAGGCCCTATCTCCAAATACAGTCAAATTCCGAGGTACTGGGGATTAAGACTTCAACATATGAATTTTGAGGGAAGTTAATAAATGCTTTAAAAATTGAGGGAACTTGAAAACTATTTAACATAGTTTAAGTATTTACCTAATACTTTATTATTTATGAAAAAATGTAATCATTAATGTAGTTTGAAATACCCCTAACTAGCTGAATCCAGATTAATGAGATTTTGCTATATAAGTAATCATTTAGCACAAATAATTTTTATGGTTGGGTAGGTCATGATGAATTTCATATACTGCCTTTACTACTTTGATGAAAGTTATTTAAAAATAAGGTCATACTCCAGTAAAATATGAGATAATCTGTGTTCCCCAAATAAATAGAGTTAACTGACCAAGTTTACATGAGTTTCAGCTTTTGATGTTAGGCTTGCCCTTCTGTAAAACAGTGACTCTCAAAATTTGTCATGAATCAGAATCAGCTGGAGGGTTTATTAAAACTCTGGTTTCTGGACCCTACCCCTAGAGCTTCAGATCCAGTAGGGCCAGGGTAGACCTGAGAATGTACATTTCTAACAAGTTTCCAGGTATATTAGTTAGGTTCTCCAGAGAAACAGAACCAATGGGATAGGTATATATATCTATATATATGTATATGCATATATATAAAGAGAGAGAGAGATTTATTTTAAAGAATTGGCTCATGTAATTATGGCAGCTAGCAAGTAAAATATCTGTATTTTAAGTCCAAAGGCTGTCTGCTGGCAGATTTTCCTCTTGCTGGGGGTGGGGTAGTGTGTCAGGGTATCAGTCTTTTGTTCTATTCAGGCCTTCTACTGATTGGATGATGCCCACTCACATTAGGAAGAGCAATCTGCTTTTCCCATAGCCCACTGATTTAAATGTTAACCTCATCCCAAAATACCCTCAGAGAAACATCCAGAATAATGTTTGACCACATATCTTGGATCCATGGCCCAGCCAAATTGACACATAAAATTAACCATCATACCAAGTGATGCAGATGCAATTGATCTGAGCACTTTTTAGACTGATACTAATCATTTGAGGTAAACAGATATTGGCAAGTTCGCAGCCATGATCATTAATCCAACCCAAAGTTGGCCAGAGGAGCACTTTCCTAAAATGTAGGGTTTTCTGTTGATCACAAACAAGCAGCTATTACAGTAAAGTGGACCTATCTTTAGAAAGCTATAGTTTATACTATTAGACACTTTTCTGTATACTTACTAAATTTCCATAGGAATGTTTTCTTCTTATGAAAACTTTCATATAGAGAATAGAAATAAACTGATACTCCTTGTAGAAAGGTATAATCTTATCATGCAACTTTGACCCATTCCTGTCAAAAATAGACTTTTAGAGAGGTTGAGGTAGAAAGTCTCTTCCTCTGAGATATATAAATGATTTTACTTCACTTTATCAGTTGATTCGTTTATTAAATGAAAGGAACTAGGTAATAAATTATTTTGTAATGTGGATAATGGTCTTCCAGTTTTTATTTATCTGTTGTCATACACTATGTTAGTTTTCCTTGAATCTAGAAGGCAGTTCTTAAGAAATATATCCTAAGTGGTACTTCATTTGCACACTGTTTTCTTATATTTCAGAGTTGACACCTTTTCAGAAAGAAGAATTGCATCATTACTTACAGCTAAAGAAAATGAAGGTAACTTTGAAGATAGAATTTTGTCTTCAGATGAAATAATATGGGCACATACCAGTGAAAGTGAATGTCAAGTAAGTCACTTTAGTGAAAGTCACGTGCCATCTTCAGCTGAGAACAACTCATCTTTGTCATTGTTTCATTCAGAAGTAAAAGAAATTTTTCTAAGTCATAGAGAACATCCAGAAAATGAAACAATACAATTTTCCTCAAAGAAATTATTTTCAATAATGAAAACGAACAAAAATAAAAATTCAGGGTTTTCTTCTGATCTTAAATTTTCAGTAACTAAATTCACTGTAGAAAATGAAGATCTAGATGTGGCACCATGCCCTCCTGCTCATTTATTTCTTTCTAGAGACCAAGTTAGATGTCTGGAAGAAAATGTGAGAAATCAAATTCCTTTAAAACCTAAAGCTAAGTTAGAGAGTGAAACTACAGATCTGTGCTTAAGATCCCCAGTGTCTTTGATTCAGAATCAACATTCTGTTGCAGTGGTTATTTCTGCCCAAGCACAAGATTCTTTTCTAGGACAAAATGCTCTTCAGAATCAAGGTTTTTATGAAGCCAAATTTCTTAATCAATCCCCAAAATTTGTTCACGACCAAGAATCTATCAACAGCCAGCCTGATATCACGGCTAGCTACTTTGCTCAGCCTCAAGATTTGATGAAGAAACCATTTATCAGCAGCATACAAGATTTCTTCCAGGCCCAAGATTTGGACAGGAGTCAATATTTCATTAAAATGACACAAGATTCAGTAAAGGACCTAGACTCTGATGAACAGTTGGGTGAGGCCCAATATCCTGTTTGGTGTGAAGATTCAAATAAGATTAAATATTCAGTCAAGGGGCAAAATACTATTTTTAAGAATAGTAAATTTATAGTTTTAACTGTAAGTCCAAATTTAGTTGCTGAAGATGTTCTACAATTAGAGAGCTTAAAGCCACAAGACCAGCAACAAATTGCTTCATCAGAATTAACCCAGGATTCTGTATATAACTCAGTGCCTCTTTCACCTACCATTAAAGGACAGAAAAACAGAAGAAAAACATCAGACAGTAAAAGCAAACCCAGTCTTAATGTTCCATCTTTAAAAGCAAAGAAAACACCAACTTCACGGGTATTTCAAATCACAGTATGTCACCCTTCAAAAGATCGCAGTGAATTAAGATGCAAGAACAGTGCTAAAAAGAAAGAATTACATGAAAGGAAAGGTGTATCAGATATAGCTTTGAATCTTATTTCTGTTTCCAAGCATACTCCTTTTTATATTAAAAAATATTCCAGAAAAAAACTAGTGAAAGTCATGCCAGGTTTAATAAAATGTGGACATTTTCTGCAAAAGCAAAATAAGTCACCAGATACAGAGAAAATCAATTACACATTTGACCTGCATATTCCAAAGCATGAAACACCTTTAGAAGAAGCTACATCAGAACCTATGCAGAAGCTTGTTTCATCTCCCAAAATGGAATCAAACAGAACAATGAAAATGCAGGAAGATCTACAAAGTACAGAGAATTCCCATCTTCAAATTTCACATGGAGAGGAATTGCCAACTAGTACACCAAAAATGCAAAAGTGCTTTCCCTTTGGAAAGGAAAATACACAGAAACAAAAAGATTTTTTGGAAATTGTTCTGAAGTTGTCAAATGTCCATTTGCTCATTTCCCTAGGAAATAAAAAGCATAAAAGCAGTGAAGAATTAGAAAACGCAAAAATTCAAGTGAGTACAGAAAGTGTAAATCTGAAGGAAAAATCATTTATACTTAATATTACAGAATACAGTGACCTAAATGAAAGTGAGGAATTAGAAAGTAACACTAGAAGCAATATAAAAAATATGCATCAAGATAAAAGAGTATCTGATGCCACTTATGCTATCATTTCTGAACCACCTGGTATAGAAATGCACAGCAAATTCAAAGCCACGACAGATACATCAGGAATAATAAGGCTTAGCCATTCAGCATCAAACCAAGAGAAATTGCTAGATGAAAAGAAAACGTATGATGCAAAATACATTGAGAAGAACTCTATATTTAAAAAGCCACAACAATGTGACAGAGAGGAAGAAGATGAAGTGAAACAAGAGGAACAAGAAGCAATTCCAGAGCTGACACAAGGTTTCAAGTTCAGCATACATCTAAAGCAAAAGCCCAAATATCTCAAATTCGAAATGGAACAGATCAGTTCAGGAAGTAGAAAAACTCCAAATAAAAAGCAAGAGGTACAAACAAGAACTCTTTCTACACAAACTATCTTGGGACCTAGTCCATGTCCCTTGAAAGATCCATTTCAAATTGAGAAAGTGAAGCAAAGCACAGATAGACCTACAGGCAGAGAAAGTGCTACAGATCCAAAGAATCCCCTTACAAGGCCAGAGACCTTGCCAGTTGGTCAACTTTTAATTGAAACAACAGAGTATGGTATCCCATTTGGTGGAAAGCCCAGAAAGACACTGGATGGTCATATTGTAGAAGAAAAGGAAGACTTAAAAAGAGATTTACCAGCAGTTGCCCTGGGAACCTTCAATATCCACATGCCTACTTTATCATATTGTAAAAGGCAGAAAATTAAAAAAAAGTTGTCAGGAAGAAAAAGTATGCACAGTATCAAATATGTAATTAATAAAGTAAAGAAGCCAGCAATCTCACTGAAACCTTCTGTACACATATGTGGTATTCCAACCCATACAAAAAGATTGAGAAGCAATTTTGAAATCATAATTACACAGATACTGCTAGATAACATTGTGTCAGATGTGCTTCTAAATATTATTTACCCTTGCATGTCTATTTTGCCTAATACTAAGATGCATAGCAGATTAAATGCAGAAAATCAGAGTCATATCAAGCTAATGCAAGAGGAATCTCAACTTTCAAGGGAAGAAAAGTATATAGATTCCACTAATGAGGGAAATGAATCCCAAAACACACTCGAAGCTAAATTGCAAGATGAAGAAGCTCTACCAAAAGCAGTTCCTCAGGATAGCTGGAACCGCAGACTTGATACACATCCAGTGATGGAGAATAAAACAGAGAAAGAAATGCATCAACCAATCCCACTCAAAGAAAGCATTATGGAGTCTGTTGACTCCCCCATAATGGATCCATCTCATGTTGAGAATGTGAAGAAAAGTCTATCATCACAAACAGACTTCAGAGGCACTGCAGATTCCGAGATGCTGTCTCCTATATCAGGAAAATCACTGACCGGAGACCCTTTAAACCAAACAAGAGAAAGCGGTGTTCCAAGTGATGGAAGTGATACCAGGGAAATGGATAACTGTGTTGCAGAAAAAAAGGCAGAATTACTAAATGATTTACTAGCAACTTCCCCAGAGATTTTTAATTGCAGCATGCCTAGTTTATCTTGTTCTAAAAGAAAGAAAAACAGAGTAACATTTGCACAGATGACAACTATAATGGGGCCCAGATGTATAAATGTGAAGGCAGTAAAGCCATCAACCTCACTAATATTCAGTATGACAGACCACGGAAGGACACTGGAATCAGACTTTCAGACCAAGGTTGAAAAGATAAACCAAGCTGAAGGATTGGTTCCTGAATGTCTAAATACCCTTTACTCTTCCATACATAGCAGATTGCAGAAAGAGTTCTGTAGTGCTCAATTAAAGCAAGGAAAACCAGCACATAAAAAGTACGTTGATTTCTTTGCTAAGAGTAGGGCATTCTATGACAGAGAGGAAAACTTGCAAGATGGAGAAGAAAAGGAACAAAAAGCTACACAAGAAGCAGCTCCACAGCATAGCCAGCACCAATGGTCTGATGCATATCAAATGAAGGAGATCCACCTTGACAAATCAGATCCAGCACTGAACTCTTTAACACAGGAGCTACCTGTTAATGGGCAAAATGTGCAGCACCAAGCAGGTTTTACACAAACTAGTTTGGAGGCTAGTTTCAAAACAGATCCTATAGAAGCCGAAGAACTACAGAAAGCTAACAAAACAGAAAATGACATAAACGTCCCTGTGGGTCCTAAGATTCCACCTCCCAAAGCAGGAAACTCATTACTTGATGAACTTTTGAACACAGTGACAGAGTGTGGCTTATCATCTGGTAGAAACCCTAAAAGGAAACTAGATTCTTATTTTGTGGGGAAAAATTCAGAGGTACCAACAGATTCACAAGTGACATTCCAGCAATTTTCTGATTCATTTGTTTCTAAATCTGAAAGACAGAAAAAGACATTAAAATTAGCAAGGAGGCAAACACTAGCGAGTTGCAGAAGTAGAACTATGAGGAAAATAAAGCTACTGGTTTCATGTATACTTAATGGCAGGCATAGCATGCAAGGCAATATTAAAATAAAGATGAATGATCCACAGCAAAGGAAATATGTAGCAAATGCGTTTTTAG
The DNA here is from genome assembly GCA_008086735.1 of Cheirogaleus medius. Classification (NCBI taxonomy): domain Eukaryota; kingdom Metazoa; phylum Chordata; class Mammalia; order Primates; family Cheirogaleidae; genus Cheirogaleus; species Cheirogaleus medius. The sequence goes on from VBSM01000605.1 coordinate 11,080,059, forward strand.
ACATCATTCACTCCAAGATGCCTATTTTGCCCAACATCAAAATGAGAAATTTAAATGTAGAGACAGATATACAGAAGATAACAAAATTTGGTCATATGCAGCAAATGCAAGAAGAATCACCAAGTGGAAGAAAAATACGTTGCCCAGATTCTATTGAAATTAGTAGCTTCGCTAACAGCGTGATGTATAGAAAGGGGTGGGAAGGGGAACCTGAAGCTTTACAGGCTCCAGAGAATAGCTACAGCTTCATTCTCAATGCATATCAAAAAGATCATGAGCTTGTCAAATTAGATGAGGAACTGAAGCAACCAGAAAGTACAAATATTCAAGTACAACCACAAACACATTTTACACAAATGATTTTGGGGTCTACTTCATGCCCTATACTGGATCGATTTCAATTTGAAAAGCTAGAGAGTTGTGTTAGGTTTTCACCTCTAAAGTCTGGGGAAGCAAATGTTGATGAAATTGTTTTTTCCACGAGAAAAGATGGTATCTCATCTGATGCAAGCCATCAAAAGGAACAGGCTGATGATAGTGAGAATAAAGAGGCAGTGACTTTTGATTTCAACATGCCAGATTTATCTACAACTGAAAGGAAGAGAAACTTCAAACAATTTTCAGACTTGAGAACTTTAGTGAATCTCAAATGTGGAATTATGAAGGCAAAGAAACCATCAATTTCATACATGCTCAATATCAAGGGTAGTGCTAGTCCAAACCATAGAAAAGAATTGAGATATAACTTGACAACCAAAATGAAAGAGGTGTATCAAGGTAAAAAAGTGACAGATAAAACATACTCTTTCGTGACTGTTACACCTGACGTTAATATGTACGGCAAGGTAGAAACAGAAAAAGACACGCTGAGAAGAAAAAGAGTCAGTTCTACACAAGTAAAGCAAGAGATAGCACCACATGATAACATCAAAGAAACCAATCCTCAAGATGAAGAGGAAGAAGAAAGTGAACAGGAGGCATTATTAAAAGTAATTCCACAGCATAGCCAACATTTTCTATTCTGTTCAGGTCAAAGGAAGGATGCTGACTTTCACAAATTAGAAAGTCAAGGAAGTAGAAAAATTCTGTTTGTTACAGAACAAGATGTCCCACAACAAATTCAGCCTACAGATCCAATGCAGGGAGAAGAGATGAAGAAAATCCTCCAGACACAAAATGGCACAATATGTACAAGTTCAAAGCTTTCTCCTCTAAAATCAGAGGAATCACTAATTGATGAAGTTTTAATTAATACAATTAAATGTGGTATCCCAACTGATGGGAACTGTATGGAAGAACAGCACAGTGGTGGTAGAGAGGAAAAGGCAGAGTTTAAAAAAGATCTACAGGCAACTGTCCTGGAGTCTTTGAATCTCTCCACACCTGATCCACTTGCATCTAAAAGGCAGAGAAAGATACTTACACGTAGAATCTTAGAAAATGAAATGAGCCCCCAATGTATAATGAAGAAGGCACTGGTCTCCCCGATGTTTAATATAATAGGAGGTAATATGTCAGGCCATAAAAGTCAATTAGAATGCAACGTCAAAACCATGATGAAACAAGGTAAACCTGTGGCAGATATATTCTTAAATGCCATTTCTTCTCCCATGCCTGTTTCGCTTGGTGTGAAAGTGCATAACAGAATAAAAGAGACAGACGTGCTGTGGGAAACAAGATTTAGTCGTGAACAGCAACAACTAGAGAAATCAGCACATGAAGAGAGGGTCTGGTACACAGATTCCAGTGATAAGGGCAATACGTCAAATGCCACTAAAGATGTCAAAGACCAAGGTGGAGAAGCAGCCCCACTAATTTCCCAACACTGCAATTTCAATGTTCATAAAACAGAGGAGCCTAACTTGGTGAAGTCAGACCCAGAACTCAAGAATTCAGCAAGCAAAAATATCCCGGAAGCACTTACTATAGCTCAGGAGATGCAACAGCAAACACTTGCCACACAAAGTGTATTACATTCTATTTCTCATTCTACTTTGAATTCATTTCCATTGGAGAAGTTACCAAAAAGAACAAAAACACAAAAATGCTTAAAAGATACAGGGAGTCCAAAGATTTCATCTTCAGTGCCAGGGAAATCAATGAGTGAATTCTTAGTTGTTACAACACAGAGTGATGTCCCCTCTGAAAGAGGCCCTAGAAAGGAACTTGTTAGTTCTTTTCCAAAGGGAGAGACAAGGTTACTAAAGGATTTACAGACAAGAACCCTAGAGTCTTTTGATTTCTCCATGCCTGCTTCATCTGAATTTAAATGGCAAAGAAATGCAGCAAAACCCCCTAAGTCTGTAACTGGGAAAGCACAGATACCATCAACTTTTGAGACAATTAATATCGTTAGATGTGGTGCCCTTAGCCATAGAAAGAAACAGGAATTCTCTTCGGGAAACATGGCCAAAGAAATACATCAAAGTATGTCAAATATATTCATGAATACCTTTTCACCTACACCTCTTTCAGCTAGCATCAAAATGCTTAAAAATGTAAAAGCAGCAAAAAAACCATTAAGAAAAACAAGCAATATTACACAGCTAAAGCAAGATGAAGGGAAAAGATGGTATACATATCCCTCTAATAAATGGAGTATCTCAAGCAACATATTAGAAGCAAGATGGCAATGTGAAGGAGAAAGAGAAGGCAAGGAAGTTTCATTTGAAGCAGGTCTACAATTCCTTAACAGTACAGGAGGTAGAAAAGATCAAAGTTTGCTTATTCCAGAGCAAGAAGTACAGCAACAAACACTGGTTTCAGAAAGTATATTGAAGTCTATTTGTTCTCCTCTGACTCCATTTCAAACTAAAAAGTTGAAGAAGATCCTTTTGCCACAAAAACACACACTACATGACATAGGTGAGAAGATTTTGTGTCCAAGATCAGGGAAAGCAATGTTTGACAACTTTTTAATTGATGAAACAGAATACAGTACTACATCTGATGGGAAACCTGTGAGGGAGCCGGATGTTCCTGGTACAGTTTCTTTACAACTGGAGGGGGTAGAGGAAAATGTAAATACACAAAAAGTGATAAAATGCACAGCTGATCGAAATATCCCACCTGCCAAGTCAGGGAATTCAATATTTGGAGGTCCACATGATAAGAGGTGTAGACGGAAACTGGGTGGTGATATTTTCAAGAAACATGAAGAGCTGCAAAGAGATTTACTGACGATGAGTGCAATGTCTGCTTTATCTGATTCCATAAGGAAGAAAAGGATACTCAAATTTCCAGAAAAGAAAGATCTTAGTGGTCCCAAATGTGTAGCTATGAAGGCAAAGAAGACTCTTTGTTCACAGATGCTTCATATCACCCAGCATGTAAATCTACACCATAGGAAGAAACAGGAATGCAATTTAGAATCAACAATAAAAGCCACGCAACAAAATAAACGTATTGCTAACACATTTTTGTCCCTCATACCAGTTTCAACTGACATAGATAATGAAATGCATAGCAGATCAAAAGCAGAGATGGATATACCAAGAGTAAAAATATATAATACCCATCTAGAGTTAGAGAAATCACCATATGATGGGGAAGCACAGAAGGCCAATTTGACTGATGTGCAAAGCAGACCCAGCAATGCAGTGAATATGAACATACTACATGAAAAGGAAGAGAAAAGTATCCAAATAATGTTATCAGAATCAATTCCACACTGTAGCCAACACTTCAGGTTCAGTGCACATCAAATGAAAGATCCTGGCCCTTGCAAATCAGAAGAACTGAAGAGTTCAGAAGGCAGAAGGACTTGGGATTTGTCTCAGACAGTGCAAAAAATGAAGCAAGAAACACACTTTAGAGAAACTGTTTCAGAGCCTGTTTCTAGACACATGATGAATTTTCTTCAAGTTGAAACAGTGAAACAAAGTCCTCATATGCAAGAAGGAATAAAACGTATGGTAGGTTTTAAAACTTCATTTCCTAAAGCAGGGAAATCAGAGATTGGCTCAATACCATGTGATACTCCCTGGAATGGAAATCCTGGAAGGAAATGGGATAGTTCTATTTCTGAGAAAAAGGCATGGAATCAAAAGGACTTAATAATAACCGTCTTACAACCTTTAGATTTCTCCAGCCTTGTGTCATCTGAATCTAAAAGCCAGAGCTACACAGAGTTTGTAGGCAAGAAAAGTGTAATGAGTCCCAAGCACGTAACTTTGAAGGCAAAGCAACTACCAATTTCGCAGTTGTGTAATATCACAAGGTATCCTACAGAAGGCCATAGAAAGAAAAAGCAGCACCATTCTAAGCACAAGATGAAAGAGAGGCAGTGGTACACAGGTAAAGGAGGGGAATTACTCAGTGCCACTGAGGATGCTAAAAGTCCACCCAAATCAGTGATTGATAAACTCTCTTTCCATATAACAGCAAGGAGCACTCTATCTAACAGAATATTTCAACAAAATCTCCATGGTCACATTACAGAGGAAAAGGCAGAGTTACCGGAAAACTTAGCCACAACTTTCTCGGGCCCTTTAGATTTCTTCATGCCTGTTTTCTCTGACTCTGAAAGCCAGATAGACGCAGTACACTTATCAGAAAGGGAAATTTTATTGAATCCCAAATGTTTAGCTGTGAAGAAAAAGAAGTCACCAATTTCACAGATACTTAAAAGCAATGGACAGTTTACCACAAAAGAGAGGAAGAAACTAGAATACAATTTAAAAATGCTATCTAACAGAATTCTTGAACAATATCTGAATGGTCACATTGCAGAGGAAAAGGCAGAGCTACCAGAAAACTTAGCCACAACTTTCTTGGGCCCGTTAGATTTTTTCATGCCTGTTTTATCTGAGTCTGAAAGCCAGATAAACACAGTACAGTTATCGGAAAGGGAAATTATATTGAATCCCAAATGTTTAACTGTGAAGGAAAAGAAGTCACCAGTTTCACAGATACTTAAAATCAATAGACAGTTTACAACAAAAGATAGGAAGAAACTGGAGTACAATTTAAAGACACTATCTAAGAGAATTCTTCAACAAAATATGGATGGTCACATTACAGAGGAAAAGGCAGAGCTACCAGAAAACTTATCCACAACTTCCTTAGGCCCTTTAGATTTCTTCATGCCTGTTTTATCTAACTCTGAAAGCCAGATAAACACAGTACAGTTAACAGAAAGGGAAATTATATTGAATCCCAAATGTTTAATTGTGAAGGAAAAGAAGTCACCAATTTCACAGATACTTAAGATCAATAGACAGTTTAACACAAAGGACAGGAAGAAACTAGAATCCAATTTAAAAACACTATCTAAGAGAATTCTTCAACAAAACCCAGATAGTCACATTACAGAGGAAAAGGCAGAATTACCAGAAAACTTATCCACAACTTTCTTGGGCCCTTTAGATTTCTTCCTGCCTGTTTTAACTGACTCTGAAAGGCAGATAGACACAGTACAGTTATCAGAAAGGGAAATTATATTGAATCCCAAATGTTTAATTGTGAAGGAAAAGAAGTCACCAGTTTCACGGATACTTAAAATTAATAATCAGTTTACAACAAAAGATAGGAAGAAACTGGAATACAATATAAAAACCAAACTGAAAGCAATGTGGCAAGGTAAAAATGTGGCTGATACACTTCCAAATATCATTTACTTCACACAAGATACCTCTGATATTAAAAGACAAAGCATAGTCCAAACAGAGATAGACATGAGAGTATCAGGCTTTAATCATATACAACCAACACAAGTAGAGTCACCAGTTGAAGGGATATCAAGGTATTCTGATTGCATTGACAAGGGAGGGGTTTCCAGCTTTTTAAAGGAAGCAAAACTGCATGATAGAGAAAGTGAGGAAGAGAAGCAAGAACATCTAACAGAAACTAGTCGATTGTATTTTAAAAACTTCATGGCAAATAGACACCTTATCAAGGAACCTCATCCTGGAAAATCGGAAGGTGTGCTTTTAGGAGAATCTTTCCCAAAAAGTCAGATTTACAAAGGAAATTCAGAACAAAATGTAAAAATAGAAAAAACTGAAAATGTGAAAGCAGGTCTCAAAGTTATACTCCCAAGTATGGAGAAATCAGATATTTTTGCAGAACTGAATGAGACAATAGGTGATGCTGTACCTCAAAAATATGATAAAAAGGAAATTGACCATTCTGTTTTAAAAGAAAAAGCTTCATACAATTTGGCAGGTATTGTCCTAGATTCTGTTGGCAGGGATTTGCCTGCTTCAGAAGAAATTAAAAGACAGAATGGTAGCCTAAAAATATATGACAGATCAAGTCCACCTTTGAAGGCAAAGCAATCAGCAGTTTCACAATCACTTACTACTGCAGGTCATGCTTCTCTAAGCATTAATAAGGAAAAGAAACAGAACTTTAAAGCCCAGAAGAGAGAAGTAGAGAGAGAAGTAGAAATAAAGAAAGCTCTATTGAATGCAGAGCTAAAATCTATACATGCTTCTTTGCCTATTCTACACATGAAAATGGGACAGTCACCTAGTACCTGGGATATCTATGAAAAATCTTCTGAAAAGAGAAATTCCCTAAACAAAGGAAAAATTAGGGAGAAAGAAGAGTATGGACAACAGGTTTTGTTTAGAACATCTTCAGAGTATATTCAGCGATTCGAGTTTGGAGCAGATCGAATGAGAAAGCCTGGTCCTTTCAAAGCAGAAGCACCTTTAACCAGTACAGTGTGCCCCAAGAACATCACTCCTCAGAAAACAGAAGCTGATTTAAAAGATCAAGAAACAAAGGTAAATATAGAAGAATTTAGTTCAGAATCCATTTTTTTCTCTAAGATACATCTACTTCAAATTGAAAAGCAGAAGAAAGAATTTAAAAGTGCAAACTGGAAAACAATAGCAAATTTCAAGACTTTTGCCCCACAAAAGAAACAGCAAGAGCCATGTGTCTTAGGAGCTAACTGGAGTTCTCCTTATGCCTACACACCTATTTATCCTAAAATCATAAGACATAAAGATAAGGCAAAAACAGCAGATGTGGAAATCGCTATGCATACCAAACAACTAAAAATGAAAGCCAAAAAAACAGCAGTTTCCCAGCTTCTTAGATATGGTACTAGAAGAAATAAAAAAGAATGGAGAGGTAACATTCAGCAGCAGAAGGCATTCCGGCTGAGTAAAAATGAAGTAAATCTAGTTTTGAAAGCTATTTATGACTTTGGATGCCTTACATCTGATGTTAAAATGTTTATAGAAATAAAAATGGAGAAAGACAAGCCAAAAGAGAAGGTGTGCACTCTTCCACAGCTAAAGCTGGAGAAACCACTAAATGAAATGCAGATGTTGTCAGGATGTATTGATGTGTCCAGCATCCATAGAAAACTGGAACAAAATATTAGAGAAGAACAAAAACACCAAAGCATACCCCAACAATATATTCAGCCATTAAGGATCAGGTCACAACAAATGAAAAAGCTTCATCATGTCAAATTAGATTTGCAGAGAAAGGAATGCTCTGAACCAACTTTACAAACAGGAGAAACTGATTTTGCTGGGCTTGATATCCTGAAAAGCAGAAGAAGAACAGATGCATATGCTGAAGAGCAAGAGGCCCTGCAACAGAAATCTTTCCTGAAGCGAGGGATGCAGAAACTAGAAATGATTTCTGAGACCAATCTGGAATCTGTTCCTTCTCCCATGAAGGAACCTCTTCATATACAAAAGACAAAAGAATTCATAACACAGCAAGATTTAAAACTATCAATTCCACAGAGGCAAAAAGGATTGATGGTAGCTAATAGCCCATCAAGTTCAAAAGAACAACAATTACTTACTCCAGGGCTAACAGCACAGCCACAGAAGCCTTTCACAGGAACTATTCTGGAGTCCATTTCTTCTTGCATACTCAATCGACTTCATAACAAAAAGCCAGTGGATGAAGTGAAAATAAAAGATATAAATCTAAAGGGTTCAGCTCAACAGGTAAAGCAAATCCCAAACAAAACATATATTTCCAATGTGGATGACATGCAAAGAAATACAGAAAGACTACTCTTGCTTATTAAGGAGCAGGAGAAGAGGAGAAAAAAAATTCAAAAGGATAAAAAATTTGACATAGCTACAGACATGAAAGCAACAGAAAATCCCAATCTGGTTCTAAAATATTCACCAGCTGGAGTACCATTTGTTAATACAATAGAGAATGTTGATATATTTAAGCAAAGAGATGTAAAGGACTTAGACAGGAGCTTGGCCATACAAAGGGGCCAGCAAAAGTTTTGTGGTCCAGGGATTATCCTAGATTCTGTTTATACAGATGGGCTCACTTATACTGAATGTATAAGCCACAAAGATAAAGGAAGAACAGCTTCCATGGAAAGCACTCTGTATCCCAAAAAGGTAAAAATGAAGGCAAAGAAAGCACTTGTTTTCCAGCTGCTTAATATTACAGGATATGGAACCCGAAGCCACAAAAAGGAACTGAAATGTAATATTAAGAAACAGAAGAAGTTCCAGCAAGGTAAAACTGTAGTAGATTTAGTTGTGAATGCTGTTTGTGATTCTGGCTATATTCCACCTCAGATTAAAGAGGTTATAGAAGTAAAACAGGAGAAAGATAAACCGAGTAAGTTGATACACATTCCTCCACAGCTAAAGATGAATAAATCACTAAATAAAAGAAAAATGTCATCTTTGCCAACCATTGATGAGAGTGCTATATTAAGTACTATTAAAACACCAAAACAATATATTAGAGAGCAAAAAGAAAAACACCAAATTGTTTTGCCAGACATTCTCTCACAATATAGTGATCAACAAGTGCAAAAGGAGCCTGACCATATCAAATTTAAAGTAGATTTGGAGAGAAAAGTATATTCTGATCTATCTTCACAGAAGAGAGAAATCAGTTACAGTGGGTTTGACATCCCAAGAATTAGAACAGATATAAGACTGGAATCCCTCATTGTACAAAGAGTAAAGGAAAGAGATGTAGACATTGCCGAACGCTCAGTTTCAGTTCCATTGGGGAGAGAAGGATCAAAGAAAATTGACAGTCCACTAAGTTCAGAAAGAGAGGATATATTTCTTAGAGATCTGGATGCTTCTCAACAGAAGACTTGCCAGGAACAAGAATCACTGAAACAAGAAGGTATTTCCATGAAACATCTGGAGTCTATTGCCTGCCCCATTATGGAACCTCTTCACTTGGAAAACACAGGAAAGGTAGCTGAGGAAGGAGATATGTGCATTAGCAGAAAAAATATGTCATATCTATTGGGAAGAGAAGGATTAAAAGAAACTGATATCTTACAAGGTTCCAAAGGACAGAAATTTCTTTGTATGAATCTAGAGGTCCAGCACAAAATGCCTACAGTGCAAAAAGGACAAGTGAATCCAGATCATGTTCCTGAAAGTATTCCAGATTCTGTATCTTGCCCCAGTAGGGACCCTCTTCATTTAAAACAGGCAGTGAATACAAGAAAAGACTATGTTAGCATCTCTGAAAGTTTCAATGAAAATCTAAAGGGAAAACAGCAATCAAAGTTAACTGATAATCCATTAAAATCGAATAGACAGAAAATGGATTTTTCAGAAAACTTGAGGGTGAAGCAACTAAATATTTGTGACCAGAATAAAGAAAATATTCTGAAATCTGTTTCCTCTTGCATATTGCATCACCTTCATATTGAAAATCCAAAGAAAGAAGTCTCAGCAAAAGAAATAATGAGTTCAAAAGTTTTAAGCTCAGTGGTAGAAAAAGCATCAAACAAAGTAGTTATCCCAGTGGATCAGCCTCCATATTCCTTACTAAGAACAGGACAAAAATGGCAGTACCTGTCAGTTTCCTATGAGAACATTCTAGAGAATATTTCTTACTCTCAAAATTATCCCTGTCTCCTGCAACATTTAATGCCTCAGACAAAAGGAGCATTATCAGAAATAGATAATGTGTCAAGCAGGACAAAAGGACTAGACTTATTTTCTAAAGATCAATTAAGTTCTATATATGGGTATCCACTGGAATGGATTATGCCCTTGGTTACTCCAAGGCAAATGAATAAACAAAATGTAATGCTTCCTTTAGAATCATATGGTATAAAATATCTGCATCTTTTGTTTTCAAAAGGAAAGAAATCATCCAATGAGGCACAGGTAATTGGTTTATTACCAAATTGTAGCCCACCCATGCTAGGAGTTAGAAGGAAAGTAGAATCACATTTGAAGAAATCAGTATTTTCATATATACTCAATACTACTGACTGTGGTGCCCCAAGCAACGGAACAGAAATGCAATGCAACATAACAGAGAAAATGATAAATACAAAACATAGAATGAGTGAACCAAATTTGGTTATGGCAAAAATGGATGAGTCCATCTATTCTTTACCACAATTCAAACTGATTAAAGAGACAGCTAACGGGTTTATCTCAAATAATGTGAAAAGAACAAAACAATATATATCAAAGGAAGAAAAGAAGGGTAGAGTAAAAGCAGTGGCTATGAAAGGAATGATGGATCCTAACATTATTTTGAAGACAAAGAAATCATCACTGTCACATATACTCAATAGAAAGGAATTACCTTTGCTGTTGAACATTATAAAACAAGAAAGCAAGGTGCAAGAAGGCAAAGGTAAATCAGGTATGAAACTGACAAACTTGTGTACATCCTTACCATCTCTATCACATCCTAATGAGCATTCAAGAATAAATGTAGGGAAAGGTAAATCAGGAATTCTAAGGAGCTGCCTTCCGCCGCTAAAGCTCCAGGCATCATCAAATGTCAGAAAAATATCATTTGCAGAGTCAATTAATAGAGATAATTTAAGCAATGTATTAGAATGGAAGCATTTGCCACAGAAAAAGAAGGAAAGTATAGAAAATACAGTAGATGTGAAAGATATAATGGGCCTCATATGTATCACTTTGAAAGGAAAGAATTCACCTTTTACACACTTACTGCATAGAAAGGAATCACAGTGGACCAATAAAGAACGAGAGAAAATGAAACAGGAAAATAAAAGTGATAGAGGTGTAGTTCAGAATAATGCTTCCATTCTTTCCTCTCCTCACTTGGAATGGGATCGAATAAAAGAGGTATACATGCAAGGAATAACAAAATTCTGTCTTCCATCATTAACACTCCATGAATTATCAGATACAATGGAAAAATATGAGAAGCCAATTGATGATATTTTAAGCAGTATAAAAAGAGCAAAACGCATGCCACAGAAAGACAAAGTGGGAATAGCACTGGAAGAAATAATGCATTCCAAAAGAATAGCTCTGAAGGAGAAGCAGTCTTCAGTGTTACAGGAATTACAGTTGAACATCAATGAGAAAGAGAAAAAGATACAGAAAGATAAAGATACACTTGTTGAGATTTGGAGCAAATTTGCTTCCCTCTCTTTTTCACCTTACTCTAAAGGAGGCACAGTAAAAGGAGAGGAAACCATGCTAATAAAAACCAGATCCTCTTTTTCACAACCATATCTACAGGTGTCATCAGATATAGAAAAAATAGCGTCTGAAAAGTGTATTACTGATAGTATCTCAGACGGTGTGAGAAAAGCCCTAGAAGACATAATGGAAAAAGAAGAGGAAAAAGTAAAAATGGAAAAAGTCATACTTTTGAAGAAGAAGAAATCGTCAGTTTCACGGGAAATTCAGTTGGAAATTAAAAAACCAGAGAAAAAGATACAAAACATTAAAGGTGAACCAAATGTGCATCTGACCAATACCAGTACTTCCATACCTTTTCTTTCTCATTTAAAATGGGATACAAGGATAGAAAAAGTATATTATGTGACTGAAGTAACAAGAGACCCTCCTCCAGAACTATCACACCAGAAATCATCAATAAAAGCACACAGAGAGGCCACTGATAGCATAAGTGGTGTACAAAAATCAAAAGACTATATGCCAGAGAAAGAGGATGGAGTAAAGATGTCAGCCAAGAAAGCCATAATGCATCAAAAAAACGGAGATATGGAAGGAAAGAAGGCACTTCCAAAGGACTTACCACTGAATCTTAAAGAGACTGGGAAAGCAGACGGAGAAGGCACAGAGCCTGAGAAAGCAGATGAAGAAGTTAAAGTGCCTGGGCAAACAGATGGAGCAGGTGCAGAGCAAGGGAAAACGGATTCAGATGTTAAAGGGCACAGAAAAACAGATACGGAAGGTGAGCAACAAGGGGAAGTGGCTAAAGAAGTTAAAGAGTACAGGAACAAGGACCCAGAGGGTCCAGAGCAAGGAAAAAAGGATAAAAATAAGAGTGAACAGGAATTAGTTCTGTTTGTACATTTACCTTCGCAGCCTTCTGGAACTCGTCATGAATTGGACACAAGAATAGAAAGAAAGGAAGACATACAAAGAATATCGAAATCTGCTATTCCACAACTATGGCAACAGAAATCATTTGAATTTGATGCAGGGAAAATAGCACATATGAAATCAATTGGGGAGGATATCTCAATTGACGTAAAAACGGTAGAAGAGTACAAGTCACGGGAAGGGGCAGACAGAGGAAAAACAGTAGACATGAACTATAAAATGCTACCCGAAGGCATGACTTCCAAGACAGAGCAACTACCACTTGCACATGCATTCAGTATCACTGGGCATGGTGGCTCAAAAACTAGAGATGGAGAGACAAATCTCAAAGAAAAATCGGCAAACATACAGGAAAGAAAAAGTGAACTAGATATGGTCCTGAAAGTACCTTCTCTACCTCATCGTAAACTAGACAAAAGTATAAAAGGCAAAGAAGAAAAACAAGAGTCATGGGAAGAGGCAAATAGAAGAAAAACAGTAAATATGAACTATAAAATGCCACCCAAAGGCATGACTTCCAAGGCAGAGCAACTACCACTTGCACATGCACTCAGTATCACTGGGCGTGGTGGCTCAAAAACTAGAGATGGAGAGACAAACCTCAGAAAAAAATCGGGAAACGTACAGGAAAGAAAAAGTGAACTAGATGCGGTTCTGAAAATACCTTCTCTACCTCATCGTAAACTAGACAAAAGTATAGAAGGCAAAGAAGAGAAACAAGAGTCACAGGAAGGGGCAGATAGAGGAAAAATAATAGATATGAAGTATAAAATGCCACCTGAAGAACCAAGATCCTTTCTTCCACCCACACAGCACATAGAGTCATTAGATGCAGGGAAATTAAAATATACAGTGTCACCTTTGAATGATATCTCAAGCAATCCAGAAAGAACAAAATACATGACACTGATAGAAGAAGATAAAGCAAATGTCTTTAAGAACAGCATACTGTATCCCAAGGACATAGTTGTGAAAGCAAAGAAATCACCCCTTCCTGATATACTGAAAAGAATGAAACTGCAAATGAACATCAAAGAACAAGGGGAAAAGGGACCTCAAGTTAAGGTGGAAACAGTTGTGCCTCTGAGCAAAACTCGTCCCTTTGTCACTTCTTCAACTTGCCTTAAATTAGACACAACAAAAGAAGAAGAAGAAGAACCAGGAATACTAAGCTATGGATCACATCTTGAGCTCCAGGAATCAGTGCCTTCAGGGCAAATGGCATCTACAGAGTCAACTGCTGGCTGTGTAAAGAAAGGAAAACAGCTACCAGGGAAAGAAGACAGAGTACAAACAGTAGCCATGAAAGTTTGCTTAATGCACCCCAGTGACACTGTTTTCAAGACAAAGACATCAGTAACTCCACGTGTGTCTAGTTTCCCTGAGCACAGCACTCTGAGCAAGAGAAAGGAGCTGCCACAGTGGGACATTAAAGAGAAAGTAGCACAGAAGCAGGAAAGAGCAGAAGATCCTGATGTGGATCTGACAAAAGCTTATCCTTTCATTTCTTGTCCATCTCATCGTAGATCCTTGCCTTCACAACTACAGCTTCCTATATCATCAGGTGCAAGGAAAATCAGATGTGCAGATTCAAAGGAAGGTATTAACTCATATAATGTAACATTAAAAGCAAATCAACATATGCCACATGAAGAGGCAAAGGACAGAGTAAAAATAGAAGACAGGGAGGGTAGAATACTCCTCCCAAAAATAGGTTTGAGAGCAGAGACATCCCCATTTGCACATCTGTGCAATAGACAGATACTCCCTTTGAATATTAAAGAGCTAAAGAAAGAAGTACAGGAAGGCAAAAGTGAACCCAGAACGGTTCCAAGGAAAACTTGTGCTTCTTCACCTTCTTTGCCATCTTACCTGAAATGCGACACTAGAAAGGATGAAGAGGAAGGTGTTCTGGGAACATCACAATTCTGTTTTCCACCACTAAAGATTCAGGATTCATCAGATTCAGGCAAAAAAGCATATACTGAGTTCTTGTATACTTGTATGTTAAAGAACATAAAAGAACCAATACAATCTATAACACAGGAAGAGGAGAAAGATAGACTGAAAATGGATAGGAAAGACAAAATGCTTCCTAAATGTATGGATGTGAAGGCAAAGAAATTACTAATGTCACATATACTTGATACCAAAGATTTGAAGTGGAAAATTAAAGAACAAAAGAAAAAGATGCAGGAAGATAGAAATCAACTAGCTATAACTCTGACAAACATTAATGCATCTCTTCTTACTCCACCATATCATAAGTTTTTCTTGACAGAAGGAGAGGAGTGCATGGTAAAAACTACAAAATTGTCTCTCTCACAATTACAGTCCAAGGAATTATCAGATGCAGGGAGAATATCATGTCTAGAAACAACTGGTGGAGAACCTTCAAATGATGTGAAAGAATTAACAAAACAAATGCTACAGAAAGAAGAGAAGGATAGAGAAAAAGTTCCTATGGATATGAATAATATAGTGGATCCTAACAATATATATCCAAAGGCAAATAAATCACCTGTTTTACCTACACATAATTTAAGTAACCTTCAGTTGAAAATAAGAGAGCAAGAGGAAAAGGTCCAGAAAGTTAAAAGTGGGCCAGGTGTCATATTGACTAAGAGTCCTTCTAGATCTTCCCCACTTCACCTTGACACAAATACCAAGATCAAGGAAGAAAGCATACCAGTATTAACAGGATCCTCTTCTTCCCTAGCTAACCTCCAGGAATCATTAGATTCTGGGGCAGGCATATATATAAAGCCAATTACTAGTGATAGTGATATTTTCATCAGTCTACAAAAAGAAAAACATGTGCCACAGGACAAGGAAGAGGATGGAGTACAGGTAATAAAAATCATAATACTCTCCAAGCATCAAGAAAAGAAGGAGCAGGAATGTAAAGATGAACCAGGTATGGCTCTAACCAAACCTTCTACTTCATTACCATCTCTACCTCACCTCATGTTGGATAAAGAAACACAATTAGATGATGTGATGCTAAGACTTTCAAGGTCCGTTTTGCAGACATTATCACACTCAGGAGAGATGTTACACACAGAGCCATTTGGTGGTGATATCACAAATGATGTTAAAAACAAAAAACAACATATGCCTCAGAAAGAAGAGAGAAACAGAGAAAAAATGGTAGATAGGAGAGGCACAGATGTAACTTTGAAGTCAAAGAAATCACCTCGTTCCTCTATGCTCCATAGATCAGAATTGCATATGAACATTAGAGGGCAAGAGCGAAAGGAACATGGAGGTAAACCACCATGTATGGTTCAACGAAAAATTTATGTTTCCAAACCTTCTCCACCTGACCCTAAACTGGATAAAAGTACACAAGTGGATGGAGAGAAGCTTGGAAGTAAAACATCCACTCTACTTCCACGAATGCTTCCAGAATTCTCAGATGCAGAGAAAACAGCAGATAGAGTGGCAATGTGTGGTAATGTAAGAAAAGGAAAACCACATATGTTACAGAATGAAGAAAAACATGAAGTGAAAACAGTAGACCTGAAGATCTGGATGCCTTGCAAAGAGGCAAGGATCTCCCCAATTTCACAAATCATTAATGCAAAGGAATTTGTGTTGAATATTAATAAGCCACAGAAAAAAATACAAAAAGGTAAAGGTAAAGCATGTGTGGTTTTGACAAGGACTTTTCTATCCATGCCATCAACACCTCCCCTTTATCTGGATTCAGGGAACAAAATAGACAAAATCATGCCAGGAATTATAGGATCCTCTTGTCCACAGCAAAATTTCCAGGTATCATCAGACACCCAGAAGATGGCAAATAGAGATTCAGTTGAAGGTGATGATAAAAACATGGTTAAACAAGCAGAACACTGTGTGCCTCCCAAAGAGGTAAGGCAACAGTGGGCCTCAAATTTTATGCTCAGCGTCCAGCAAAGGAATGAACCTTCCCGAGTCAAATCAGAAGGAGATCTGTATCGGTTAGTTTTAAATTCACAGGATGAGGATATTTATTTCACAGGATTTAATACCATAAGAAGTGGAAAAAGGCTGGAATGGCTCTTTACTGGGCAAAAGGCACAGCCAGAAAAATGCAAAAGTGAAACTTTTACTGTATGTCTTTCCTATCCCACAGTGGATAAAATGAAAATTAGAAATCTGAAGAAAGAACCTGCAACAATGGGTAACTTAAACCATAAAATAAGTACTAAGGTTTCAGTTTCACTGCCAGGGGAAATATCAAAGGAAATATATGTCAAATTTGGCAGCCCTGTAAGTTCCAAAGAATTTTCTCTTTCAGAGAGATATGCCCACCACCAAGACACTTCATCAGAAGCGTCTCCAGAATCTGAAGATTCATGTAACTTAGGTAAGCCAGAGAAAGATGTACAAAGTAATGATAACATAAGCAAAATGTTTTCTCCCAAAGGGTTAGCACTACAGACAAAGGAATCACTGGAAAAAATGAATATCACTGAGTGGAATTCCTCTCAAAATATAGAAGATCAGGATATTGACCTGAAAAAGCAAGCGATGCCATGGTCTAAAAGCACACGCAAGACAAGTCTGACCTCTATCCTTTCTCTTGAGTTTCCACTTCAAAATGAAAAGCAGAAGACACCATCGGAAATAGATGTGGACGAGAAAACTACAGTGTGCCCCAGCCTACAAATACTAGCAGGAATACATATGGATATTACAGAGTTTGATGCTGCAAGAGGAAAAAATGAGCAGGCATTGCTAGTTTCAGAACAAGAGGAATGTGTTCTAGAATCACTTCAAGAGTCCCTTTCCACACCTTGGACTTTTCCACTTCAGTCAAGAGATCTGGAGGGGAAAGATGAAACTGACACAAACACCAATATAAATCTGGAACAGAAAAAATTAGAAATGGACAATAACAATACTGTGAATCAGGGAGACAGGAAATTAAATGTAGATACAAACAGAGCTATACATCTAGAAATGCACAAGAACAATACTGTCAATCTGAAGGAGGAAGTAAGACTGGACACAAGCAGTACTGTAAACCTGCATGTCCCATCTCTAAAGGCAGAGAAATCTCAAATTAAGGCTCAGGTAATCACTCATATAGAGAACAACTGTCCAATCAAGCAAAAACATAAAAAGGAACTAGAAGCACCTAGTGCAAAACAAAACATTCAACTACAAAAATTGTTTCAAAGAAATATTCTGGATTCATTTTATTCTTATACTACTCTTTCTCCCAAATTTGAAGGCCGGAAAGGCAGATTAACAGTAACAGATCTGAAAAGAGAACTGAGCCCCAAATATTCAACTATACAAATCCAAAATCACCCAATTGCAAAGATTCTTGGTATCCTAGGATATGATACTCCAAGCAGTAGAAAGAAATTAGATGAGGTTAACAAATCAAAGAACATGGTTTCATGGAGTAAAGATGAGTCTGGAATATTTATCAGAAGTATTTCTATTTCCATGATGAATCCACCTCACACTGAAGAAACAGTAGGATCTGAGACACACCTAGAAAGAGAAAAGAGGATCTGTTTTTCTAAATTCCAAGAGAAGTTGCTAAACACTAGTGAAATTGTTAAGAGGGACACCTTAACAATTATAAAAGGTGGACAGAATTTTACAAACACAGTTCCACAAGATTCCCAGCTCTCTGTAGTGGATGGACAACAAATGCAGAAACTTCCTAATGTCAAATCTAAAGCAAGCCTTAGAAGTGAAATAAATGAAAAAATTTTAAAGCCACAAACAAAAGAAAGTGTTGTTCCAGGGCATGATGTCTCAAGGACCATGAAAAAACCAGGCTTGCATATAATCAAGCAAGAAGAAAACGTACCAAAACACTTTCTGACACCCACAGAGTGTCTGTTTGTGTTTGAAGATCCAAAGCTATGCAAGCAAAGGGATCATAGTAAACCAGTGTGTGATGTGACCACACAAAAGTTTCAGCAACAAAAAGTTTTTCCAGGAACTGTGCCCATGCCACCTCAAGTGGCACTTCCTATTTATGAAGCAATTAAAAATGTCTCTGAATCCCAGGTAAAAAATACAATCCAATACAAAGTTTCTTCTGATAAACTGGAAAAAGTACAAGCATATAAACCTGATGACTTGAAGTCACCACCTTTTCCAGAGGGTCCAGATACAACAGCAACAGCAATATATCCCAAATTACAACAATTTACTCCCAAAGAAAAAAATAAGCTTGCTAATCATTTAGAGTCAAAAGCACTTGAAGTAAGACTAAATCGGATACCAGAGATGGTAAAAAAATCCTTACAAAAGTTCAACTTTTATCTAAAAGGGGCTATCTCAGAAGATAACAGTTGGAGGTTCTATCCAAGACATAAAAATATGAGCTTTATGTCCTTAGCAGGGATCAACACTGGAGTGCTTAACTTAAATCACAAATACCAAAAAGATTCACCTCCTCTCAGCTATATGAAGACATTGATTGGCAGTGTTTCGAGTGGCAGCATGGAGATTGTTACAAAGTTGAGGAGTATTAATAAGGTGGAAAGTGGAACATCTTCAGTGGTTTCTGCTAGTGAGATACCATTGTCTCATATTCTCCAAAAGTACTCAGTAAAAGAAAAAGCCAAACTTCTTATGCACTTTTCTATGAAAACATTGGAGATACAAATGAAAGCCTTTCCCAGAATTGTAAGAGGATCTTATGCAATGACCAGTGCTCAGGACAGAACGAAACCTTTATCTAACTGTATTCATTCTGCTATCAAAGTACCTAAACGAAAAAACAGAATTTTGTTACTTTTTGAAGAAAAATTTCTTCATCAAATAGATCTTGATTTACAATACAAATACCTTCAATTTCTCCTGGGGCTTCCTGTTGGAAGTATGTTCCCTAAGCCAAGTGCACTTCCCAAACATATTCTTAAATTAAAAACAGTTGCAGTATGTAAAAAAGTAGATGATAGTGGAGAAAGCTATAGTTTTTCCATTGATACAGAACTGTTAGAACAACATATCTTTTTCAAAAAGCAAAGCTCCCATGAAAACTCATCACTCAGAAAATTCCTAGAGCCAACTCACATGCATGCTTCTGACCCTAATCTGCATATCCCAGCACAAAAAGATACTCGAGTTCTTTCACAGTTAAAGTCCCATGTGACTCCAGAGAAAGCTAAACAATATCATGTATGTTTTCCAGAAATAAATACATATAAATCTTTTGATTTAAGGACTCAGAGAAATGCTACTAGTTTAGTTGATTCACATGCAACTCAGATTTCTGAAGATTTTACTGATACTCAGAAAAATATTGAGAGTCCAGCTAACCTGGAGGAAAGTCCAGCTCTTGAAGTACATGACAGTGAGGAATGTATGTTTTTAGAAGCCAACTCTTATTTAAGTGAGGAATCACAAAACATTCTACTTGAGTTACAGAAAGGCATTCCTTTGAAAAATCTCTACAAAATGAAAGAAACCATGACTGATTTGAAACCATTTTACAGTGAAGATTCAGGTTCCCATCATATTAGAGGCTGTAGAAAACATACCTTAATTAAGAGACCACCTTCTTATAAATCCCACAACAGCAGGAAATATAGATCATCCTCCAGAATGAAATCTCCTGACTGGTTGTGTCATAGTTCATTAAATACTGCAGAAATTCAGGCTAGCTCATCTACTGTATCATTCAGTGAAGAGAAACTTTCAGGGACTACAAGGAGCAGAACAAGTTACTCTTTAGCTCCCTTAACTGAATCAAATATTAAATTACATCTTGCAAAAAACCAAGGCAAGTTTCACATGCACCCAGAAAACAAAGAAAGAAAGAACGCCAAATTTGATTTATTTAGGAAGAACAACATTCATTCGGACTATGATTACAGTTGTACACACAGTAAAGAGAAATGCACAAGAAAGAAGAAAGTGTGTGATTATGAATCAGAAAGATCAGACTATTTCCAAAGCAAACATAAATCAGCATCAAAATCTCATCGCCAGGATATCAACTTTCATTCTGAAGGAAGACAAAACCAGCCATTTTTTTTTGCCTGTATACCAGCAGACTCACTGGAGATTATACCCCAAACCATTCGCTGGACTATTTCCCCCAAAACCTTAAGGAAGAGAAACTTCAGAGTTCCCCTGGTGGCAAAGATTTCAAGTTCTTGGAATATGTGGAGTTCATCCAGAAAGTTGTTGGGGTCACTCTCAGGGTCCTTTCCTACAGTTCATCAAAACTGATATTACTTATCTAGATTCCCATGAAGTGGAAAGCTGGTCACTACTGTGGTATCCTGTGAAAAATAAAACAACATAATGTCAAATGGTTTCCCCATGAAGTGTTTGCTAAGCTGATCTATTTTCTTTCTGCAGATTTGTGCAATTGTTCTGAGAGGCTAGGATGGAAAAGCAGGGACTTTGGGTTTGATCTTCCCAGGCATGAGCTCTCCTTTAGTTTATGCTGCCTCCTCATAATCCTAAGAGAAGCCCATAGACTCAGAAGCCTTCTTTCCACCCTACGACAATGACTGAAGGGTGAGTAGGAGGACTTGAAGTTATCGATGAGATCAAGACTGTCTAGAGAGTCAGGAGAGCAGAGGCACACAAACTAAAGGGGCAGAGTTTCAGGTGGCAGTGAGGATGCAACAATGTCAAATGCCATTGGATTTGACAACCAGATTGAATGTCTTTTTTCTTTAAGCACGAAACAAGGTTTATTGAGAAGAGAAACATAGAATTATAGAGCAAGAGGAAGATATAGGTTTACAGAGTAAGAGCAAGATACGTTCATCTCAGAATGATGAATGGGCCCCTTGTTGTACCAAAAAGTCAGATTGAATATCTTAATAGACAGCATCGTATAATGTACTTCTGTGTACCCAATAACCAGACCCCAGACTTTCAGCCCACAGCCAGACCTGCCTTATCCACTTCATCTACTTCTCCACTGTTTATTTTGAAATAAATCCTAGATAGATCATTTAACTTGTAAATATTTTATTATGTATCTCTATAAGGTAGGAACTATTTTTTAACATAACCGTAATACCATTATCATATCTAAAAAATAACAGTAATTTCTTAATATCATAAAATAAGTGATTTCTAGTTATCTTATGAATGTCATCTTTTAAATTGTTTTAATTGGGATATAAGGAAGGTGACACACTGTGCTAGGTCTTTTAAGTCTCTTTTCATCTATAGGGTTCCCCCCCTTCCAATGCTTTTTTTCCTTACAGTTTTTTCAAATTGAGGAAACCTGGTTGGTTGTTCTTTAGTTTCCCACAATTTACATTTTGCTGATAGTGTCCCCACAGCAGGTAGAAATTATTTACATTTGGGTTCCTAATTATTCCTTAAAAGATCTTCAAATAGATGGCACAATGTTGCAGCATTCAAAATAAAATGCATTGCTTCAGAAGATTGCCTGTCACTTCTGGAAATGTATATTAGAGCTGTTAGAAATAGCTCAATTTCTTATCATAAATGATAGGACAGGATTGAATAACTAGGTCTGGTATTGTAAAGAACAATCTCTAAGACATAAAATGTCTACTTGTCAAAAGAAAAAATATTACAAAAGTTTGAAAACAAAATTAGATATAAAAGGGCTTATTTAGAGTGAGGAATCACGACACATTTCGCTTTTTTGTGAAGCTTATCAAACCAAAAACATAAGTCCAGAAAAATAACACTTTTATTAACTGTTTAATATACTTTTAAAAATATTTTTTGACTGTACACTCTTTGATCATGTCTTCGTAAAGGAATTTTGTAATATAAATTTTTATATAAAGATCAAAAGTAATCTAGTCTTCTAGTGGTTGACTGAAATTTGCTATTTATTGTTGACAATTTAGAAAATTCAGGCATTTTTGCTGACTCTGGTAATTTTGCATACCATTTCATCTTGGAACCACCAGACTTCATCAGAACAGGACACATCAGATATGGTAAAGTGCAAGCCAATAAGTTGGGATGCATAAAATGTGTGACTTTCACACACAGATGTCCCTGCTGTTTGTGGTACTATTACAGGTTTGTATTGTACAAACACAAAAATTCTGGTGGACTCTATTTCGTATAACCCCTATCAAATATAGAGTATGCTCTGCTCTTTGAGTATATTCTTGTCAGAAGAGAATGTCCTTTTTGCCCAGATGTTGTAGGGAAAGATATATCAGCTAATGATTCTACACACCTGTTAAATGAAAGTATTTCCACAGGCCAGTTTCCTATGCTGCATATTTCAAGCCTCATTTCTCCTCTATTCTGCATGTTCCTTTGGTGCTGGGAGCTGTGGGAAGCTTTCATGTTGTGTTACAGCCCCTGGCCTTGCACTCCCTCTGGTCCGCACCACAATCTGGGATGTGTCCTTCACAGTGGGTAGGATTCAAGGAAGCCAGTTCTATACTGGGACAGTTAGCAACTACACACCAAAGTGCACATCAATCACAAACATAAAGTCCATTAAAACCCAATCACAAACATAAAGTCCATTAAAACCAATCTAATGCACCTAACTCAGCCTCCCCTCAGCCCAGTCCCCCAAATGTTTGTAGCCTCTCTAATCTCACTGATATAATAAAGTCAGATGTGATGGAGGGTAAGTCAAAGTGGAAAGAAATAATGTTTTCAACTAATTGCAGTAAAAATATCTTTACAAATCTTTGGGGCCCTGAAGTGCAAACTTGTTCAGCTTTTATAGTATAACTGTTTATGCAAATAACATAATTTATTAATTTCCATATTTTAGCAACAAACAGTTATTCAACATCTACCATACGCCAGGCCTTGTCCTAGGTACTGGACCTAACAAAAATGAACAAAGCACAATCTCTTTGCTTTGGGAAGAAAGAGAATCTCTCTCTTTTTTTTTTTTTTTT
>VBSM01000605.1:11112779-11129630 GCA_008086735.1 Cheirogaleus medius
GGATTCCGCAAATACCGCCAGCCCCTCCTATTTCTCAATGATCACCAAAGGTCAACCCGGCTCTTCCCACCAAAAGTCCCTAGCCCACCCTAAATGGTATAAAAGGCCTCACCCCCTTCAAACGTGACTTCTGGCTCCCCCCCTTGGGACCCCAGAACCTCATCCGGGAGTGCTAAATAAAGCCACGTTGTTTGGCCCCACTTTCTATCTGTCTTTTCTTTTCGATGCTGCTGGAAGACTTTACAGTAATAGCTAACATTCTAGTCTCATTGTCATTGCAAAAGGAAAGCTTTCAATATTTCATCCTAAAGTATAATATGTGTTGTGGGCTTTTTGTAGATGCTTTTGTTGAGATTAAGAAAGTTTTTATTCTACTCCTAGTTTCCAATAGTTTAAGTATGAATAGGTGTTAAATTTTATCAAATGTGCCTTCTATATCTATGAGATGATCATATAACTGTTCTCATTTTTTTTCCTCTTAATGTGGAAATTTCATAGACTAATTTCTGAGTGTTAAACCACCCTTACATTCCTGAAATAAAATCCAGTTAGACATGGTATCCTTTTATGCCATCTTTATGCATAGCTTGATATGCTATTATTTTGTCTCCTTCAATTAACTACTGAGTTTTTTAATTTGAAAATAGTATTTTTCGTTTTTGTATTTTAGTTCCAGAAGACCTTCTTGAATGCTCTTATTATGCACTTATGTTCATGTTATTCTCTGTCCCATTTAGAAGTGACTCTCTTTCACTAGGGATTGTGTATTTCACATGTTCTGCTAGTTCTAGTTCTTCCTTTCTCTGGCTGCCCTGTCTATGATATTGTCTTTTGCTTATTTGTGGCTCTATTCATCCTTAGGGGCTCAGGTCCAACTGCTGAAGTGCTTTAAGCAACAGTCCTGAAAGTTGCAGGAGTTAGGGTTGCCTCTTCCCCTGTGGCAATTAGGCCATTCCCTGGTGGGACTGGAAGCTTATTTTCACCTACTCATCTCCCTGCAAAGGCCTTGGATTGCTCCCAGTATCCTAAACTGCAAAAGCTTTCCCAGCTTTGGGATTAGGGAAGATTCAGTCCAAGTGTTCTCCTTCTCTGCTGGTCCTCAGTGTCCAGAGACAAGAGCAGATAGATAATCCTAAGGAAAGTCATGCATCTTTTCCCCCCCAAATATGTACATCACCACAAGCCAAGTTCTTTCCATGAGCCCCTGTTTATAACTTGGTCCATCATTCTCCCCTGCTGGTCCTTGGGCTCACTTTTAGCCTAAGAGGGGAAAAAAACAGCAAGAGCCCTCTTCATCTGAACCCTGGCAGAGCCTGAGGTCTCTTTACGGTATCAAGGCCAATGATGGAAATCTGGAAGCCCTAGCTTTTTTGCTTAAAAGAAGTAGTTGGAAGAGGAGGATGGCACAGATGCATTTAGGCTGCCATCTTCCCAGAGTGCCCCCTACCCTTCTGGCACTTTTTAAATGCAACTATTAATATTAAATCTTGAAGGATACTGACAAATTACTCTCCAAAATGTCACTCCCTGTTCATATACCATTAACAGTTTATGGCCAGGCACGGTGGCTCATGCCTGTAATCCCAGCACTCTGGAAGGCCGAGGTGGAAGGATCACTTGAGCTCAGGAGTTCAAGACCAGCCTGAGCAAGAGCGAGACTCTGTCTCTACTAAAAATAGAAAAATTAACTGGGCGTCATATCATGTGTCTGTAGTTCCAGCTACTCAGGAGGCTGAGGCAGGAGGATGCTTGAACCCAGGAGTTGGAGGTTGCAGTTAGCTACAATAACGCCACTGCACTCTAGCTCGGGCAACAGAGCAAAACTCTGTCTCACAAAACAAACAAGCAAACAAAAAAACCCAAACCAAAAAACACATTTTATGACAGTGTTCTTTCTTCCACACCCACACAATTATCAGATACTATCACTCTTTTGAATTTTTTCCATCTCTAATTAATGTTAAATAGTATCTCATTATTGGTCTTTTAAACAGCTTTCTTGAGATGTAGTTGAATATAATAAACTACACATTCCTAAAGTGTACAGTTGGATATATTTTGATGTACTAATCACCTATGAGACCAACACCACAATCAAGATAATGAGTATATATGTCACTCTCAAAAGTTTCTTGTGCTGCTTTCTAATCTCTCCATTCTGCCCCTCCCCACCCACCTCTCCACCCCCATCCTCCAGGCAACTTCTGATTTGCTTTTAACACTATAGAGTAGTCTGCATTTTTTAGAGTTTTATATAAATGGCATAATTATTATCGGATTCATCCATGTTGTTGCATGTATTAGTTGCTCATTCCCTTTTATTCCTAAGTAGTATTTTCTTGTATGGATATACCATAATTTGTTTTCAATTCACCTATTGGCAGATATAAGGCTTACGTCCAGTTTGGAGCTACTATAAAGTTTCTATGAGGATTGATATACAAATTTTTAAATTAATGTATTCTTTCATGTCGCTTAAATAAATACCTAAGTGGAATAGCTGGATCTTATGTCAGATATATGTTTAATTTTTTAAGAAACTACCATATTATTTTGCCAAGCAGCTGTATCATTTTACACTCCCATCAGCAGTATATGAGGATTCTTGTTTCTCTACATCCTCAGCAACATTTAGCAGGGTAAGTCTTTTAAATTTTAGCCATTATAATAAGTGCTTAGAGGATCTCATTGTCATTTGGATTTGCATTTAGTTAATGACTAACAAGAGTGAGGAAACTTTCATGTGCTTATTTGCCATCAGTGTATTTTCTTTGATAAACTGCGTACAAATTTTTTATCCATTTTTTATTGGGTTGTTTTCTTACACTGAATTTTGAGAACTGGATTTTGTAGAGCTGGATAAGAGTCCTTCATCATATATTTGCTTTGCAAAAATATGTTCTCCTATTCTGTAGATTGTCTTCAAGTCTCCTAATAATATCTTTCAAAGATAAGAAATTTTTAATTGATGAAATCTAATGTGTCAATATTTTTATTTTACGTATCATGCTTTCAGTGTTATATATAAGAAATATTTGCTTAATCCAGGGTCACAACAATTTTCCCCTATATTTTCTACTAAAAGTTTCATAGTTTCAGGTTTTACACTTAAGTCTATGAGATCCATTTCCAGTTAACTTTTGTGTATGGTAAGAAGTGTGGATCAAACTTCATTGTTATACATATGGATAAACAATTATTCCAGCATCGTTTGTTGAAAAGATTATCATTTCTCCTCTAAATTTCTTTGACACTTATATCAAAAGTTAATAAACCCTGTGTGAATCTATTTCTGGACTTTGCCTTGTCCCCTGGATCTGTTTGTCCATCCTGATGTCAATACTGCACTGTCTGTATTACTGGGTTTGTAAGGAGTCTTGAAGCTAGGTGGTGTAAGTCCTTTAACTTTGTTCTTCTTTTTTAAAGTTGTTTTTGACTATTCTAGGGCCTTTGCATTTCAGTGTGAAATTTAGAATAAGCATATCAATTTCTAAAAGGAAGCCTGCTGAAATTTTGATTGAGACTGCATTACAACTATAGATTAGGAGAGAAGTGACATCTTAACAATATTGAGTCTTCTGATCCATAAACACTATATATTTATTTAGGTCTCCCTTAGTTTCTCTTAGCAATGTTTTATAGTTTTCAGAGTTCAGATCTTTCACATCTTTTGTCAGATTTATCCCTAAGTATTTCATATTTTCAATGCTATAATAAAGAGTATTTTTTAAAATTTGAATTTGAGAAAGATAACTATATGAGATGAGGTTTGTTAATTTGATAATCATTTCACTATGTATATATATATTTCAAGGTAAGTATATCAAAACAGGTTGTATACCTTAAATATATACAATAAAAATAAAAAATTCATATATGTAAAAAATTGAATTTTCAGTTGTTTGTTGGATTGTTGGACATTGTGAATTTTATCCTGAATATTTTTATATTTTTGTGTATGTTTCTTGGCTTTACTCTGAGACACATTTTATTTACTTGGAAATATTTATTTACTTTTGGGTCTTGCTTTTAATCTTTGTTAGGTAAGAGTAGAGCAGCATTTATTAATCCAGGACCAATTTTGTCCCACGACTGAGTGGGGGCCTTGGACCAATGCCCAGTGAACTAAGTTTTTCCCTCTGGCTGGGGGAGTGAGCGTCGTCCCAAGCTTTGTGTGAGCTCTGGGAGGCATTCCTCTAGCCCTTTTTGGTGGTTCGTTCCCTGGCCTGGGGTAGTTTCCTCGCTTGCCTGTGCTGATACTACTCAGCTGAGGAGTCGAGGGAGCCCTTGACAGGGGCCCAGTATTATTTCTCTGTGCAGGTCTCTCTCCTGTGAACATGGGCTGCTTTGTCTCCACCTGTGACTCCTAGCTTCATCTTCAACTCACCCGGCCTGCTGGGCTCAGCCGGGCTTCCACCTCCCTGCTCCATGGCTTGGAATTTTTATGTAGAGACTAAGGCTGCCTCAGTCATAGGGCTTACCTCTTTTGTTTTCTCTCTCTGGGATCACTTTCTTATGTTGCCTGATGTTCAATGTATTGTGAACCATTATTTCCCGTACATTGTCCAGTTTTTATTGTTTCAGGCAGGAGGGTAAATTCAGCTCCTGCTACTCTATCTTGGCCAGATGCAGAAGGGTACCTTTTACTAAGTTTTTAATTGAAATATTTTTTTCAATCTTTCTTTTTTCATAATAAATACATTTAAGGCTATAAATTATCCTGTGAATATTTTGTCCGTATTCTCCAAATGTTTATATATAGTTCTTTGGCTCTTCATTTCAATGGTTTATAATTTCTATTTTGGTTGATTATTTAATCTCTTATGTAAAAGGCTTTAAATTAATTTATTATAAAAAATGTAAACATGTACAAAATTGTAAAGAATAAAACAATGAACTCCTACATACTGGTCCCCCAGATTCAACAGTTGTCAGGATTTTTCCACATTTGTTTCATCTATCCATTTCTGTTTTCTTTTTCTTTTTTAAAGAATTTTTAAGAAAATTCTAGAAAACATGTCCTTTCTTTCCTGAATATTTTAGTTTCTAAAATAAGAACACTATCTTCCTTAATCCCAATGTTATCACACCTAATATGATTAATAATAATTCTTCAAACCATTTTATAATCAGACCATAATCAAATTCTTCCAATTGTCTCCAAAATATTTGTAGTGATTATTTATTCAACTTAGGATCAAATCAAGGTCCACTCATTGCATTTGAATATTGTGATTTCAGTGTCTTTTAATCAATTGAGTCCTTCTTCTCCCCCTTTTCCCTAACACTGGCTTGTTCAATAAACCAGACAAGCTGTCTTGTAGAATGTCTCACATTCTGATTTATTTCTTTGCTTCCTTTTGGTTTTATTTAACTTCTTTCTTTATCCCTTGTGTTTCCTTAGAGGATTGGTAAGATTCAGGTTTAACTTTTTTTTTGGCAAGACTCTGTTCCAGCTGGTGCTGTGTGCTTCGTATTGCATTACATCGGAGGCACATAATGTCTGGTTTCCATTTTTAGTCATGCTGAGATGGATTAAAGGATTCAAGTGGTGACAGCCTGATCCCCCATTATAGTTCCCCACTAATCGATCAGCAAGTGATAATATCCCTTGATGACTGTTGCATTACTCAATTATTTCATTAGGGGTGGCAAACTGATGATTTTCTGATTCTGTCATTCCTTATCCATTTATTAGCTGGAATCCTATGGTAAATAATAATTTTTTCTCTTCATTTAGGGCTATTTGATTATCCTGAGAGACAAGATGAGTGCTGAATTCTTTCCTTTTAATTGCAAGTTTTCAGAGTAAGAAATTGGTGTCCTGGTACTTCCAATGGTGTCAAATGAGCATGTGCTCTTTCTCTCACACACATATGTTCCATTTGTTTAATTAATTCAATGAAAATATTTTTCTTTCTCTTTTTGGGGGCGGGGTGATACAGTCTCACTCTGTGGCCTGGGCTAGAGTGCAGTGGCATCATCACAGCTCACTGCAATCTCAAACTCCTGAGCTCAAGAGATCCTCCTGCCTCACCCTCCCAAGTAGCTAGAACTACAGGTACTTGCCACCAAGTCTGGCTAATTTTTAAAAAGATTTTTGGAAAGAAGGGGTCTTTCCGTGTTGCCCAGGCTAGTCTCAAACTCCTGGCCTCAAATGGTACTCCTGCCTCAGCCACCCAAAGTCCTGGGATTACTGCAGGCATGAGCCACCACACCTGGTGTTGATTTTTCTTATTAATGCCCAATTCGTGTACCTTTGGCTTTGATTTTATACTTGTTTCTCTTTTGTCATACTGAAAATTTTGGTTACTAATAATATCAACCTATTTATTTGTACTATCCTACACTACATGAAAGTTCCAAAATACTAATATACACCTACTTAAAATTAGACTACTAAATTAAATCTAGTATTTGCTTGCACCTCTATCCTTAAAATACATCTCAGTAAGATGTACAGTCAAAATATTGTGTTCTATCATGAAATCACTTGATACAATTCTTTGTGTGGTTATGTACATAATTTCATACACATTAAAATTCATTTATTGTAGTCTGCATTCAATTCTTGGAGTTTTTAAGCTTTTATTTTGAGTTGTCTCCAAAATCAAAACTATTTAGCAAATTATACCCATCTGCTTAAATTTCAGTCTCCTTCATCCTGTTTCCTTCCTATCCCATAAGAGTAACTATTTTTATTAATTTTTTAAATCTTCCCAGTCTTTCTTTTAGCAAATATAAGCAATACTTGCACTCTCCTTTTTTGCTTGTGCATTGGGTTTCACACTATGTATACTATTCTTAGTCTGCTCTTCTCATGAACAATGTATCTGGAGATCATTCCACATCAGCATGTGGCCGTCTTCCTCAGGCCTTTTTAGTGCAGGTTGTGGTGCTATTTATTGCCTTTTTCTATTGGGAAAATATATCATAGTTTATGTAACCAGTCTCCTATTATATGCAAAAAGCATTTTATATTTTTGCTAGTGTATCTTTGGGAAATTGAATTGCTGGGTCAAATATAAATGCATATGGTCTTTTCCTAGATATTGACAAATTACCCTCCATTTTGCATTTCTACCAGCAACGTTTGAGAGTGCCTGTTTCTCCACAGTCTTGCCAACAAAACTTATTGTCGAACTTTTGGATTTTTGTTACTCTGACAGATTAACAGTGAAATCTCAATATAATTTAACTTGCATTTATTTATCTGCATGGGTTTGAGCATTTTTTCATACATTTAAGGCCATTTTAATTTATTTTTCTTTGTACTTTGTATTTTTGCACATTTTTATTGGAATGTTAGTCAATTTTTAGGTCTTTTAAAAAATTATTGGAGCCTGAGCCCTTTGTGAGAGCTTTAAGTTGCAAATAGGTTTCTCTTAGTTTTTCATTTATCTTGTGATCTTGCATCTGAATTTTTTGTTGTACAGTATTATTGAACATATTGACTGCCACACTAGAATTTCCCCCCCCCAGGACCATAGTGTTTTATTATGAAAATATAATAAAAACTTCCAAAACAAACGATCCTTTCTAATTTAGTGAAAAATTTGTTATTTTTTATTGATTTCTGTGCATGAGTTATATGCAACTGACACAGCGCTAGAATCAATTTTTACACTGCACACCAGTTGAGTTGTGTGTGACTCATGACATAATTACTGAATTTATTTGAGAGAATTGAGTCTTCATATGCTTCATGAGGCCCCAGGCTCAAAACTGTTGTGAGTTAAACACAACTCACCTGGCAATTAATGTGTTAAATTTTCTGTGGTCAAATTTATACATCTTTTTAAAAAACTGGTGTTGGATTTTCAACCATGGTTTAAAATGTTTTCTTAACTCCCAAATCATAACAAAATGTACCTATGCCTTTTAGTACTTAGATAGTTTCATTATTTACCTTTAGATTTCAATTTATCCTATGTATTTTTTCCCAAATTGCTCAGTATTATTTATTAAATATTCCAAAATTACCCCATGATTTGAGATAATACCTTTGTCACTTATTAGATTTGCATAACTATGAGTCTATTTCTGGATTTTCTATTCAAATGGAAACTTTTGGTCTATCTATCACATGTCAATACCATGAAGCTTTGAATATAGGTTTCATGATGTTTTAAATATCTGATAGGATTGGCCTCCCACATTGCTCTTTTCCCCAGAATTTTCTTTAATGGGCTTGTTCATTAATTTCTTTATATAAACTTTATAATAATAGCTCCAGGGGACAAAAACATGGCATTTTTATTGGAATCACATCACATTTATAAATTTAGTAAGGGGGAAATTACATCTTAAAGAATTGAGTCCTCTTGTCAAGCATGCATTGTGTCTTTCCAATGGTTTAAGACAACTTTGTGTCTTTTATTTGTTATGTAACCATAACATTGTTTCTGTCAACCATGAACCACATACATGAGGGTGGTCTCATAGATTATAATACCGTATTTTTACATCTGCATTCAGTGACCAAACTGCCTTCCTACGGTGTGTGGACCAGGAAGAGACGAGGGAGGTAGAGTCAGAAATCTTTTGAATCAAATTTTTACGACTTTGCACCAATGATCAACAGTGCCAGATGCCTAGGGGAGTAGGGGGAGTGCGAGGGCCCGCAAGTACCTATTTGTCCATTGCCAGGGGACGGACGTTTGTGATGAAAGGCACGCCATTGGACTGCTGATGGTCCAGAAAGCTGAAAATATGAAAAAGATTAATTTAAAAGGACCACAGTGGTGTGTCCAGAGTCAGCTCATTGAACTGGAACATACACAGTAACCTGAACAACTGTGTCCAGAGTGGCAGGGCACCACCGCAGCCCCACGAGGGGTCCAAGGGTCGGAGGCAGTCAGGCTGCCAGAGCAGCAGGAACAACACCCTCTGCAGTGCGGCCTCCCCACTGTGAGGCAAAGAGGCCAACTTGTGGTGCCCCACATCATGAACGTGGAGTCCTTCACCCTGTGCCCGGCCTGTGGCGGTGGTTCTATAGGCACTTCCAGCGCAACCATGGATCCAGGCAGCAGCGTAGCCATCTGGGTGCACAGGCTCTGTCAGCAGCTCCGTCCTAATTGGGCTCATTAGAGAAGGGCCCTTACCATTTCCATCTATGTGAGTGACCCAGATGCTTCTCTCAGCAGCCACGATTTGTTTCCACAGTTTGTGGCCTACAAAAGGGGTGCTGCTGATCTGGAGTCTGTAGTTTTCCAAGTGGCAGACCAAACATCTAGCCATTGACAACAGCCTAAGAATGACTAAAAATAGGGCCAGCAGCATCAGGGGCAGTGTTGGCCAGAGCTGGGAGAGCAGCCGCGAGGTCTGCCCTGTGAACAGAGAGATCACATTTGCTCTTGGCTCTGTGCGGGCCATGCTTAGTCTGTAGCCCCAGCAGCCCAGGGGATTCCACTGTGGTCCATCTTAGCGAAAGCATCAGGGACCCAGGCCCATGCATTTGGGGGAACTTCTGTGAATAGAGAGCCCCTGAAGCCACAGTTTGCTTCAGGTGGTGAATGGGAGATAAAGTTCCCCTCCAAGGGCTATGTCCACTGTCTCACATAAGGCCAACATGTTGCTGGGGCCAGGCTGGCTGAATTCCATTTTCCAACAGAGGCCCGTAAGGCCTTTCTCACCTTGTTAGTCCTTCAATTGGAGGTCATGCGCCTCAAAATGGGAATATCAGGCCCGAGAGTCACAAGGTCCTCATAGGTCAGGTGTGACCTTTCCACCAGAGCCCAAGAGCAAGCCCATAACTGATTTTCAAAAGGGGTGTGCCTGGTGGTCACACCAGCGAAGTGACAAGCTCGAAGCTTCTAGGTGTGCCTCTGGGTGGAGGCTGTCTCCCATTGCCAGAGACCCCAACTAGCATAACCATTAGTCACAGCAGCTTATAGCTCAAAGGAGCCAGGAGTGTGTCAGTGCCCAAGGGCACTAGCAGATCTCTACGTGCAGCTCTTCCTGACCAGAATCATCTGTCCTGGCGCTGTAGGGCTGGAAGTACAAGCATATAGCACATCAATTCCTACCATACATCCAGATACTGAAGATGCTACAACAGCAATATTGATTAACTCTTTACCTTCTTAGAAAAATATAAATTTTATATACCTGTTGAAAAGGACCTTTGCTTGTATATATTTCCATTTGGTTCTAATCAAGAGAAAGACATCACCCAGGGAAAGCTGAACGTAAAGAATAAGTATAACAAGAGATTGGAATAATGAGGCATTGACTAGTAAGAAGAGAACTATAAAAAAATGTAGAAATAACAAATGTAAGGAGCAGTCACTATGCTTAGGGCTGAGATAGAACTTGCCTTCCCCAACGGGGCTGAGATCCAGAGCTTGTGGAGAGGGCACGGCCATGGCTCACTGGATTGTGGAGAAGTCGATGTGGTGCAACCCTGGTCACATTTGTCAGAAATCTGCCCTACAGGGTTCCAGGGAAAGCTATACTTAGGGAAGGAGTGAGCTACCCAAGGGTGCTGGTGGGGGAGGTAAGTTGCTGCCGCTGGGTGCTGCTGTCTGCCGTGCCCTGCAGGAGCTGAGCACTAGAGAAGTTATGAGCCCTGCAGGAGCTGGGCCCTGGGGAAACCATCTGCTCTAAATGAGTGGGACACTGGAGAAGCCTGTGGGGCTGCAGGGGCAAACCTGAACCAAGGAGCAAAGAAATGCTTTTCTCCTGCACCATCTACTGACAAAGTTTAGTAGGGCCCACATCCATTTTCACAGAGCAGGCAAAAAGGATGAATTTGGAGCTGAGAGGCAGTAAGTCCATGACTGACACAGTGTATCTGTTGGGAGAAACCGTTAGTTGTATCTTTAAAAAAATAACTGGAAGCAAATAGGATAAAAATATTAAGTTAAAATTTTAAATGGGAATTTAGAAGCTTATAATAGTTTTATGACTTTCTATATATTTTAAATTTAGCAAAGAAAAATCCTGGTGAGAAAAAGCGATCGATATATTACTCAAATTTGAGAAATCTTGAGCTGGTAGTTAAATCTCTCTACTTATAAACAAACTGATCTACATGAACTTGTGAAACTTGTGTGACCCAAATTCTGTTGAAGAAATAAAAAAAGAGGCTGTTCCCATTGTTCATTCATACATCCATTTACTCTTTAACATTATGTGAGCATCTTTTCCATGCCAGTAGCTAGACCAGGTACAAGGTCTCAACCCTCACGTTCTGCACAGTCTGGGGGCGAGAGCCAGAGTCTCAGATAATTAAACTGGACCTCAAGTAAAGGGAACATAAGATGTGTATCTTCCAGGAAGGGGTTCTAGAAGTTCTGATGCAGGTGATGCCTGAGCTGTGCTGAAGGAAACAATAAGAATTATCTGGGTAAAGAGAGGCAGAAAGAATTTTCCAGAGAAAGAAAGAATTGTTTGGAAAACAAAAAAGTCAAGCCTAGTTTTTTCATTTATAAAATAATTAAACCAAGATAATGGCAAAAGTTACACTCTAAATAAGAAATGTCTGTAAGAATGAGACATATTGTAAATAGAACAATGGAGTTAAAGCATTTATAAATGATCTAGGATCCTACAGCTTCCACTGTGCCCAGAAAGCTAAAAAAGGAAAGACTATATTTGGGTCTCAATTTCCTGGCTATCTGCTAATGCTGAAGGTTTTAGGTGGTTGGAATAATTCAGCATGCATTTCAGAGCAGAATCAACACAATCAGGGACAGGTGACATAGATATCTTTCATGAAATGTGGCTTTTATCACATTCATCTCCTCTTAAGTGAGAAGAGGGTGACATTTCCATGCTCTCTCCTACTTATCCTGGGCTTCTCAAAGAGACACTGCTGCAATAAGATCTTTGTTTTCCATGTATGTGTAATTGAGTATTTCCGATCTTATTGTCTATGTATTAAGGCATGCTGCAATCCTTTCCTTTGGGAGAGTCCCTGTGTTGTTATTCCAATGTTTAGAGTGATTCATATGTCTGGAATGAAAAGATGATCCTGTATCGGAGCCACTGATAATGCCATCGTTATTGCTGTGCTGGGAAGAGAACCAAGGCTGGTAACTAAATCAGCTGATCTTCGACACGTGTAAAGCACTTAAGCTACCCTGCAATTCAGGGTTTCAACTTGCACTGACTTGACTACTGAATTCTGATTTCCACTCAGGGTTTTCTATTAACGTTGTAAGATGGGATCAGTAAAATATTGACTTGTAATTTTTGTTTTTTTCTGGGAGAACTAAAATGGAACCTAGCCTTTTATTGCAATTAAAGTCCCTTAACTAAAACCTTAAATCTTGAGGATTTTTGTTGCCATTTACTTTTATTATGTATGCAGCTTTTAAATTGCATGCAGTTTTTAAAAATAGATTTTATTTTTCAAGAAGTTTTAGGTTCACAGCAAAACTGAGCAGAAAATACAAAGAATTTCCATATAGCCCATGTGCCGCCTCCCCTTCCAGCCTCCACCACTGTCAACATCCCACACCAAAGTGGTATCTTTGTCACAATGGATGAACCTACACTGACACTTTATTCTATAGTTTACATTAGGGTTCACTCTTAATGTTGTACATCCTGTGGGTTTTGACAAATCTATCTGTCATAATAGTATCATAAAGAGTGGTTTCACTGCCCTAAAAATTCTCTGTGTTCCATCTGTTCATCCTTCCCTTCCCCAACCCCAACCCATAGCAACCACTGATCCTTTTACTGTCACCGTAGTTTTGCCTTTTCAAGAATGTCATATGGTTGGAATTATATAGTATGTAGTCTTTTCAGACTAGCTTCTTTCACTTAGTAATGTGCATGTAAGGTTCCTCCACATGTTTTTGTGGATTGATAGTAATTTCTTTTTAGCACTGAATAATATTCCGTTGCCTGGATATTCCACAGTTTACTTATCCATTCACCTACCGAAGGACATCTTGGGTGTTTCCGAGTTTTGGCAATTCTAAATTGAGGTGCTATAAACATCCACGTGCAGGTTTTTGTGTAGACATGGTTTTCAGTTTATTTGGGTAAATACTAAGAAGTTTGAGGCCATCTGTGGTGGTTCACATCTATAATCCCAGCACTTTGGGAGGCCAAAACGGGAGGATTGCTTGAGCCCAGGAGTTCAAGACCAGCCTGAGCAACATAGTGAGACCCCATCTCTAAAAAAAAATTAAAGCTTGATTATTGGATTGAATAATGAGTATGTTTGTTTAGTTTTGTAAGAAACCACCAAACTGTCTTCGAAAGTAGCTGTACCATTTTTGCATTCTCACCAGCCATGAAAGACTTTCTGTTGCTCCACATCCTCACCAGGATTTGGTGCTGTCAGTGTTCTGGATTTTGGCCATTCTAATAGGTATGTAGCAGTATCTTGTTTTTATTTGCATTTTCCAGATGACATATGATGTTGAGCATCTTTTCATCTGCTTATTTGCCACCTGTATCTCTTCTGTGGTGAGGTTTCTGTTCAGGTCTTTTGCCCATTTTTTATTTCAGTCATTCATTTTCTTACTGTTGAGTTTTAAGAGTTCTTTGTATATTTTGGATAATAATCCTTTATCAGATAGGTCTTTTGCAAATATATTCTCCCAGTCTTTGGCTTGTCTTATTCTCTTGATGGTGTCTTTTGCAGAGTAGAAGTTTTTAATATTAATGAAGTCTAGCATATCAATTTTTTCTTTCATGAATGAAGTTACCTTTTATTTACTTGTATTTTCCTTCTCACTTGGATAAAGATTGCTGTCATGTAGACTTCCTGCTGCCCTTGAAGAGTTGACTAGTGTCGCCTTCTCATCCTCCTTACTCACCCAGTATTGATGATAATGCCTTTTCTATGAATCCCACACAGCTGTTGTGAGCATCAAATGGGATAATGTTTATGAATCGTTTTTTTTTAAACTGAAAAGCAGCAGTACACATGTCAGGTAGCATTACTATTCTCTTGACAGCACACACATGAGCATGTACACACATGCTTTTATTTCCCTTCTTTGGCCAGTGGGTTTTACTCATGATATCCATCAAACAGAGACCAATTTCTCACTACAGTTGACAGTAGCATTTGGAGTCTAAGAGATAAGAAGCTGCAATTGCCATCTTTAAATCCAGAGGTTTTAAGAGGTTAACTTTCACTGTCTCGTGGAGAATGTGGGTCTATTTCAGTGCTCTCTGTCTCTGGAAGGGACAAAGGTTCTTTGCTTGACCAAACTTTAGCCAGGCTCCCGAACCTTCTCCTGGGCCTATCTGTGCCCTGCCTTGTAAAGTCCAGTTTTAGCAAGAATCCTGTTAAGGCAGATTAGTAAGAACCCCCTACCCTCGGTCATCTGATCACACTCTACATTCCTCACCCTCCACCATACTCCAGGTGACGTCTGACCTCCTTGGCCTTTCTTCAGCAAGAATTTCATTAGGTCATTAGGTCAGTTTAGCCAGAATCCTCCTCACCCCTGATGCTTCCTCTTAGTAATTTTCTATCCACTGACCCCACCCTGCTCCTTGTGGGGAAGGAGCACAAATTCCCTCTTGCTCATCCTGTATGTGGAGTTGAGCCCAATCTCTCCGTCACTGCAAAACCTCCTTGCAGTCGTCCCTACATCTACCTTGAGGGTCCTGAATAAAGCCTGCCTTACCGAGCTTTAACAAGTATCATTGAATTTTTTTTTTTTTAAATAGAAGCACCAAGAATTATTCCATGATTTTGCAAGATTTTCCCAGGTTACATTCATCTCCTGCTTCAGGTTTTCTTTTTTTCTTCCCACTTACAGTTGACCCTTGAACACAGCGTTAGGGGCACCAATATCTGTGTAGTTGAAAATCTGTGTATAACTTCTGCCCCACCCCCCCAAAATTTAACCATTAATAGCCTACTGTTAACCAAAAACATTACCATAACATAAACCATAGATTAACACATATTTTGTATATGTATTAGTACTATATTCTTACAATATAGTAAGCTAAAGGGAAATTATTGTGAAGAAAATCATAAGGAAGAGAAAATATATTTACTATTCTTTAAGTGGCAGTGGATCATCCTGAAGGTCTTCATCTTCATCGGCTTCACATTGAATAGGCTGAGGAGGAGGAGGGAGAGGAGGGGCTGGTCTTGTTGTCTCAGGCGTGGCAGAGGGGAAGAAAATCTGCGTATAAGTGGACGTGCGCAGTTCAAGGATCAACTGTATTTTGACAAGAATAAATGAAACTGTAGTTAACTTTAACGGAATAATTGAAGACAACAGAAAGAAAACAAAGCTGGGGAGCGAGAGAGAGAAAGAGAGAGAGAATCCCACTGAACGAAGTGGGGCTTCTGTGGCAGCACCAGCACTTTGATGTCTTCTGGCCCACAGGCCTGGCCGCGGGCACCTCGAACACCTCTGGGCTTGATGTTACAGCCGCCCATTGACCTGAGCTGCAGGGAGAGGGAGCAGCAGAAAGACAGAGAGAGACAGGAGAAGGGCAACATGGAAGGCTCCAAAAGTTTCTGATTTATCTTGCTGAAGATCTACTCAACAAGAATAGAAAGAAAGGTGCTGGCAAACGTCCTAAGTGGTTTATAACGGCTCACAATGCTTCCACCCCATGGGAGTCATGGGAGTGTTTATTTGGAGATGTCTCTTCACCAACTGCAGGGAAAGATCCTGAGAAAGAGATAATTTCTTCTTTTAATGTCTTTTATAATAATATCTTTTAATAGATCCATTCCCTGGTACCTTAGAATTTTTGTTATATAGCAGATGACCTGTTTCTTAAATTACCCTTTCAAAGTTTTTGTTGTTAGCGTGTAAGGATGCTGTTTTTGTAAAGGATCTTATACAAACTTGATGAACTCTTTCATTAGTTCTCACAGCTTGTCTACAGAATTTGTTAACTATTTTGTATAGAAAATCATGTTATCTACAAACATGGACATTTTATTTCTTCCTTTCCAATCGTTATATCTCTTATTTCATTTTCTTGCTTTTATTGTACCATCCAGACCTTCAATATACAATGCTAAATAGGAACAATGCTAGCTGATAGCTTTGTCTTTTTCCTGTTTTTGTAATTTTCCTCCATTTAATGTACATACACAATGGATACACTTAATGTGGGCTTTCCGTGGATACACTTTGTCATGTTCATGAAGTCCCCTCTTATTTATGTTTATTTAAAAAGATCATGAATGATCCTGAATTGTACCAAACCTTTTTTTCTGTATCTTTAAGGTATGGTTTTTCTTCTTTAATCTGTTAAATGGAAGAATTCTACACATCCATATTTTTACCAACAATGAAGATAGGTATGTTTCTGATTAGTTTAACAATGCACACTCATTGTAGAAAATTCAACCAGGATATGAAGGTGTATCAGACGTCTCTTGTTTGGCACTTTAAACCATCCTGCCTCCAAACCCTTCTCTAGCCACGGCAGGCACCTGGGCTTCACAGACCCCGTGAGTACCACAGACGCACCTGTCCCCTGGCCCTGCCCTGTCCTGCTTCCTGACCAGGGCTTCTCTGATGCCACAGCATGGGACACCCTTGGGAAGCTGCTGGTTCTTACACATGCACAACCCAGAAAAGCCATGGAATTATGCTCATGGGGTCACCCATGACCAACGGCAAACAGGAACACATGGAAGCTGTTTCCCCCTTTGGTCCTCTGGGTGAATAATTCTGAGATGCATTTCATAAAGTTCCTCAGAAGGTCCCACAGAATTGAGTTCCAGTTACCTGCAGCAGTGAGCAACTGAAAAATGCATCCTTAGCCAGGTGTGGAGGCTCACACCACATCTGTAGTCCCAGCTACTTGGGAGGATGAGGCTGGAGGATCGCTTGAGCCCAGGAATTCTAGACCAGCCTGGGCAACATGGCAAGACCTTGCCTCAAAAAAAAAAAA
>VBSM01000605.1:11129730-11148003 GCA_008086735.1 Cheirogaleus medius
CCAACATCTCAGTGGTTTATCCCATAGAGTTTTGTCTTGAGCACATAAGATCTGCTGGGCACGGGGCATTGGCACCGAGAGTGGTTGTCCATGAGATGACTCAGCTATCAAAGGCAGCTTTATTGAAAGGCTCCAACATTTCTCTACCCAAACGCTTCTGCTTTTACTAGGGCACAGGAGAGCAACAGATTGAAGAACTAACTGCCCAAAGGCTTTTCCTTCCAGAACCCTGGTGGGGTAGGTATGTTAAAGGTATTATTTTCTCTAAATAGGCGAAGGAAACAGAGCCTCAGAGATTAAGTGACTCATCTGAGGCCACAGAGTTGGCAGGTGGGAGAGCTAAGCTTCCAAGGAACAGCCAGCTCTTCTCTGTCCCTTTTCACTTGGATGGATATTTAAATAATTCAGCATATTTCTCCCAAACTTTGACAGCACAGCCTCATGGGAGAACATCTTTCTCAATTTGAGTCTAGAATGGGGGAAAGAATGAAAGGAATTCTCCACTGCGGCACATCCCAGAATAGTTCCACCAGGTAAACACATTCTTTCCTAAGAGAAATCTGTTGGGAAAAAATGATCTTTCTGAACAGCGATCAACTGCTGTTGCTAAAATCGGAGCATGATTAGTTACAACTAAGTCCCCTCTAAAAAGTGCCATATCCCAGCAGTGGACGGTGCTATGGAAAGAGCAAATGATGTTGGAGGCATTTGCCTCTGGCTGAGACGTAGGGTGTCAGAGGTGTTGGGCAGTCTGTTCTTTCTGCTTCACAGGTCTCACAATAAAACTAGAACCGAGGTATCATCTCCCATCCTCATCCTCAAAACTGAATTACCATGAAGAGATGCGGTTTCCATACTGATACATTCATTTGGCTCCATTTATCCTAGGATTAAGGTGAGCTTCGGAAAGCTATCATTTATTAAAGTTTAAAATAAAAGGAATGTCATCACCAAACTGTTTGTTATTCCAAAGACATTTTCTATGTCAGAATTTCTCATCCAAATCTATTTTCCAAGCATGACATTCCTCCATGATTAATATCATGAGTTTACAGCTCAGCCCCCAAACATTCTTGGTTATTTTGATAACATGAAACCTGGCAATCACTCGTTGTGATTTGCACAGGGTTGCAGTTGGAGATTTTTCAAAAATTACAATACAATTTCTTTGAGGGGAAATCTGTTTTAAGAACTGGATTGGGGAAAAAAATTAAAAATAGAAACAAACAACTAAATACATCTATTCTCCAAAATGCATGTTAATCCGTCAAGGCAACTCATTGGTTCTCTGTCACAGTCACTTTATAAGGCAGATAATTTATGGACAGCCATGCCGGTCCACGAGGTTAAGTATGAGACTCAAATGCCCAGGAACAGGCATGTGCTATTTTTAAAATGAAGTGACTATAACTTCACTTGCTATTTCCAAACCTATTGGATTATTTCACTCAGAGCCTTTCCCTCCTTCTTCACTGGTAATGTTTGTCATTATATAAAGAGCACTTAAGATGCAACAGAAGTAAATTCTTCCATGTCCACAAATCTGACAAATTTTAGTTTACAAAACTCCTTTCTTTGCAGGGGGAGATTTGACACTGCACTCAAGTAGGTGTGGGATTTGATTGTCACCACAGCCAAAACCAAGAAAGGAGAGTCTCTTTTAAGATCCTGCTGCACAGGCTGTGTCTGATGGCTTGGACTGTGCTAGGTGGTCCCAGTCTTGCCATCCCACACAGAAGCACCAACAGACCCTTTTCTCTGCCACTCTCAGGAGCTGCCCTCGGAAGTCTGGTCCATGAAGGGGCACTGTAGCAGCCCGGGGTCATTTGACAGAGAGGGCTCTGCCCTTTGGGCCACTGTGTTAGCAGCTAATTAAGGAACTGGAAGTTATGAGATTGCATGATTTCAATGTGGCCAAATATTTTCTGCATAACGCACTGAAAAGCACACTCGATGTTAGTGGTTCCCAGGGTTTTTTAAGAAGATCTAGTTCTTCAGTGAAACCCTCTCCTCTCTGGGAGTGAACTGCCAGCACAGTCTCCCTTATATGTAAGTGTGGGGGATACGTCTTACATTTGTGTGATCAGCATCCTTTCCTTTATGGAACTCTTGGGGACGATCATGTAAAGAGCAATGAGCCTCTTATCCCTACGCTGGGATGGGAGCAGGGAGAGCAGCCCGTGATCAGCTGTGGTGAAACAGACAATCAAGCTGTCATCCGTGGCCACCTGGGATCAATGTGCCTATTGAGAAAGAAGCAATGGAAGCAGGGGAGAAACGGACATCCTCTAGTGGTTTGGACTTGGGGAAGAGTGGCTCCATTCCCTCTGGTTGCAGTAGCTGAATGAGATGATAGGTCATTTTCCGTTGTACAGACGGTGGGTCTCCATTTTGAAACGTATTTCTGGAAATAAGAAAGTGTGGGTCGCTGGGGTAGCCACAAAGGGGAGGAGGGCCACACTGAACTCTTGTCTTCTATGGGCCTGGTGTCCTTCCTCGAGCTGCCAGCCTGTGTGTCATCATTTGGCAGGCGCTTCTCACACAACCCAGCCCTGACAGCAATGGTGAGCTTATGGCAGAATCTTCTTCCCTAGACTCGGAATCTTGATCACAGGCACACAGGGGTGATGGTGGCTGCAGTTGAGGCCTCCAACAGAACGTTTAAAGAGGCTGTCCATGAACTGTTGCTGCTGAGATCTCTGGAGCCAGAGCAGCCGTGGGTCCTTTATTTCTCAAGGCCATGTGCTCAGCTCTTCTGTCTGATTCACTGAGTGACCCAGAATCCTTCCAAAGAACCCTGCTGATTCTACCCTCTGCTGAAAAAACACACAATATAACACAAGACATTTATTTATTGATGACCCTGTAGGCACCAGGCGCTGTGCCAAATTCTTTCAGATATATGAAATTTCAATTACTTGGTATGATTCTGTAAAGGGGTGATGGCATTTTTGGGGGCTGTAGCAGATTCTGTCAGCCTCGCTTGCATCTCACAGACATATCTGAGTGCCCCAGCTGCTGGTCTCTGCATTTGTGCCTGAGGTATTGGTGTAAAGATACCCCAGAAACTCTCTGCACCTGGACCGGGATGGTTCTGAAGTGTGTGTTTTGCCTTATTTCCCAGCGTTTGCCCATGGGTTTAAGCTTCCATCACCTATTGCAGTCGCCGGCTTCATCTTTTCCCTGGAGCACGTCCATCTTCCTGGCTGTGTTGCTCATATTTCACGAATAAAAAACCTTCACTCAAATTCTTGTCTTTGTGTCTGCTTCTTGGAGAAACCAGACTAAGTAAGACTGGGGTTGCTGGGATGCTTGGAAGATGTAGCTCAGCACTGGCCTTGTGTTAATCCCTCTATAAGGAGGGTGCTGAGAGACAGAGGGGGCAGGGAACTTACCGCAAGGTCCCCTGGCTAGTGGACACCTAGGATGGCAGTTAGAATTCATCTTGCATCACAACTCTGATCCATTGCCCGGCCCAGGGTTGTTTGACCTCTGCACTGTTGACATTTTGAGCTGGTAGTTCTTGGTTGTGGGGGGCCGTCCCGTGCATGGTAGGATGGTTAGCAGCATCCCTGGCCTCTATGCACTAGATGCTAGCAACACTCCATCCCTTGTTGTGACAACCAAAAATGCCTCTCCCCAAATTGCCAAATGTCCTCTGGGAGGAGGGGAGGACTCCCCCAGGAAAATCATAGCCCAAGAGAGCCAGGTTCCGTCAGAAGCAGCGCCATGGCCTGCGCTGACGGAGCAGGCAAGAGTGGCAACACACGCGTGGCCTATTTATTGACCCTTATAAGCCGTCGATCCAATCTTGCATCTCCTAACTGCAGATCTGGCCCACTTTCCATTATGCGAGGCTTCCTGAGATCAATTGTTCCATTGCTCTACTTGTCAGAAAGTTCTTTCCTATTGAGCCCAAATCTGCGTCCCGGGAACTGACTTCATCAGCGTGCCTTCCAGGGCCGCGCAGGGGCCTAAT
Organism: Cheirogaleus medius; assembly: GCA_008086735.1. NCBI lineage: Eukaryota > Metazoa > Chordata > Mammalia > Primates > Cheirogaleidae > Cheirogaleus > Cheirogaleus medius. The sequence goes on from VBSM01000605.1 coordinate 11,133,710, forward strand.
CCTTCTTCAGAGGCTGGCACTTCAACTATTTGAAAACAACTCCTGTGTCCCTGCCTTGTCCCCTCCCCATCAGGCCCTCCCTGGACCTCTTAGATCTTCCTGTGACTGCTCAGGCCCTCAGGGGGTCACGCTCAACAACACGTTCAGCAGCTGCCAGGCATATAGTAGGTGTTAACCCTACAGTGTTAATGAACAGTTCTCAGACAAGGAATGCAAACTTCTAGGTTCCTACTCACATGTTTGAACAAGAATTTCCAGGGGTCTAGAGTTTATGTATTCTAAAGATTCCAGGTAATTCTGATGTAGCCCACCTACAGTCCTGTATTTAAGCACTTCTGATCTAACTTATCCCAACTCCAGGCAATAGAGTTCTCATTTATTTCTTAAAGTGCTACCTTTCTTTCTTTTGAAGAAAACATTAAAAGGAAACTCTTAAAATGACAGGATACGAGGTCAAAGAGGTATATGTTTCTCAGTAAAATATTATTTTTAAAGTTTATACCAAAAAAGCCTAGAAGTTGACACAAACAAATGCTAACTAGGTTTATTTCTCTAGATGGTGGAATTAAATGAGATTAAAATTTTTTCCTTTGTTATCTTCATTTTAAAGCTTGTAGAATAAATATACGTGTATGTGTGTGTGTGTGTATAAATATACATGCAAATATTCATATACGTTGCAATCAGGTTTTAATTATTTATAAACCTGTAACAATGACTACCTTTTTACTACTTCTTATAGGGATGATGGCACCTCGTGGAAATATACGACAGAGAAGCAGAATGCAGTCACAGAACCTGACCCACTTCGGGACTAGGAAAGCAGTAGAGTGACAGAGTTGAAAAAGCTCCAGGTCATCTCCCTTCATGTAAGGATGCGGGAAAGAAGATTTAATAGTTATGGGACCATAGCACATTCAGATAAAGATCCGGAGTGAAAAGAAACTGACATAAAGAACAAAAAATGGTGACGGCAGAGAAGCAAGTACCGAGGGTGGATAAAAACAAAAAAATAGGCTCTTATATGTACTCAAGCCAAAATACCATTCATCCAGCTCACTGGTTAAATAATCATAAATGATTATTTCCCATTTGCCTAAGGCTTTACTTTACATGACCTAAAGCTTCATAAATGTTTCCAAGCATCATACATGAGCACATGATTTTTCTTCTTCCCTTTCGACTGTCTCTTATTTCAATTAAATAAATATTACAATGGCTTATTTTTTTTCTTGGAAGAGTTTCTCTGATTTCCTGGCCTTGCTGCTCCTCCTAAACACCCTGTTTGCCACTTTAAGCCTTTGACTCACCTCCTTCGTATGGATAGGTGGTCTCCTTTCTTCCTCCCAAAAGTGCACCCTCTCGGTAGATTCCTGTGTTCTTTCTGGCTGCCAGGATCAGGGTCCTGGGCAGAGGCCGGAGCAGGCACGTCCTCCCTGTGGTCACCAGAGTTTGGCGAATGAGCACAGAGTTTGTGCGTCTGTACAAAACCCCAACCACCCAACCCCCATTTCTTTTTAAAGTGAACTGAAGTCTGCATTTCAAACCAGCCACAGCAACTAGATACCATGGGTGACAGTCTCTGTTCTGCTGGAATGATATTTCTGGATCTTTCGAGGGCCATTCCATTTCACATTGCCAGGACTGTGTGTGCATGCGTGTGTGTGTGTGTGTGTGTGTGTGTGTGTGAGAGAGAGAGAGAGAGAGAGAGAGGGAGAGAGAATTCTACTTTGCTAGCAAAGTAACGTGTCTATGAGTACTGGTGGGTAATGCTACTCTAAATAACTTGGGCTTCCACTGGCTGGCTTTTGTTCCTAAAATGCTAATCCTTTCAGGTGTAGACCTATATAAAACACTGGGGATTATAGGTGCACAGAAACCTCAAATCTCTTCTGCTGCATAAGGTAAAGATACTTTTAAACTAACAGTTCAAAAGTATTTTGAGGGTATTAACAAGGAGTTTAAAAGACCTTCCAAAGTCCTTATTAAATACTAACGTGATGGAGATGAGCTAATAACACTGAATTAATAACAGGCACTAGGTAGACTACTGTAGTTATTTTCTAGATTGCTTTTCATGCACAACTGTCTTTGGGAAAAAATTAATTTCTCATATCAACTACAATGATGGGGACGGAGTCACCTCATTTCATAAGGAAAAGTATCACCTGGTATTTGAATGAAAATAGTTCTCCTTTTCTTGCATGCAAAATGAAGAAGTGTCTTAGATTTAATGTGCAGTATCCCATGGTGACGGGTTGGAATTCTACATACGGTGTCACACCGTGCTTCAACTCCATAGCTCTGAGGATATTAACCACAGTGGATATTGTATGTGTGAGGGGCTTTGCACAGGTCACTTCTCTTCCTCCCCACAACCACCATAGGCAGTAGGTGTCATTATCTACATTACCTACATGGATTGTACAAGGCAGAGCTAAGATTTAAACGCAGGTTCCTCACTACGCTGCTGAGACATCTACACTGAGGACCTGCTATGGACTTTTCAACAACCACTCTGCTATTTCCTAGGAGGAACAATTAACTTCCTGGAGTTGTGGGAAAGCTGAAAGGAAGGAGCAAGTAAGTATTTGTAAGAGGGAAAAAAAATCTCCTGTGAACCACAGACTGGTAGAGCACTCTTGGCTGGTTTGGTGAGTTGGAAAATTGGGGTCAATATGTGATTCTAGAGCCAATGAAAATGCCACATTACTCCCATTGACAGTCTCATTTCTTTGAAATCTGTTGCGTAGAGATGTGAAAGACACGCAGTCTGTCCAGGTGTGTGATGACATTACAGACACCCCAGGGGCTGCTCTTTCTAGTGCTTTCTTTGTTTGCAGAGAGTGATCCTGAGCAGAATGGCTGGATTTAGTGCTGGGTGTAGGCGAGCCGGTTAGTAACGCACTGCGGCTGGTGTGTCCAGTCGCCATCCTCGGTTGGCTGAAACAATGTGATGGGGCAACTGGTGTGTGGAAAGTAAACCCAGGATGGTAAACACAGAGGAGGAAAACCTTTTACTTTTTATTTTTTTTAATAAAAAGAGACCAGAAAATGTCACTGTGACAGGATGGACTTACGATAAGCTAAATATTATGAGTCATTTTAGGGCAAACGAGGCGAGGAAAACCAAAGCGGAACCGAGGCAACTGAGGCCGTGTCCTGCCTGGTGGGCAAGAATGGAGACTCTGCAGCTGGACGTCCCAGCTTTCAGTCTTCGCTCTGTCCCTAGCCAGCTGCGTCTGGTCTTGGGCTGGTTTCTTAATCTCTCTGCGCCCGAATATCTCTCATCTGCTTCACAGGGCTGTTGTGAGGATTCAGTGACTCCACTTAAAGCACTAGAGCCATGCTCAGCACCAGTGCGGCACGCCCTCCAGCAGGGTCAGGCATTATTGTTTCGATGCTGCTCAACGATCCCAATAGCCAGGTCTCTTGTTTTGAATCGGGTATAATTTTTGTCCTGCTTTAATAACCCCCTTTTCGCTCTTCTGTTTCTCACTGCAGCCCTATGAGGTAGGCAGATATTATTACTCCCTTTCTGCTGATGAGGAAATGGGCGCTGAGGGGATTAAGTGAGTTGCCAAGTGTTAGAGAAGGAGCCAGATCAGGCTCCTGGCCCAGCCCCAGTGCTTTCTACTATCCTGCAATAGAGGCTCAGATGAAAGGAGGGCAGCCTCCCGTTTGTGCCAAATCCCAGCTTCTCATCCATGATGTCATTAACCCCATAATCCACAAGTACCCCCAGGGGTATGCAATCTGGGAAAATTTTTGTTACTAAGATTCAGTTCCAAAGGTTATTAGAAATACATTTGAGACTCCCAGAACTTAGTGATGTGCTACAATACTTGGGAGGTGGGGGTGGTGGGGATGGCAAAGAATAAATTTGCAAAATAGCAAAAACTTGCCGTAGCCTCCTGAGCAACATGGTGCCTGTTCTCAGGCTATAACTGCTGTTTCTGCATTTCTTCATGCACATGGGTTTGGGAATGGGCAATGGTCACCCAGGACCTTGCTCTGTAAAAACCAGGATGGCAGCTCCTTGGGTGGCTGCTTTGCTCACCCAGGGAACGAAGCTGAAAAGCAGGCGCTCTTTTGGCTTGGATAAGGTACACCTTTGGAGCCCTCCAGGAATGTCAGACTTGACTTGGGCCGAGTGACTCCAGTCTTGTCCAGTTCTTTCCTCCCAGCAGGCTCCGGTTATGGACGTGTATCTGAGCTCCGTGCAGCAGTCCGGGCGCTTGGGGGGAGAACCGAGCTCCCCAGCTGGCTGGTTGGAAGCCAAGAAGGAGGGAGCTCTCCAGAAAGATGGCGCCGAGGGACCCCCAGGAGGTAACCCCTTTCTCATCACCTCAACGGTTTTCCTCAGTTGCTTTCCTGGTGATGACATTTTCAAGTAAACTTCAGTGACAGGAATTTCCATTTTCTTTTTACTCTAGATTTTTACTCTAATGAAGCTTAGTAGAAAAATGCCTTTATGTGATCATGAACATAACATTAAAACTAATCTCTGTTTTTTCACTATTTACTTATCAAAGTTCATAAATTTGTCTTATCTTACGTATACATCTAAAATAGCTATATTTTTGTAACAAGAACTTCTTTAAAAGTCTAGATTCATTTCTGCTTTTCACCAAAATGCATTCCCGGCAGCTTCCTCATATAGTGGATCCTTGTAAACCAAAGCGTATTTCCCCATTAGGCTAATTTAGCAGTTTAGGGTTGCATTTCTGGGCATGGGTTCAGTAGTAAATAAATAATAGACATTACTAAATGAAGTAATAAAAGCCAAGATACAGCATTTAAAATATTTACAGTCACTTAAAGTGGTAAAAATATATCCCGATTCTACTAAATGAGGATGTTATTTTATTGAATTGTTTACATAAAAATGCAACTCTCCTTTATTTCTAAACTCTGATCTCTCTAAAATCTGTTCTCTCTAAAACCGTCGGCCAGCACAGATAGAATAAATAGAATAAATGAAAATATTTAAAGTGCAATACACTTCGAAGAGTCTGTGAGAGAACATTCATACGTCCACATTTCTTCACAATGTCGATTGGGGAAGTATAAACTGTCAGTTTATTTACCTGTGAAATGATGAGCCATTGAAATCAGTCCACCAACTTTTTCTACAGTCTTGGGATAAAATAAGTCCCCAGGCAGCGATATGTGGGAGCATGGGCAGAAGGCACAGTCCTGGCGATGGTGAGGAGGAAGGGGTGCGGGCTGGGCTGGCATGTCCCCTTTGCTCTGAGTCACCCGCCTGGTGGTGTGCTGGGGGTGGCATGTACCGGTGCCTGAATTTCGAATGTCAAACGTGGCCATTATTAAAATGTAAGTTATATAATCTTATGATTAAATAGGTTCTATTAAAGACAAAGGTATATTAAAAAGCTAAGGTAATAAATACTCAAAACTGATTATTTTACACTTTACCACTATCTGTGATCTTGAGGTGATTTTTGTCTATTGTGTCCATGTGCTACTGCACATCTGCTCCCAGGGATGCCGTGCTGGTGGGAGTATTTGCACCAGGGCAATTGTCAAACCCTATCAATCAGCGTTCTTCCCTGATCCTCACCCTGCCAAACTGGTTGCTGAACATTCATCAGCATACCACTGTCTACTCTTCTGCCTAGTTAAGTCTCCCAACCAGAATTCAAAGTCAGCCTCTCAGCTCTGAGGTAGAAGCTAGGGCTTCTTGGGTCACACGTGAATACTGGGTTCCTTGCGTTAGATGTCAGTGGCCTCCTGTCATAAGAGGCAGGCGAAGGCTATGGGTCTCCCTCCCTCCCTTCCCAGGGCACGTAACAGTAAAGGGCAGTCTCGGGACTGAATTGGCTACTATGTATTGGCAGGTTCCTGTGAGTTCGGAGAAGTCTCAGGTCTCTGGAGGATCACCCCATTTTGGTCAGGGCAGAGAATTCACCTTTAAGTGGTGAACACACTAAATCAGAACCTTGGCCAAAAACAAAACAAAACAAAAAGCACTTGAAGTGCTAAGGGCGTCCATCATGCTAACTTACAATCCAGTCGCTTCACTCACACTGTGGGCATTTCCTAGGGTGCTGCATACCGGTGCTTTCGCCACACACAACAAAAATGAATTTCTAGAAAAACAAAATGAAAATACACAGACATAAAATATAAGCCCCATTTTCGGGTAATTGGATTCAACTGATATTGTTAAATGATTTTAATATTGTAAATATTTCTAAATGCTTCAAATTTCTGTACTTGCTGCGAACCTGTTACACAGGGTCTGCAGACCAGCAGCACAGAACTGCTCTAGTGTATATTGAAATTAGCGATACTTGAAATAGCTTGTAGGGCCTGCCCCTGCCCTTGCCCCTGCCCTTGCCCCTGCCCCTGCCCCTGCCCCTGCCCCTGCGGATGCGCTGCTGAGTGGATTTCTTCCAAGGCCCACTTCCCTTTGCCTATATTCACTTTCCCTTCCCACGCCCCCCCTCTTGCACTTGAGAGCACTTTTCTGAGTAGAGTACTTCAAATGTTGACTTGCTCCTTCCAGCTTTTCCCCAGAGCCCATATTCTGGCCCCTACTTAAACATTTTCCAGTCATATCCCGGGCAACAAAGGCAAATTTCACGCAAATGAAACTGACCTTCCCAGACTCTGCAGTGTTAATTCTTTCCCACTGTGGGTGCCAACACCTTTTCCTCTGCTCCTCACGGCCACTAAGTATGTGTTCCCGCAGCATCTTCCTTCCTGACACCCTTATTCTCCACTCTTTTTATCCTTAAACATTCTGGAAAGTCTGCAACGATTTGTGATTCCATGATGTCAGCCCGATCAGGTGTTCTTTACCTCTCATTTTATATGATATTTTAGAGCTGCTAGAGTGGGTCGTGGGTTTAGAGGAGTATTTAAAGCAGTAGTAACTTAATAGCCAGAGCTCATCTGACAGCACCCCACCCCCTCCCCACAGGGCTGCAGAGCTGGCTGGGCTTTGGGTGGCCTGGACCTTTTGAGGAGCAGTTGTAGGAAAGATTTAAGGAACATGCTCCAGCCAACACATGGGAAAGTTATATCACTTCAAGACCTAAAAATAGCCAAGTCCATGTTTACCCGGGTCCTCCTTATCCAGATAGCTCATTTGTGCCAGTGAGCTGGTAAGCTAGCTTCTTCCCATCAGCAAAACACAGGGTGGGGATGGATCCACACCTCTTCTGTCCTCTCCTAAATAAAGGAAAGATCCAGGGCATACTTGGGCACTTCGTCGTATTACTAAAAGATCACGTCTGAATTTCATGTCCCCATCATCCCATATAATTCAGTTTTGTGCTAGTTTGCAGGCATCGTCATCGATAGAATGACAATGTTTGTGGAACACCCTATCCCCATCTCACCCACTGTACCAAGTGTGTATTTGTACTGGATGAACAAATCGTGAAACCCACTTTATTTTTCTGCTTCACAGATTCTAACAAGATAGAACCAACTCTACATAGCCTCCAGAAATTTGTTCCTACAGATTATGCCAGCTACACTCAGGAGTTTTATCAGTTTGCAGGCAAGAAGATAGTCATTCAAGAATCCATAGAGAGTTATGGAGCAGTGGTGTGGCCAGGGGTGAGAACTGTTATATTTGTGATGTCAGGATTTCTGGAAATAATTTTGTACATCTGTGTTGTCTTGGATAATTTACCAAATGCTTGAACATTGCGTGCTTCTCAAATTGAAGTTCAGTTGCCCGGCCCCCTGAGGGGTGTTGGTGGTGTTTTTGGGATTAGCAAAAGATAGTATTTGTTCCAGAAGCACTGGTTTTGCTTTTAGCTATGTTTCTTGAAAAACTATATTTATATTAAATAAACTTGACTATATCAGGAAGTGGATGCAAAATTCATACGAATTGTTAAGCAATAACTCCAGGTAAATTAGAGTTTAGTTGCAGTAGGCACCTTTGGGCCACACCCACTGACCTTCAGCCATTCATATTTTTTACAGGGTGGATATTTTAGCAGAAACGTTTAGGAAGCATTACTTCATCTCATGTTACCCCTGCAATACCCCTGAAAGAATGGCAGTGAAATGGGGGAAATAGTCTGGGTTTAAAGCCAAAAACCCTGCCAGCAATGTTCACTGCGCTTCCATTTGTCTTCACTTCCATATTTAAAACGTGGGGTGGTGGTGACGTCTAGTTCTTGCCATGGTGGACGGAAGTGTGAGAATTAAATTCAGGTTGTGAGACCTAGATGAAGTGCTACATGTAAGCTCGTATTAGCTGTAGTTATTAATGTAATATTATTTCCACCTTATAGCTGAGGAAGTGGGGGCTGGGAAAGGTTCACTGGTTTGGGGAAGCCACTCTGCTGGGGGCGCGTGCAGAGCCAGCTAGCTGCCACCTGTGCTCTTTCCCCTGCAGAGGCTGTCAGCGCGTAGAAAGGCTCCAGATCAGAACTCCTCGTGTGTGAATCACACTGAGATCCTGGTAAAATGCAGATTCTGACTCAGGAGATCTGGGGATGGAGGGTGGCTGTGACCGCATTTCTTGCAAGCTCCCAGGTGATGTGCATCTGCTGGTTCAGGGACTGGAGTGGAGCAGTCACACTCAGAGGGTCCCTGGGGCACTCTCAGAAGGTCTAGGGGGTGGTGGCAAGTGAGGGGGAGGGGAAGCCAGAGGGCTCAAGGCTCGTAGGGCTCCCCACTTCCAAACAAGGAGGCTGTATACTTACACCTTATGCATAGAAATATGATTTCCTTCAAACAAAGGCTTTTCTTTGCCTTAATACAAGTTTGAAAGCCACCAAACTGCTCCACAGCTTCCTATTATAATACTTTTGGCAAATAAACAACTATGGCAGTGGTATAGCTATATAGCAGTAGAGTAAGAGATTAGACATGGGAAAAAAGAGTATTTGTCCACTTGACTGTTTCATTTTCAACAAGGCGTCAGCCTTTCACGCACCCAGCACTGGCCTCTCTTGAAACCTGTTTCCTGAGAGCTGCAGAAGGGTACACAAAGTCGGAAGACACCCTTTTCTTGGGTGACTTCAAGTGCTACTCTGTGAAAAGATCACTTCAGAGTTCTCTGACAGGACTAAGGGGTAGATCTTGCAGTGTCAAAAGACATGGCTGTTCCTGGGAAAGCTTTGTCTCCATATGAGACACCCCTGGAGCCAGCTCCTCCCAGGACAGAGCTTGAAAGGGGGAATGCCTACAGCCATCTCCAGGAAGTCCCTTGACACTTGTCCACTGAACACCTGTCCTCTGGATCACTCTAGGTGACCATCTCTCCCTAATATGGAATATCCCCTTACAGCGAATACTCACCGTCTCTCCTTAAGGACTTCTTTCTTCCAGTTCTGGAGCACCTTGCAACGTGCTGCGGACGGTGCAATTTCACACTATGCTTCCGGTTCACCTGCTGCCTGGCCCGCAGCGCCTCTCGTGCTAGGATGCCGGGCTCACTGCTCCCAGGCCCCAGCGAGTTGGTCTGACTCCTCAGTGACTCCACTGCCCTCTCTCACCTCCCCCAACTAGTCAGCATATGCCTCCTTTATGCCACTAACCTCCTAGGAATACAATTTATAACCGGTTTACGTGCCCCCCCAGCCCTGCCACTGAGTTCCTGGACAGTACAGGTGACTGTCACATTCACCTTTGCACGTGCCTGTTCAATATGAACAGATGAGGATGGAATGGAGTGACTTATGGGGTCAGGTCCTGGCCGTCTCCCACTCCAACATGGGCCCAAAACAGAAAGTGGAGCCTGGAGGAAGATGAGGGCATATCTTTAGCTAGGGCCTAAGTGTATAAGCAAATTATAGAGCTCGTTAAAAAACCAAAAAACAAAAAACCCTCAATGTTCACATTCCCAACTCTAAGCTATTTATACTCAAATTTAAGTCACTTTCTCATGCATAACTCTTCCTAACGGCTCTACTCCAAGGCATGGCTAGCTGGACCTCACTGGCGTAAATGTAAACATCTCACGGATCAGTGCAGATCAAATACCCTTTACTCTTTGTAGGAAGGTTAGGGGAAGGTGGAGGCAGGACAGAATGAATAAAGAAGGAAAGGGACGTTTGATTTCCTGCATAAAAGCCTGTATAGAAGATTTATTCACACATAGAACATTTTAAAAAAATTTCCTTGCCACTACTGCTCAAATCGTGGTCCCTGGTCCAGCCCACAGCGTCACTGGGGGCTTATTTAGAAATGCAGGCTCTTAAGCTCCACCCCAGACCTACTGAATGAGGATGCGTGTCTTTAACAAAATAAAATAACTTTCTAGTTGTCCAATACAGCAGACAAACTCCTAACCAACCTGAATTTTGAAAGGGGAGTCAGGAAAAAGTGTTCAAGTTTATACAACATTCTTAAAGCAAGTTGGAGACCCAATATGATTAAATCAGCAGAAGTTGCTGGTTTTTTTAGCCTGATTTGTAAGAGCTGAGCCGACCTGCTTATCTTCCTCTTCTTTGGAGATGGGTCAAATCTGATGTAGGCAATCTAACAAATCTGTTTCTCCAGTTCCTTAGATGTACTTTATTATAACTTTTATATCAGAGTTCTAAATATGGCATTGAGTGTATATAAATACATTCAATAAACTCAATAATAAAGCTGAAAACATTTAATAACATGTATTTTAGTATTTAAATTGAGGTGGCAGAGGGGGGCATGCTGGTTTCCAATGTTCTGATGCCCAGGCAAAGACTGCAATACATGTTTTTTAGGCTACAGCTTTGTGTCACTATTTGGAGGAACATACAGATGAACTGAATCTCCAAGATGCTAAAATACTTGAAATTGGCGCTGGACCAGGCCTTGTTTCCATCGTGGCCAGTATTTTAGGTTTGTTTGTTTATTCTTGACCTTGTTTCAAAAGATCTTTCCCGTGACATGATAGCAACTGCTTCCTGTATGACAGGCCATGGTGTAGGTGCTTGGCCATGACTTCACTCAGTGAATCTCCCCAAAATGTCATGCAGCAGGGATTACTACTGTTATCCAGAGATAAGATAACTGAGTCTTTGAGAGGTTCATGAACTTCTCCAGTCCACCCAGTTTCCATGTAAAGGAGGTGAGTGTCTAGAAGCCTGACTCTGAATCCCATCCCTGCTGATGGTCACAACCTGGGTGGGGTGAGCTGGGGTGTTCCTGCCATCTAGTGGGTGGAGACCAGGGAGGGGAGCTGCTAATCATCTCATAGCGCTCAGGACTGGACCACCCACAAGAAAGAACTATCCAGCCCAAATTATGCCAAATATGTCTAGCCTACATGCCAACAGGGCTGGGGTTGAGACATCTAGTGCTATTAAATATTTCTGGCCGGGTGAGGTGGCTCACGCCTGTAATCCTAGCACTCTGGAAGACTGAGGTGGGAGAATCGCTTGAGCTCAGGAGTTTGAGACCAGCATGAGCAAGAGTGAGACCCCATCTCTACTAAAAATAGAAAACATTAGCCTGGAGTAGTGGCACATGTGTGTAGTCCCAGCTACTTGAGAAGCTGAGGCAGGAGGATCGCTTGAGCCCAGGAGTTCGAGGTTGCTGTTAGCTAGGCTGATGCCACAGCACTCTAGTCTGGACAACAGAATGAGACTGTCTCAATCAATCATCAATCAATATTTCTTGTGTTTCTCCCTGAGTATATGCATGCTGTGGCTGCCCAAATGTTTCCAGGTAATTATTACAAGTTTTCTCTTTTTCTCTTAGGAGCTCAAGTCACAGCAACTGATCTGCCTGATGTCTTAGGAAACCTTCAATACAATCTTTTAAAAAACACACTGAAATGTACAGCACATCTGCCTATAGTGAAAGAACTGGTATGGGGGGAAGACCTGGAACAAAACTTCCCCAAGTCAACTTTTTATTATGATTATGTTCTGGCCTCGGATGTGGTCTACCACCATTACTTCCTGGACAAGCTGCTCACCACCATGGTGTACTTCTCCCGGCCAGGGACTGTGCTGCTTTGGGCAAACAAGTTCAGATTCAGCACAGATTATGAATTTTTAGATAAATTCAATCAAGTTTTTGATACAACGCTCTTGGCTGAATATCCAGAGTCATCTATCAAACTTTTTAAGGGGATACTAAAATGGGACTAAAGCAAACAAAATGCCGTTCAAAATATTAGTGTGTCTTTTGAGCTGTGTTAGAAACTGCATTAGCAATTAATGACTTCTTTTATAAGATTGAGACAGTAGTGCATAAGAAATGCCTTGGGTACCTAGAACAAATGTAACTTAATAGTGCAGATATTTTCTAAAATCAGACTACCTGGTTAATTTAAATATATACAAGGGATAATGTGAAAACACAAAAGTAGCTTTGTTGACATCCAAAAGTCTCAATTACATTTAATACATTTTACATAAATAAATTAATAAACAAGTGGATTTTCTCATTGGTATTTCTGTTGCAGAACACAGTTGTAAACTTGTCAATATAGTTTTGTCACATGATTTTTGAAACTGGGCTTGACAGGGTCACTATAGCTTACTTTGAAGAATCCACTTATATAGATTTTTTTTTTTTTTTTTTTTTTTTTTTTTTTTTTTTAGAGACGGGGTCTCCCTCTTGGTCAGGCTGGTTTCGAACTCCTGACCTTGAGCTATCCACCCGCCTCGGCCTCCCAGAGTGCTAGGATTACAGGCGTGAGCCACCGCGCCCGGCCTCACTTATATAGATTTTTAACTGTAGCAAAAGGAGAGGCTATTGAGTGACAGAAAATAGTTAATAGGCTTAACACTGATTAAAAGTGAAGAAACTGCTGGATAAAAAAACGCATGCTGTTCTAGGGAATTCTTAAGAGAATTTACTTTACAAATACTCCCCCTCTGTGTCAATCACCTGTGACAATTTCAAGTTAAATTTCTGCACTGTCTGCTTTTTTCACAATAGATACTTTAGACTTTGCAGGCCACATACCGTTTTTGAAAAATATTGAGTTTTGTGTGTGTGTGTTTGCTTTTACAGCCATTTACAAAAAGATAAGGACCATTCTTAGCCCACAAAACCAGGCCTTGGGTTAGATTTGGCCTGCAGGTCACAGATTTACCAACCCCTGGAACCATAGGTAATCTACAGTAAAATTACTAGAATTCAAAAGAGTTTAGCAAAGTCGCCAAATGTCAATATACAAAGCTCAATTTTATTTATAAATTCTAAGTACAAATAGTTAGAATATGAAATTTATATAGAGATATCACTTAACTATAGCAATTATCAAATACTCAGGAATAAATGTAACAAAAGATGTATAAAACTTCTACACAAATTTATAGCATTATTGAGACACATTAAAGAAAACCTAAGTAAATGGGGAGGCATGCCACGTTTGGGCAATGAAGACACCGTAAAGATGTCAATTTTCTCCAAATTGATCAATAGCTTATGTGAAGTCATAGGCAAAAATCCCAATATGAATGCTTGTGGAATTTCTCAAGCTGATTCTAAAATCATATGAAAATGAAAAAGCTAATAAGAGTCAAGACACTCCTGAAGAACCATGTAGGAAGCTGTGCTTTACAAGAAGTAAAAAAAAAAAAAGTACTTTAAAGATGTAGTAAATGAGATAGCAATTAGTATTAGTTGCTAATAATATATATTGGTACTTTTTTTTTTTTTTTTTTGAGACAGAGTCTCACTCCATTGCCTGGGCTAGAGTGTCGTGGCATCAGCCTAGCTCACAGCAACCTCAAACTCCTGGGCTCAGGCGATCCTCCTGCCTCAGCCTCTGAGTAGGTGGGACTACAGGCACGTGCCACCATGCCCAACGAATTTTTTCTATTTTTAGTTGCCCAGCTAATTTTTTTTCTATTTTTCATAGAGATGGGGTCTCACTCTTGTTCAGGCTGGTCTTGAACTCCTAAGCTCAAGCAATCCTCCTGCTTGAGGAGTATTTCTCAATACATGTACATACATATTGGTATTTTTTAAAGTGAACTTTAAAGTCTCCTGCAAAAAATAATAAGTATCTATAAGTTTAAGGGCCAAATGAACATTGTAGACACAATAGCAAAGATTTAGTTGCATCAATTTTCTCCTTTATTGATACTGCCTATTAAGAACATGAGTAAGGTATTTGTTGATGAATGTTTCTAAATACTCTTCAATTCCTCTGGATGGTGATTAAAATTTCTTCTCTTCTTTAAAACAATTAACAGTGTATTAGTCAACTAACAGCAAGGCCTATGTGAAAAAAACCTATTTCCAAGATTTTAAGATTAAATTTAAACAAAATAAAGAGGGGAAATTATGATGTGTTCCCTACCCTCACCAGAAAAAAAAAAATTGGCCAAAGCAATAGCCTTAATTTCCTT
>VBSM01000605.1:11149278-11244485 GCA_008086735.1 Cheirogaleus medius
TATGGTCTTTGTTTTTGCTTCTGTTTATATGGTGAATTACATTTATAGATTTTCTTATGTTCAACCATCCCTGCATCCCTGGGATGAAGTCCACTTGGTTGTGATGGATTATTTTCTTGACAAGTACCTGGAGGAAAATAAACATGCCATTTGCTATGTTCTCCCTTAGGATATAGAACTTACAAAATGAGACCCCCAAATGTAGAACAAAGTAGGAAAAGATACAATGTCTTTTATATCCAGATAATGTGTGGCAAGCATAGGACGTTCACCTGGTGATTCCTGATTATTTGACCCAGTTTTACTTGCTGCTGCTTCTCTCTCATGTGGACAAGGGTGGGAAATATAAGGCAATCTGGAAATCCTTGGTTTGTCAGTATGAAGCTCTGTAATCAAGTCAATTGATTTCAGCATAAAAATAGATATATAGCAATGGAATAGAAGAGAGTACCGAAATGGACCCACATATATGTGGTCAATTGATTTTTGGCAAAGGTAATTCAATAGGAATTCAATGGGAAAGTATAGTCTTTTAAACTAGTGGTGCTAGAACAATTACCCATGTACACACAGAGAACCCTGAACCTTCTCTCATACCATACACAAAAATTAAATTGAAATTGGTCATGGACCTACATACAAGAGTTAAAGCTATAAAAACTACAAAACTACTAGAAAAAGGATAAAATCTATGTTACCTTGGGTTAGACAAAGATATCTTAGATATGACACCAAAAGTATAATTCATGAATGGAAAAAATGTTTAATTGGACCTTAATCAAAATTAAAAACTTTCGTAAAAAAAACTCCATTAAGAAACATACTGGTGCCCCAGGCTTCTACATGGGTTAAGAAAATGTACGTAGACACGCACACACACACACACACACATGTTCGTGTACACACGGAGAAAATATTTGCAAAATAAGTATCTGATAAAGGGCTTGTATACAAAACATATAAAGAACTTTCACAACTCAGTAAGATAGACAATCCAACTTAAAAAAATGGGCAAAAATATTGAAATAGAAATTTTACCAAAGCAGATACACAAATGTCTAACAAGGTCATTATTTATTAGGGAAATGCAAGTTAAAATCATGAGATATACAACCAGTAAAATGGCCAAAGTTAAAAAAGTAACAATATCAAGTGTTGATGAGGATGTGCAAAACCTGCAACACTCACACATTGCTAGTGGGAATGTAAAATGGTACAGTCACTTTGGAAAACAGTTTGCTAGTTTCTTACTATGTTAAAAAGAAACATACCGTATGACTCAGCAATTTCAGTCCTAGATATCTACCCAAGACAAATTTAAAATATATGCCCCCACAAAAGACTTGTAAACAAATGTTCACAGCATTATTCATATAAACCTCAAATATAAACAATCCAAATATTTATAAACTGGTAAATGGACAAAATGTGGTACATCACACAATGCAGTTTTACTCAGAAGTAAAAAGGAATGAATGGATATACTCAACAACATGGGTGAAACTCAAGATCATTACACTTAGTGAAAGAAGACATAAAAGATATGTCTTATGATTCCATTTATATGAAATTTCTAGAAAAGTCAAAACTTTAGAGTTGGAAAGCAGATCACTGGTTGGGGAGAGGTGGGAATGGAGATTGACTACACATGGGCAGGAGGGAACTCTTTCAGAGGAATGGAATTGTTGTAAAACTAGATTGTTGATGGTTGCACTACAGACATTAGACTGTACACTTAAAATGCTTAAATTTTATAGTATGTACATTATACCTCAATAAAGTTAAAAAAGCCCCCCATGGTTTTTCCCAAATACAAAGCAAATTCTCATTCAAATCCTCTACCTTTCACATATACAGTATACCGGGATCTACCAAGAAAATTATAGCAATGGGACCCTGCCTCCTAAATCTCTTCTTAGACTTACAAATGCATTTCTTTCACAGTCCCAGGGCAAAGGGATATGATCATACACTTATTTTGTAAATGCACAGAATTCTGTCCTTTTAGAAAAGCTGGACTGATTGCAGTTATAAGACTCTTTTTCTTCAAATTTTTTATTAAAGAAAAATTTAATTATGTGAAAAGCAGACAAATTATACACTTTAAATATGTGCAATTTATTGTATGGCAACTATAGCTCAAATCTGCTAAATAAGTAGATGAGTATTGTGAACCCCTCCATCCTCTCATGAATTTTCAACTCATAAAAATTTTTGCATCACCTAAACCTCCATCAATTTCTTCACTCCTGTATTAATTTGAAGCAAATCACAGACAAGTCCTTCCTTCTATAAATTTAGCTTATATCAATGATATGTAACCATAAAATTTCACATCCATAAATATGAAAACATAATTTCATATTACTTTTAGTAACTTAATATATTAAAATTTGAAAATCAAATTTTCAATCATCTAATAAATGCTATGACATTTACTTTTAGAATTTGTTTCAATCACACCTTAATAAGGTCCACATACTTGTTTGATTAGTATGCCTCTTAAATCTCTTAATCTGATTCTCCTCCATCTTGTTTTTTTTCTAGCATTTCAATCTACTGCATTATGTGGACTGGATGAGCAGGGTGTCCTTTAATTTGTTCTCCTACCCTCTGTTCTTCCAAAAAATTGTAAATTTTAACAACTCAGGCTTGGAACCATCTATGCCAAGCTCAGCTTAGATCTGCCAAACTCCAACCAAGTTTACACTCCTTAGTGAAAATAAATTGTTGGAAGCTGAGTTTTAATTTTAAGGTAGCTTATTCACAGAATTACTGAGGAATATGTCAATACATTAACTTTAAAAAACATACATAACATGAAAGAGAATTATAGGTTATTTCTAGTTGCTTTGTATTCTGTTTGCATTTTAGATAAGATCTGGCATAGTCAGATTCTAGAGTGAATTTGGTTCATATGACTGAGAATACAGGTAGTCCTAGCTGAAAACCATGACACCTGTACTGATACTGGTTTATATGTGTAGTGATACGTATATTAATAGTTAAACACGTTTGACCCTTGAGAGGACATGGCTTGAATAAATTATACCCTTGCTCACAAAAGCAGCAGTTTGAAATGAAACTAAACAGTACCTTCTGCTGCTTTAAAAGTAAGGACCCTAAGAAAACATAGAAGAGAAACTAAACAGTACCTCCGCAGAGCTGAGTGCAATGAAGTGCTGGTGGACACTGCTCCCAATCAAGTCCTGACCCCGACCCTTCCGGGAGGGAAGAGTTCTGCTGGGCAGAGGCCCAAGAACCTTCCATGTTAGAGCAGCACTTACATCTCCTTTTTCTAGTTTCTAGGAATTTAGTCTGTTTCCTTTTCTCAATTTATTACCCATTACTACCGATGCAGTTTTCTCCTCTTAGTTTACTATGTTTGGACTCAAAGTTCAGAGTTTTTCTTATTCTTCAAAAAAACTCATTCAAGAGATTTTTCCCCTGTTTTGGTGGGGGGATGGAAAGGATCCTATCCATCTCCCTACACAGGCTTCTCTGACTTAGAGCCTGCAGGGAAAAGACAAGACACATATCTTCTTATTGCTGAGTTATTGGGAATACAGAAAATGAAACATTGCTGACAAAAAGCTATGGTTAAATAAGTTTTGAGTTGCAACAGACACATTGAATCCAACACCACACTTTCCTAGATGGGATCCATGGGGGTCAAGTGATTTGGCTTGTCAGTGCCTGAACCAGGACTGGACAGCCAAGACCCAGCTTAGGGTTTCTAGCCTATGGACATGTCGTCAGAGCTGGGGGTGAAGTGAGAAGGGGTTTGAGATTTGTGGTGCCTAAAAAGAGGACCAGACTGGGCTCTTCTGGTTTAAAGAGAAGTTATCCTAGAAGCAGGTCAATATTAGCAAGGAGTGAGAAATTCCATAAGATGGTAAACTCCTACCAGTAACAACTTGGAACTACCTGTTATCATTGGAAAGAGCCCACAGAACCAATATTGAGTACACTTCTGTTTACCTAGCTCTTTCAGTTGGCTTCAGTGTGTGCAAACACTGGCCACCATGACTGAAACAGGAAAACTGTCCCCTGACTTTTTAACGCACCATCTTACCGCCTGAATTATTTTTAATCACAGAGACAAAAGATAATGATTTTACTGAGGATACCTTCTAAAGCTTACCTGGGTCCAGTTGTTACCATGGAAGCCTAGCATAATCCAGACAAAAAGCAGCAGCTGACACAGCAGCTTTGTATAACTGCCTCCAGTTATAGGAGTCATAAATAGATGGGTATGGCTCTGCTCCAATAAAAAAATTTATAAAAACAGGCAGCAGTACAGTTTTAGCTTGAGGGCCATAGTTTACTGATTCCTGCTCCTCAAAATAGCAAAACCTGGGCTGTAAAACAGGTTTCTGTAATCAATAATCAATCAGCAGTATAACCTTGGGAAGTCACCCTACACTTTCTGAGTTTCTTGATTCCTTATATTGGACTAAATGAACCTGTATACATGGAGACCCGTGCAGGTGAAAGTATGCACATGTGTGTGAGAACACTAATATGGTTGTTCATGGATGGTCTTTAGACTCTAGATGCCCCGAAAATTGTGTGCAGTTTATATGCATATTTGTATTTTCTCATAAAGGCTCTAATACTTACATGAGATGAAACAAAAATAGTTATGAATGACCAGACAAGATTATTGTTAGGTCTTTTGCAGTGGTAAATTTTAAGGAAACAAGATTAAAAAACCATACACACACCATTGCTATTAGATAAGTAACTATAGACTTTTTAATATTGTTTACGTGTGTGTTTATTTCATGCATTAATGATGAGAGAAGCAGGTACTGCTGCCAAAAGGATAAAAATAATAAAAAGTTAAACATACACAAAAGTTAATCACACAATAAGAACTGTAAATATATTCAAATAATTGCAAGCTTATAAGAAACATTATAAAATAAATTACCTTATGTTTAATCTTTTGTCTGTGGATTTAATATATTGTTATAACCCCAAATTTTATTTATGAAAAATTAAGACCAACTTTAAGAAGCGTCAATATTCACTTTTATTATTTATTAAAAAAAATTAAGGTATAGAGTGCGTATGGTGTACTGTGATCTTGGTTTTGCACATTTATTCACGTGTTTTACATTATTCAACTTTAATAAACATACCATATGTGTATCTTTACAATACCTGATAAAGATTTAGCTGTCTGGCACTTATACATGTATTATTAGTTCATTTTGATGCTCTGCACTTCAAGAGGATGTTCAAATGACTTGCCTGTAATAACCCCAAGATGAAGATTTATGGAAGCAGTTATCCTCCAGCAACTGCCAGGCATTTGTGCCATTTTCCCCCCGTAATTGAATGTAAACGTTTGCCAACAAAGAAAAAAAAAATCTGGAAATGAAGTTCTTTTAATTTTTAGTCCAATAAATAATTTTAGCTACGCGTAATGTAGCTTTTTTAAGGCCTTCATACAATTGAAAAAAAAAGTTGAGCATGTTAAAACCCTGTTCATTTATAAAATAAAAAATAGAATTTTACAGGTTTGCAGTTAAAAGTTACTGTTCAAAACCTATCATGCATGTATAAGCTGCAACCCAACTCAAAGGCCTGGGTGCTGGCAGGCAGGGCATATCCCCGAGCCAGCAATGGTGAGGCATTAAGAAAACACCATGATGTCAGAGGTCTAGATTTACATGTATTAAGCCACACGCCAGTGAATTCTCTGATAAATACACATCATTTTAATAATCAGCATTTGATAGTGGATGAAAACATGCATTAGACTAAAAATGCCACAAATTTGTTTTTATATCCATTCACTATAAAACTTTCTTTTTAAAAATTTAAAGTCTTGGTTTCTATTTTAGAATACGCAATAATCAGGAGGATACATGATGGGGAGCCAGTTTTCAGTAAAAGATGCACAATGAGTCCATCCAAGTAACTTCATCAGCTACAACAAAACACAGTAACATATTACTAAAGGAAATGGCAGATTTTCTAGCTCAATATTGAGGGTAAATTCTGTATTAAATATTCAGTAATAAAAAAGTAGTAGCATATAGAATCTTCCTTCCATCAACCATCACCCGCCCGCCCACTGACCGTCCGTCCTTCCTACCAATCAACTTTTCTTAACTAACAACTAATCAACTTTCTGCCTGATTATTATCTCTACCAACTTTCCTTCTTTCCCCTCTTTCCTGCAACTAACCTTTCAGTCTTCCTTTCTTCCTTCCAACTTAACCTACTTGTTCTGTTCCTTCCTACCAACCTAACTTCCTTTCATTTTTTCTGAGTGCCCACTGTTAAGTCAAATAATGTTCTAAGCATCAGGAAATCAGCACTGAACAAACTCAACTCCCACTTTCAAGAAAAACAAATAATAAGCAAATTAATAAATGGATGAATAAATAAATGATTAAGATATTTATCAGGTATATCGTAAAAATAATACCCAATATAATACAAAGTAACTGGGTAGTTAGATAGTCAAGAAAGGATCTCTGAGGAGGTGACATTTAAGCTGAATTTGAATGACAAGAAAAAAAGTCTCTGAAAATCTAGGAGAAGAGCTTTCCATATAGTTGTAACAGTGCTAAAATCCTTCATTGGGAAAGGGTGTGGCTGCTTTAGCCAAGCAGAGAGAGGCTGCAGTGGCAGAGGCAGAATTTATAAGGGCAAATGTGGTATGAGACAGGGCTGGAGAGGTAGGCAGGAGCCTTCTAGGCCACAGGGGGGAGTTTGGATTTTATTACAAATGTGATGGAGAATCACCAGATATCTTTTCTGGCTGCTGTGTGGAGAACAGACAGTAGCGGGGCAGAGTAGAGGGGAGACAACTTCTAAAACACCTCTGATGTGAATGTCCGGGGAGAGATCACTGGCTTCACAGACATAAGTGCTCAGATTATATTTTATGTGATGAGAACCACACAAGACATATCAACAGCTGGCTCCAGAGAGAGTTCTCTTAAACTAGTCAAAGATCTGAAGGAGCCAATTTTAAATGTTTTACAATTTGGACTGACTGGTAAAGGTAAACTGAAAAAGTTCTAAGAGTAAAGATAACTTATAGCTTACTCTAATTATCAAAAATGTTCAGAGGAACCTACCAGTCCATTTTACATACAAAGCATACTTTGAACATAAAAGTATAACTAACCCAGATCAGCCCCTTAGCCACATTTGGCACCACCAAAATCCCCTACCTTCATATATGCAAACAAATTGGCCAAAGACAAGGTAAGGAAGGCTACAATAATGAACACTTACTTATAAAAAAACTTCACAGTTTCATACTTGACAATTAACTTGCGCAGAAAACTCAACTATAGAATTTCTCTGCCTATGTAATATATGATAAAATAATTAACAAAAATGGCCTATCATCTCAAATGAAGAATAAAATTCAATATAAACTCTAAAAGTCCAACCATTTTAGAATTGAGGTAACATGTATTTAAAAAGAATTGGTTCCTTCAAAAAGGAAAACTGTCTTCTAACTATACAAGATTCAAAATGCATTTTGTCCTTGTTGCAAACATTTGAGGCTAAATATACATTTTATGGATAGGAGTAAAAAATGCTCTTAAAATTCAAATAGCTTATTGACTGTCTCTCATATATAGTTCACATTACATTAATTAAAGTATAACTGGTCAAGATAAAATCAGTATTCTTATGTATTTCCACCCCAAACTTTTCTAGTTATCTTGTTACTAAGCAATATTGAAGTGACACTTAACAGTGACATTTTAAAAATCACTTACTTGAATACAATTTTTCCAGTTTTCTTTTGTTGGTTTTTCTTCCACAAGTTTAGTTGCAAATTTAAGGCCTCTCCCATACATTTTATTTACTAATGCATGCTTATATGCAAATGTCAAAACCTATAATATGAAACAAGATAAAGCTTACTTATGATATATTTACATTTTAAGGCACATAGCTTTAATAATAAAAGAATTAAGGTTTTAACACAAGTATAGCTTTTAAAATGAGTATGTTACATCAAGTAAATTTTTTAGAACTTTTTTTTTGAGACAGAGTCTTACTCTGTCACCATGGATAGAGTGCAGTGGCATCACTGTAGCTCACTGCAACTTCAAGCTCCTGGGCTCAAGCAATCCTCCTGCCTCAGCCTCCCGAGTAGCTGGAACTACAGGTGTGCATCACCATGCCTGGCTAATTTTTCTATTTTTAGTAGAGACAGGATCTCACTGTTACTCAGGCTGGTCTTAAACTTCTGACCTCAAGCAGTCCTCCCGCCTTGGCGTCCCAGAGTGCTAGGATTATAGGCGTGAGCCACTGTCCCTGGCCTTTAAAACCTTTTTAAAAGAATAATTAATGTCTTCAGAAGAGCCAGGTATTCCTCAGAACAGATCATTTATTTTGGGGAAGAAAACTAATATTACGAGAAATCACTAGCTGTTGAAATCCATTTTAAAATAACCTCTTCATGCAAAAGAAACCAGAGCTAACAAAAATAATTATAAAAACGCAAATTGGGATAGGAATCCAAAAAGGTAGTCACTACAAATCAGTGGACTGGTTTCATGAAAGACAACTTTTCCATGGACCTGGAGGTGGGTGGGGAATGGTTTCAGGATAAGTCAAGTGCATTACATTTATTATGCACTTTAGTTCTATTATTACATTGTCACTTGCCACTCACTGATAGGGTTTTGATATGAGTCTGCAAGCAATTGATTTATTATGGTCTCTGTGCAGTCAAACCTCTCTGCTAATGATAATCTGTATTTGTAGCCGCTCCCCAGCACTAGCATCACCGCTTCAGCTCCACCTCAGATTATCAGGTATTAGAGTCTCATAAGGAGCGTGCAACCCAGATCCCTCGCATGTGCAGTTTACAGTAGGGTTCACAATCCTGTGAGAATCTTATGCCACTGCTGATCTGACAGGAGGTAGAGCTCAGGCAGTGATGCAAGCGATGAAGAGTGGCTGTAAATACAGATGAAGCTTCACTCCCTTGCCTGCTGCTCACCTCCTGATGTGCGGCCTGCACATCAGGGGTTGGAGACTTGCAGCTATAAATTACCAAAATTGCAAATGAGGAAAAAAGTAAAAAAACAAACAAAAAAAGTATTAGATTATGTAAACATGTTCCTTTTGTGTACGTTTTATACCTGTCAAATATACTTGTAATCATTTATTTATATTTTTGGTCTCCACTTTAGAATGTGGAGAATGTACTCAAGGAGAGGAATACTGTTATATTTGCAGTCCCCAATACCCAGGCCGCGGATCTGTACCAGTCCATGGTCTGTTAGGAACCAGGCAGCACAACAGGTGAGCAGCACGTGAGTGAAGCTTCATCTGTATTTCTAGCTGCTCCCTATCGCTCGCATCACCACCTGAGCTCTGCCTCTCCCCCCACCCCCAATCTGTGGAAAAATTGTCCTCCATGAAATCGGTCCCTGGTGACAAAAAGGTTGGGGATCGCTGTGTTACACTGATTTGTACTCTAAAGCCAAGTAAAGTGTTGAACAATTGTTGCCATAAATGTACATAGATAACCCAAAGCTCCCAATATAGTAGTACTGTTGCAAAAGAGAATTATCTATAACAATTTTATTATGATGTTCACCAAATGTTTATCGATCTGTTACATTCCTCAAAGACAGGGACCAGGTTATTATTTGTCTTTATGTTTCCAGCAGCCAGTAGTGTTTGGCACATAGCAGGCCCTCAATAACTATTAACAGTAACAGCAAATACTGTTGGGTACCTTCCAAGTACTTAATACTCATTCGTAATGGCCTATATGGTAGGTAGTGTAATAACAAAGTGAGGCATCAAAATTTAGTAACCTGCCTGAGGTCACAGATACAAGTGGTTAGAGGCAAACTGAAGGGGTCCAATTTCAGATCCAAATCTCTGGTGCAATACTGACTCCTTTAGTTTTATGAATATTATTGAGTACCTGCCGTAAGTGTACCACTGTTCTGTAGTAGGAAAATCTGAAGCATATAGGAAGAATTTTTTCCTACTTTCTCAGTTCTTTACTGCAAATTATAATTAATGCTGACAACAAGTATCTGTCTACTAAAACAAAATGATTTTTTCATTTTGGGTGGGTGAGGAGAATCCTACTGATTTCACTTACTTTATTTCCTTTATCTCCACAGGAAAGAAAGATTGATAAAAACTTGTAGATATATAACTTCTACTGTTAAGAATTATAGCGGAGAGCAAAAGGGATTTGAAATGTTTTTATAACTAAAATCCAAATTAGTTCATCAATGTTACTTTTACCAAAACTGGGTCTTAAAACTGATTAGCTACAAATCAAGATGACAGTTTTTTTTGGAAGTTAAAGAGTTTTGAGGAAAATAAAGAATACCTAAACTAATAAGTATGTACTCCCCCCTCCTCCTCTTAATCTCCTACCTCCAACAAATTAGCACATGAATAGATGTGGGGAGGCCCGAAGACAATTTCTATTAAGACTTTATTTTAGCTTTACACATAACTGGTTTAACTAAAAGACTACTACATATATTCTCAAGGTGTTTTCAAAATTATTGTGGTTAAACAGCCACTTTGCACTCAGACAAAATAATGGTTAAATGTTTTTAAAACAGGTAAGACACATATGGTATCAGGCTAAACAGAATGTCTTCTTCAGAGATGAGCCTCCTCCTCTTCTGGCAAGCAATGAGGCACAAGAGAAATTTGTCAGGTAACCCCAAGAACCGTTGTAAAACAAGGGGCAGAAAGGTTACCTTATTGTCAAAAAGATCAGTCCATTTTGTAGTTTCCCAAAATGTTTCTGCCAGAGAATCCAAAGTACTTTCTCCCTCCTCTTCTTTTCCTTCTATATCACTTGAAACAGCCCCATCTGGAGCCTGTGTGTGAAGAAGATGGTCTGCCAGTGCACATCCTTTCCTACAAAGGGCATCTACCAGGGTAGATTTTTGTTTGTCCATATCACTGTACAGCAAATCAAAAAATACGTCACGTATCAGTAAAATGTCTTTAAAAGAGTCTTACCTGAAATTAAATTCATGCATTCTTTTGCCTAAGATTTACAATGCAGAAATATTATATATTCATGTACATACATTTGCACTGTTCATCAAATAAAATGCCTTATTATTAATAAACATCAAATGAGCCACTATAATACACACATGAGTTAGGTAGGGTAGCTGTATCTGCTTGAAACAGAATGTCATAAGCAACAGAGTTGAAAGATTAATCGCTATTCTAAATTCTGTTAGCTACATATCTCTTAATCAAGCCAGTATCTTTTAAGTCTTTAGATTTCTTATAAATAGCAATTACTATATTACATATTAGTCCACGTGTATACACAAAGGTTTATTCTAGTCAAGATCTTTCATGACTAGAGCAAACAAATATAATGCTTACTCTGAATAAGTCAGCAACTGTCTTAGCATCTTAACATATTAATTGACTCATACTCAAAACAATTCTATTGAGTAAGATACTATTAATTACTGCCATTTTGTACAAAGGAGTAAACTGAATTCCAAAGAGATGAGAGGAAATTTGTTCAAAGTCCTCCAGTTAGGAAGTGGCAGATCTAGGCTTCTAAGTTAAGCAGTCTGGTTCTGGAATCGGTGCTCTTAATCATTATGGTAAACTGCCTTGCTTTGGGGCATCCATCTTTGTTTTCCCCCAATGCATTCCAAGTGCCTAGGAAAATGCCCAGCACAGAACAGACACTCAACAAATCATTTCACTGTTGAATGAAATATAATAACAACCTACACTCCAGGAAAAAGCGTTAGTCTCTTGAAAGTCTAATTGAAGCATTCTGTTCAACTCAAGACCTGTGAAGACAATGAGGACTAAAAGTGCTGAGGAAATGACAACGAGGCACTTAGATGTGGGATGACTTGTCTAACAGTAAGAGTGGTACTGAAGGAACCAGAGTGAAATGTGCAACATGTGAAATCTGCTAGGATTATACAATCAACACAATCAGTAGGAAAGACAATTATCAAACCAATAATTTGAGGGCTCAAGGGCTTAGCCATTAATCCTGCATGCCTGGGAGTCCTGTTAATTTAAGAGGCTACATGATAGGGAACATGAAGGCTAAGCATCATGGAAAATGCTTCCAAAATGTTTCTCTGCTTCTGAAATGTTTCCCAAGACTGGGGCATTCTCAGAGCTTCAAAGCCCATTTGATGCGGTACTTTGAAAGCGAGTGGGGAGGCAATGTGGATACTAGAGCTGCCAAATTCTTTCATGTTTGCAGAGTTCACCTAAGAGGGCAGTTACCAACCTCAATACATTTGCAATGCAGATGAAACTATGCCTAAAAGATGTCTAAGTGTTTATGAGCAAAGTTTCAAAGCTTTAAAGAACCAACTTTCACTCCCTTTTTGTGGAAATGTGTCTGGGGCCTGCTTGTTTACTTTGGACCGAAGAACAAAGGGATTTATCCATAGCCTTTTGGGACTTAAAAGCTGTGGGGCATTGACAGAGCTAATTTACTGAGCCTCTCACCCCTCAGATGCCAGGTGCTATCGCTCCTATCTTCCTAGCAGTACTTCACTTATGCTTTACAACCCCAGGAGTCAGGCACAACTATTATCCCTATTTTGTGAAGAGAAAGGGGGCCCTCGAACAGAAATGGACTGACAGGCAAATTTCCTCATCCATGCTAATACTGACTGATGGGTCCTGGCTGCAAGAGAAGAGCTGGAAGGATGCAGAATTCAGAAGGCGAGCTGGGCCAGGTGCAGTGGCTCACACCTGTAATCCTAGCACTCTGGGAGGCTCAGGCAGGAGGATCGCTCAAGGTCAGAAGTTCTAAACCAGCCTGAGCAAGAGTGAGACCCCGTCTCTACTAAAAATAGAAAGAAATTAATTAGCCAATTAAAAATATATAGAAAAAATTAGCCGAGCATGGTGGCGCGTGCCTGTAGTCCCAGCGACTTGGGAGGCTGAGGCAGAAGGATTGCTTGAGCCCAGGAGTTTGAGGTTGCTGTGAGCTAGGCTGATGCCACAGCACTCTAGCCAGGGCAACAGAGTGAGACTCTGTCTCAAAAAAAAAAGAAGGCAAGCTGGAGATGACACAGGTGTTCTGTTCTCACCAGGGTTTTATTAAATTACCTGTAAAATCCCTTTCTATGTTAGCACCCTCTGATCCAATAATCTAAATTCTCCAAACCTGGAATATTCCTTGCCTACCTTCTTGTAATTTAGTACTGACTGGCTAAGGTTGAATACCTTGTTAATCTATGAGGCTTTCCCCACTCAGAAGAAAGTTGGCTTTCCTTCCTATAGGCTTTTACATTTTAAAATATATATCATATTTTATATATCTATTAGTCACTTCCTATTTGGCAATTTTATCTTCTGGATTACAAATTTTCTAAGATTAGAGAGGGTCTGCCTTCTTCATTTCTTAAGTCCCTCTCAGTGATGCCTTGCATGTAATATTTGTTCAAGAAACATCTTTTGAATTAAATCTAATTAGGTACCCATCAAGGTGATAATAGGTACATTTTAGAAAGCAACTTAATTTGAATCAGATACTTCAATGCTTAAGTAAAGTGCAGTTTCAATTTAACCAAAACATATTAGATGAGCAACAAAGTTATTTTTAAGACTATAAAATGGCTATAATTTTTGACACGAGTGATTTAAGTGAAAGCAATTTTGCATAGAAATGAGAAATCAATGTTTAAGTCTGCTGCTACTTGCCAAAAGATAATACTTCTAAGAAATATTAAATATTTTCTGATAGCATCTTGTCTTGAAAGCAATGGATTTCATGTCTGGATACGGTACTCTGTTCAAAAACAAAAACCTGGTCAGAATCCATTTCAGTCAGGCCAAAGCAAAGGCCTGGAGAAAAATACCTTAATTACAAGGATGGACAAGCTGATCCAATGCTACTAAAACGTAAAGTAGCTTCACTTTGCATTTTTACAAGGTTTTATGGCTCCTTTCTAGTTTTACCCCAGTTTATTTCTGATAGCCATTGGAGTCAGTGCCCAGCATTTTCCAAAGATTAGAATTTTTATTAAAAAATCGAGATAAAAATAGTGAGAAAAAAAGACTAATAAGAAAACAAAACTAATATTATATTTCTGGCTCACTTAAATATGGTATTTAGTTTCCTCTGTGGATGGTAAAATTTAGAAAATATGGACCTTAATATTTACTGAAATTTCAAAATGAGCCATACATCCTTTATTTAAAGGATTTGTTCTGTAAAATGCGGATTTGGTCAAAAGGCTGCACCCAAGGATCCAGAAGGCCACATGTGGCCCCAAGGCTGCAGGTTTTCCCACCCCTGCCAGAGTCTTCTCACCCCAAAACGGAAGGAAAGCAACGAGGATGTGGAGGCAGGGTGGTGATGCGCCTATATTTTTCTGTGAGAATTTTTGAGGTTATGTTCATCTTCTCAAGAAGGGAGTAGGAATTTAAGGAGAAATGAAAGGCACAGGCTTTGGAGACAGATACTGATTTGACTACTGGGTTTCCCACTTCCTAGCACTTGAACCTTAGCCAAGTCATCTAACCTCTCTGAACTGCAGTTTCTTCTTCTATAAAAGGAGGATAAAAATATCCCTACTTCACATGTTGTCTGGAAGACTAAATTTAAAAGAGACAATGTATTTAAAATGCTCCAAACAGTCCCCTGTACATAATTGGCACTTAATAAATGCTGGCTATACCATTATTATCATCATTAACAGCAGCAAAATGGCAATGTTTTAAGATTATTCTTTTGGAAAATATGAAAGAGTACTAACACAATGACCAAATAACCAATTTTAAATAAATTTTATTCTACTTGAAAACTACTGCTTGTAAGAGTCATAAGATCCTATAATATCAATGTAAACAATATAATGGCAAGAGTTCTAGCAGTTTAGAATCCAAAGGTTTTATGGAGAATAAAATACTGAAACTGCTAAAATTTTTTAAGGAAAATTACAGTACTTTCAGGCAACTGCAACAGTTTTAGTTTATTAGTTCAAATGGCAGCTTGGTTCAAATGGCAGTTTGTTCACACCAACATGTGGAAGCCACACTCTTAGATGGAAGTGACCATACCAATCATGTATAAACCCTGGTAAGCTTCTCTATGTACATATAGCATTAGGTGTTATAAAAGCTAAACTATAAATTCTCTCCAAGTCATACTGTAAAGTCAATTCCATAAAACTAAAGTTGCCAGATAATAGTTTTAACCTAATTTTATTTTTTATCATTTATTTCACTAGGCATTACAAACTAAATTTTAGGTTTATCATGCTATTGGTCAATAAATAGTTTAAAAATTAAGTTTATAAGGTGTTATGCTTTTGCCTTCTCTATATGGTCCAGTTCACACAAATCCTCAACTGGCTGGCCTGCCTAATTACAGCTATTTAAGTCCCTCTACCTCAACAGTAAATGTTAGAGAAAGCAAACTACTTTTCTTGGGCTTAGTTTTAAAATTATTACAAAATTTCTAAGGAGGGACTATCCAACTACTGATAATCCCAGTTATAAAGATACAACAAACATGGGAAGAGCATTATCTTCCATAACATTAGTCCCTACTTTTAAAACAAGTAACTAAGAAATGAGATGCAAGGAAGATTATTTACTGGTTAGGTACTTTTTTATAGTAGCTGCATCAGGCCTGGGATCAGTCTTCATTGCAATATAAACCGCTAGGGCCGTCTGATCTATATGAGAAATAACAGCATTTGCAGCTTCAACAATTTCATTAAGTCTTTTCATTCGTTCCTAGGGAGGAAAATGAAATAATAAAAAATCAGTATATCAATTAGTACACGAAAGCATTTTCACTTCTGTAGAGTTGCAACTGAATCGTGAGAGGACTATGTAATCTACTTGCAGCCTAGGGGCTCTGTGCCATTTCCTAATGTGGTTTTGTAATTGCCAACATCTCTAGAAAGCTGTAGCTCAGATGTGAAAATACCTAATTTACATTCCCTGCTGGAGCTCAATGGTGACAGTAAGCAAAATATAAAGCTCATAAAAATGTAAAGTGTTTTGTTTTTTTATCAAAGGCAACTCCTTTTCTGTGTATCTTAAGATTCTAGAAATGTGACTGGATATATTATTCCAGTCCCACACTACATAAAAACAGAAGGAAAAAAAGGACTAGCTGATGAAACAAATTCTTTCTAATACATTGTTAAAAACACAAAGATAAGAGTAAACAAGATTATAATCAACAGGGTCTACATGTGATTATCAGGGTGTTCTCAGAAATTTGCTTCTCTCTTGTTAAAGTCTTCTAAGAGGTCTCCTTTAAACACTTTCTAGTTCACTCTAAACCCTTAATGATTTTTAATTGATTATGGCTAGCATAATGGCTAGTTCACTCTAAACCCTTAATAATTTTTAATTGATTATGTCTAGCACCTTCCTAACCACCATGACTACTAATGAAAGCTGGTCCACGTTAGGACAGTCTGGAACTATGGACAATTCTCACAAATGAGAATCACTTAATGCAAAGTAGGAATAATTCTTTCAATGAAATTGTTTAGATTTCCAACTGGCCACGACCACTGCCTTCTGCTCCTTGCCCTGCAGGTTAAAGTCATAAAAGCAATCCTTAGGGTGTCCTCTCTATTACTCCTCTCACTAACCAAACATGTACAAAAATGCTAAACTCAACTCACAGTGGTCAGGTTCTGTAATTACCTTAATGAAAACAGCTTAATACAACATTAAGTTTGAGGAAACACATTTTTAATCAGTAAGAATAAAAGACAATGATGCACTTTTATTCAAAACACAATCCTTATCTAATATTACAAACAAGACATAAAGAATGAACATGTCCAACCTTTTCAGCATCCAACTGATGAAGTCGTGCAACGTACAGAGGAAGATAATTAGGATATGTTTCTTTCAATTCATTATAAATGTCACTAGAATCCAGCCTATGTGTGCAAGAAAG
Organism: Cheirogaleus medius; assembly: GCA_008086735.1. Lineage (NCBI taxonomy): Eukaryota > Metazoa > Chordata > Mammalia > Primates > Cheirogaleidae > Cheirogaleus > Cheirogaleus medius. Next base: position 11,166,206 of record VBSM01000605.1, read on the forward strand.
AGAGAAACATTCACTTTTTTCTTTAAAAAAAAAATCTCTGTCTTCTCTATTATTTAACATTGTTTGGAAGTTCCAGTCAATAAAATATGGCATCAATCTGAAATATAAGTATAGTGATTGAAAAGAATTATCATTTTGACAAGGATTTCATTATTGGCAGGTAGTATAAATGCTTACCTAGAAAACCAAGAAAATCAAACTCAAAATTATTTAAATCAAGAGTTCAATATGATGTTCAGATAAAAATATGCATTAATAGCTTTCTAACATACTAGCTGTGATTAGATTTTTTAAAAAGGAGGAAAAATATTCACAAATAGCATGAAAGATTAAAAGATTTAGAAATGTCTAAGATCTACAAGAAGAAAATTTTAAACTTTTCTGAAAATTCTAAAGTCTTGAATGAATAAAAAGGACATCATGTTCCCAGATGGGGAACCTGAATAAAACTATGGCAATACTTCCATAGGGTTAAAACAATCCAAATTAATATCCAAATGGTAAATAACTACCATTAGAGACAGGTCACTTATATTAAATTCACTTAAAATATTACCAAAATTGCATAGTAATAGTATAAAAATAAGGTTAACTGGGATTTTCACAGAACTTTGTAAGAAAATAAATTTAACTTATACAATAAAATCTGCACCAATTCTTGGTACAAAAACTAAATCAAGTTGTTTTTTTCTTTCCTCCCCCTCCAACAATTATACAACAGCAAAAACAACATTTTCACTTTACACTTAAAATTACTACAGTTTAATTACAGAGAGGGTTTTTTCCCCAAAAAATATTCTAAGGCTTCATAAATTCTACAAAGGGCCTCTAAATTCTTTGCTGTTTTCTTCTAAAATACCTATTGGGTCAAGAATCTTTTCAATTTTTCTCCTTGATGATTCTGAATAGTCTAATCACATTTGTTATGACTTTGTGAATAATTAGTCTTATTCTCTAACATAATTTGCATTAATTTCACTAAATCTTGCATGTTTTACAAGATTTGCAATTTCATTTTTTAAAAACAGAGATATATTTCACATATCATGTAATTCAACCATTTTAAAAGTATTTACTTCAATGGTTTTTAGTATATTAACAGGTATATGCAACCATCACCACAGTCAACATTAAAACATCTTCATTAACACAAAAAGAAACTCCCATACCCTTTAGTTATCAACCCTTTCCCAGCCTCCACAGTCCTCAGCAAGCACTAATCTACTTTCTGTCTCTATAGATTTCCCTATCCTGGACATTTTATATGAATGGAATCATGTAACATGTGCTGTTTTTGTGACTGGCTACTTCTACTTAGCATACTGTTTTCAAGGTTAACTCATGCTGTAGCATGCATGTCTTTTTTGTGGCTGAATAGTATTTGATTGCACGGCTATACCACATTTTGTTTATTTACTCATCAGCTAATGGACATTTGGGTTGTTTCTGTCTTTTGGCCTTTAATAATGCTGCTATAAACTTTCATGTGTAAGTTTTTGTGTGAATATAGGTTTTTATTTTTCTTGGGTATATACAGGGGAGTGGAACTGATGGGCCATATGGAAACTATGTTTAATCATTTGAAGAACAGCAAGATTATTTCCCAAAAAGGGGTCACCATTTTGCATTGCTACCAGCAATGTCTGAGGATTCTGCTTTATCCATATACTTGCCAAAACTTATCTGACTTTGATTCTAGCTATCCCAGTGAACATGAAGTGGTATTTCATTGTGGTTTTGATGTGCACTTTCCTGAAGACTAAAGCTGTTGAGTATCTTTCATGAGCTTATTAGCCATTCGTATATTTTCTTTATAGAAATGTCTATTTAGATTCTTTGCTCATTTTAAAAATTGGGCCATTTGCCTTTGTATTACTGAGTTGTAAGAGACTTTATATATGCTGGATATAAGTCTCTTAGAGATATATGATTTGCAAATATTTTCTCTCATTTTATAGATTGCTCTTTTCACTTTCTTGATGTTTACAACATCCTACAATCAGCTAGAGACAGACTTTGACTTCTGGTAGAGATACAACCTAGTTTTACATGGAAAGGTAATTTCAATGTGAACTGACATTATAATGGTTCAATCTTTGAAAATTATTTTCACATTATGATGACTTCTGTTCCCTCTAAGACCATATAACTTGCATACATAGCTAAAGATGACTCCCACAGAAAATCAGTGGTAAAAGAAATATTGCATAACAAATGGAAAAAGCAGTTGATTCAACTACATAGAATAAACTTCTATATAAAAAGTAAACTAAAAGTCAAAGAATAAGCTGGGGGAAAATCTGTGACAAGTATAGAAAAACATTAATATCTTTTATATTAAAAAGTTTAAATTGACACAAAAAATCTAATGTCTCCACAGAAAAATGGACAAAGAATATGTTCAATTGACAGAAACTATACAATGAAGGATAACATTAAAAGAGCTCACCTTCAATAATAACTAAAGAATGTAATTTAAGAGAGCCAAGAATGGCTTTTTTTGCATCTTGTATGTTGTAGCATATATATACACTACTAGATGGAGTATAAATTATTATAGTCAATCTAAGAAAGCAATTTGACAAAACATCAAGATGACTTTTAAAAATTAATACTTGATTTGATAATTATACTTTAAAGATGCAATCAAAATTGTTAAAAACATCTTTATGTATAAAAATGCTCATCACAGCATTATAGAGGAAAGCTATGAACATATACCAAATAAAATGCTTAAATAGATAATACTGCATACATAGACCCAGTCATTAAAAATGGTATTTTATAAGGCTATTAAATAATAAAAAAGTAATTAAAGAACTAGAATACAACTTTGTTATACTGCTACATGTACAAACACAAAGAAAAATAATAGGACAATGACTATTTTTGGAGTGTGGGCCAAAGTGATTTTTATTTTCTCTTTTTATATCTTCCAATAAAATTCTCTTCTAAGAGGAAATTAGAATAAGTTATTAAAATAAAAAATTTAAAAATTTCTTATCACAAAAGGTAATTACAAAAATATAAATACAAGAAAATTTAAAAGCACCTGTAATCCTACCATCTGCTTTTAACATTTTTGAAGATAGTCTACGCATACATACACAATACTATTATAAGTGGGAAAATAAAATGAAACATTTGAAGAATTAAAATATATTTAAAACCTACTTTGTCATCCATTGAATTTTAAGATCTCGTAATGCTTCGGTAAACTCTTCTTTTAAGTCTTTCTCTTTTTCTGGATCTTTTTCCTTATCTTTGCTGCCATTCTTAGTCTTTGTGGGTGGAGGTATCAGGTAGTAATGAACAGGGATTACATCCTATGAATGTGGAGAGAGTTTCTTAGATTAATATGCTTAATTTTACATACTTGAAAACCATCTTCAATAGCTAAATATCATGTAACAAGGGCTGCACCTAAGTTGTAGTATTGTATTTCAGATTGTAAGGGTCACAACATATCAAAAATTCCAATCTGCAATCTCAGTAATTTTTTAGCAAACTTTAAAGTACTGATACTTCTAACGTCTCCTTTAAAATAAGAAAGAACAAATTTTTCTCCATTTGAACGTACTTGGTATTCCTAGCTTTTACTTCACAGACTGATGACAAAGTACACTGACCTTTCATATTTTAAATCTGAGAAGGGAAGGAAGTTAAAATTAAAAAGGGAAAAAAATTCTCTTTTCTAAGTAAATTTAAGGGGACATTTATTCCTTTGTCCAATCAACAGGACTTATTGAGCCGTTCTAATATGCCAGGTAATGCTCTAACAAGTGAAGAATGGAGCATGCAAAGTCCTTTCTTGCTGTTATGAACACACATTCTAACTGGGGAAATTAGATGATAAATAAACAATTAAATAATTTCTGATATGACATGTGATATGAAGAAAATAAAACAGAATAAAAGGCCAGTGTGACTGTTAAGGTAAGGTGAGAGAACCAATGTACACAAAGTGGTTATGGAAAACCACTCTGAAGAGGTAAATACCTGATCTAAATGACCCTACCTGACTAGAAAGATGATGAGCAACTGCAAAAACCTGAACATGGTATACAGTAAGCATAGCTCTATGTGCTAAGAAGGCAGGCAGCAGACAAATAAAGTAGGGCTTGATAGAATATGGTAAACATACAAACAACAAAAACAAACATTTTATTCTAAGTACACTAAGAAGTCTACCAGAAGTGTTTTATGCAAGGCAGTGACATGATTAAACATTTTTGCTTTTTGATTAACTCTGGATCCTATATGGATTAAAATTCTTATTTTGTTTTTAATAATTCTTGATACTATATGGAAAATGGATCCTAGAGGGTAAAATGGAGGCAGGAAAACAAGTTAGGAAGCTCAAGAAACTCTACACTGCCTTGGATTAAACAACACGTTGTAGAAATGGAAGAAAATGAATAGATTTGAGATATTCTTTGAAGGTAGAACTAATGTGTTTGCTGACAGTGCTGACAAATATGGGATGGAGAATGGAAAAAGAGTAAGTCCAAGACTTGGTGCTAAGCATTCCATTACCTAGATGCTCTGTGAGAAAGGGAGGAAGCAAAAAAAAATCTGGGGTCATGGAAGCTTTGAGGAAAAACCACTGTGAACGAAGAAGTAGTGGTCAACTGATCAGCTGAGAGGTGGTGTACAACAGGGAAGGACATAACTGGAAAACCCGGCAGCACAGAACCTGCTCATCACTGTGACAAGAGAAGTATCAGGGGACAGTGGAAGCATAAGGACCAAAGAAGACAGACATGAAGAGAGCATGGAAAGTAAGTACATCTACAGTTTTTTTGAGAAACAGAGAAATGGAATGTAACTAAATCTATTTTATTAGCACATTAAATCTTTACTTATGAAAAGTAAAGAATTATTTGGAAAATGAAATCACATGGTATACACGCTAGATTTGTTTCTGGTACAATAACTGGGTGCCCTTAATTAAGTCATTATTTATTAAATCAATCTCTCAAATTCTATCTTCAGGTTTATATTAAAGCTGCTAAATAAAAATATTATATTCATTTTAATTAACAAAGTTTTTAAAATTGGAACAAATTATGTTACCAAAAAGACTTTTATTACCCTAATAACAGTAATTTAGGCAATAACAGTATTGTCCTAAAAACAGTAACAGAAAAAACATTACACAGGTTGAGTCCAAAATAGTATTGCAAGCCCCCACCTTCCCCAAAATAGGATTTTTAGGTATATATATTATATAAATATTCCCATTTTTAACAATTTTCACAATTAAACTTAATTTGGGGGTATAAAATGAGATAATGGTAAATATGAGGAACTACTGTTGTAGTATTCCAACACAAAATAACAACTATCTCCATATGACTCATTTATAATACAGAAAACCACCTTGATGTGAGATAACCATATAAATCCATTTGTACCCATTCAGTATCACTCTCCCTCTGAGGTCAGGGAGTCAGAGCCTATAAACAAAGGCCTTATGTGAAATGTGGGACTGGGGAAAAAAAGGAGGTCTGCTTGGGCTAGCTCATTCAGGACCTGGCCACCCATCCTTCTCTCCACCTTGAGGTTCACTCTCCAGGGTGGGCACTGCCCTGAGCAAAGCCAAAGTAAGGTGTCTGCAAAATCTAAGCTGATTATCTACCACCAATTTCATATGGAAATAGACTTTTTAAGTGTCATCTGCATAGCACAGACAACATATCTAAGAATTAAAGGTCTAAGTGTTCTCCAATGTTTGTCAACATAGTTCTATTCTTTTTGGAATCAAGCTTCTTTACTATCTAGTGTGCTAGAATGTCAATGCCACTTGCTTGTCAGCCCCCATTCATTCTAACATCAATGTGTTCTCATGCCTCCTTGCCCTATCAGGGAGAGAAGTATGACCCTTCCAGGCAGGAAGCCTATGTGCTGTGAGGCAATTCCTCCTCTGAAATTCTCAGGTGAGTTATTTGCTATTTTTGTTTTAGTAAAGAAGAGAGAAAATAGAATTGAACCTAAAATGAACAATCCATTAAAATTAATTTACGATTAACAATGAATTCTAATGAACACCTATAAGAAGTAGGAAGAAATCATATATTCTGGCAATCTTGAACTATTACTAAAAGCACAAAGACAAGGAGAGTTTATGATGAATTATCTCAGGGAAAAAAATCAAGGTTTTGTAATCAGCATTTTATATAAATATATCAAATTAGCAATTATAAATGTTAGTATAATTCTATAAAATATTTTATGACAGGAACTTTTTATTATTTAAAACCATGAACCTGGTAGTTTTCATTTCTAATCAAAAGAAAAATGGCACTATTTTTCATTTGCTTTATCATGGTCATTTGTTCTTTTTGCCAACAAGTATTTTTACAACTTACTTCTCAAGGGCTTAACATAGGGTCAATTTAATAGAAATGAATTTTTACCATAAATCTTGAGAAATGTTGATTATGGTTTAAAAAGATGGTCAAAAAGAAATCTTCAGAGGGGGCTGTGATGGCTCATGCCTGTAATCCTAGCACTCTGGGAGGCTGAGGTAGGATGACTGCTTGAGGTCAGGAGTTTGAGATCAGCCTGAGCAAGAGTGAGACCCCATCTATACTAAAAATAGAAAAAGTTAGCTGGGCGTGGTGGCATGTACGTATAGTCCCAGCTACTTGGGAGACTGAGGCAGGAGGATTGTTTGAGACCAGGAGTTTGAGGTTGCTGTGAGATAGGCTGATGCCATGGCACTTTAGCCTGGGCAACAGAGAGAGACTCTGTCTCAAAAAAAAAAAAAAAAAAAGAAATCTGCAGAGCAGAGCAGAAAGGATATGGACAGTTCTCTATAGTGTATATTTAATGGTAAGTTAAAAAAACAAATCATTCCACATTCCAGCTATTCACAAAGCATTTCAATAGCGTGCAAATTAAATAATATTTTCTAGAGTCAGACCAATCTACCAAACCAGTAACTACTCTTTAAGCAACATAACAGACCGTCATTTAAGTTGGTTTAAAGATTGCAATTTCTTTAGTTCCTATATTATTAATAACTGAACAGTCAAAAATTTAAAAGCTTTACACAAACTATAAAGATTTATATCATATTTGAATGCTACTTATGACCTGTTAAAAGTAACTAAACTCTTTCATATTACCATAAACTTAAAAAAGGGTGAGGTACTTTTCAAATCAAGTCACAAACTCAGAGAACAAATCCATTGGGGATTATGTACAAAATGTTAGTTGGTATTTTCGTCAACCAAAAATTATATATATTTCTTTTGTAATGTGACTATAAAATTCTTAACACTGATTAATTTTAAAAATAAAGCTTTACTGTGTACTTGCACTGGAGATAGGAAGGAATAAGCAGATGTATCTCTATTTGCCAAGTTCTTCACATGAAGCTTTACTAATCATCAAGTAATAACCTCCTACTCATTGATACTTTCCTATTTCATACAACTCAATCCAAATAAAAATCCAGGAAAACTCCCAAAAGGTCAACCATAATATATAAAAGGAAGAAAAAAAAACTGGCTATGGCTTTTGTGTAAGTATCTTCTATCTTTAATGGGTTCCTAGGATACCTTTTCCTCATTTTCTAAAGCAGTGGCTTTCAAACTATTGCCACAATGACCCAAAGATATACACATCAATACGTAAAATGAAATTAGTTTAAGGAGTCTGCTGAACTAACATTTCCTACTTTTTAAAAAAATGCTGGTTATATTCCATTAAATAAATTTACATGGACTCAAACAGGTCAAGACATCCAGTTGAGAAATACTGGTCTTTATTTATCTTGAAAGATGATTCCTAGTGGTGTATTTTGTTTGAACAAAATGTTTACCATTATGTAATAATATGGACATTTCAGAAGACATTTTAATAAAGGAATTTTAGCTATTATAAAATGGTGACCCCCTTAGTTCCATATCATTATAAATTAAAAAAACAAAGTTTTTTGTTTACACCTTAAAACTCTGATTCTCCCACTGCAACACTTTCTGCTTGAAGAAATCACTAAAATGCTAATGTCAGCAGGTCTTCACCAGTGAGCTCATCAAGTGTGTCCCTTTCTCTAGAATATACTTAAAGTAGAAATTTTCTTTTTTGAAATTGGCTCTTTTTTTAAATTTGGCTCTCATAGTCAATCAAAGATTGCTTAATAAGCTATAGGGAAGTCAATCAGACCACTTACAAGTATGGTATTAAAATTTGTTTGTGCTCTTAGTGTGAGCTATAATTTTTGGTCAGCAGTCCTTACTTCTGTTCCTTCTATGTCCATTGCTCTGCCCTTCCAGAACTAGGATAGATGCAAGAGCAAGGAATAAAGTTCACTTTAAAGAGCTGTACTATTTCATAAATCAAACCATCCAATTTAAAAATGCTTTTAGACTTTAAAAATAATAAGCACTTTGGCCTATATGGTGAAAAAATTACACTCATCTCTCTGCAGGATTTTAGATATGCAAAATTTCAAATAGTTACTAGGCATCATATTTGTAGCAAGAAATGAACAGCATTAAAATTTTTCTATATACAGAAAACAGGGGTCTTCCAGGAATTTATGGTTGAAAAATAAACCTTTAGAAAAGCAGTATGTCAGCATTGCTTGCAGGGATAGCTAAGAGCACTATACTGCAGAATGTAAAGAAAGGAAACTAAGGGAGATATTTAAAAAAAATTTGTAATAGTGACAGAAAAAGGGTTTAATATGCAAATAAGGCTTTAAGACATCTTTTTTAAGAACTGACAATCAGTACCTTTTTAAATTTTCCTTGTCGTTTTGCTGCAGACTGCCCCTGGGAGTTAGAACGACATTCTGTAAGAAAACATGCATAATCTACACAGGATGGAGACACCACCTCTGTCTAATTTTCTTCCAGTTTACGTTCCACCTGTGTCACAGCACTTAGAAGGGTCAGGTCTCTAATCAAAATGGCATGCTTTTAAGGAAAGCAACATTGCCACTTTCACTTTTTAAATAAAAATGCACTCAAATATGTTATTCCTAAGAGTAAATCTTTCTCAACTTTTTATTTGAAAAATTTAGATCAAAATCTATTAGTGATGAAAACATTTTTTAAAATATTAAATTTAGCTGACAGTCTACAGAGTCTGATTTTAAAGGATGTCGTGACAATAACACAAGCCTATGCATTTGTCTAAAAAGCATCATTCAAAGTTACTGTGAAAGTCAAAGCTAAGTAAAAATTAACAGTTACTTTCCCAACTACCAAAAACAAGAAACGAAACTACTGAGGAAAGATTAAATAAAAATTGACAGAAATTACAACAAACTCAATAGCTTTAGATTATTGCTCTTTCTCAAGAAAGTCTACCCTGATAAATAATAACTATAGTTAATACCACATGTTTATAATTTAGTATCACAACTGCCTCTGAAACAATTTAGGTAGGAAGTAGTAACTATTTCTGAATTGCTAAAAGCATATCTCTACTAACAATGCTTTTTTATTATAAGGAAGGAAGTGGACTCTTTTTAAGAGTCATCTGTCATGTGAATGAAAAATTCATAGCTGAAGTAGCTATGCTTCTGGTGATATGAAATCTATCAAAAATGACTACCAAGATTTCTTAAATCAGTGCATGTATGAATTCCAATATCATTAACAATTCACTTACTTTAAATTATACTGAAGTATGCATGTATAAAAAGTATAAACTGAAATGAGAACCAAGAAATGTCAGAGCAGGTAACTTTTTCTAAGCATAAAATTCCCCCAATTATGCTTCAATGATAGTAGATAAATAGCCTTGGGTTCAACAGCAGCAAGAAATAAATATAATTTTAAGATGTATGAGATCTACTAATTTTGATAATAGCATTTATAAATTCCAGCATTAGGTGGTAGACTTACTTAACTTTGTAAGAACTAATGCTAAAGAGAAATGCAAACATGTAAGAATGACAACTTTTACTGCACTGAGCTAAAATTATTTTACAAAAAAGGTGATAAATCTATATAAACACCATTCTCATAATAAATTTGTAATGAAAACACAGACAGAAAAAAGAAAAACAGGCACCTGTAAAATTGTAACATTTATCTCCAAACTACAACCAGCAACATGTTGTTTCTAAAAAAAGGCATAATTTTGAAACTAAAAGGCAATACCAAAATAAATATCTCATATTTTCTATTATACAAAACTCCAACAAGAAAAAGGTTTGTATATGTGTGAAAAATACCATTCCTTAGTAATAATTATTCTGATTAATTTTTAGAAGCAATCCAAGAGAATCTGATTTATTCCTATATCCATAATATTATGTTGGTTAAAATTCTGTAACATGTTTTAATTTTAAACATCCCATTTACTTAAGCAAAGTTTGATTTGGATCTACACATTTCACAGGACGTTTGTGTGTATTAGCCACGTGAAGTAGGACAGGTTCAGGGCTCAAGACTATAAGCTTGTGAAAAAGAACACTAAATATTTGAATATATGACTCATTTTAAAAGATAACCAAATATTAATTGACCTTCATGAGTAACTTGGGGAAAAAAACTATTGAAATTTTCTTTCCAGGGATAGCTTCTCTTTTACTCATTCTGAAATATGGAATTAATTTACATCTTCAAAGAAATGGAAATTTTGGAATAGGTAATTTCAGTGTAAATAAACTAATACTTACAGCTTTCTTTCCAAGTTCAGTCTTTGACAATGTTAAGGATCCTGCAAGGTAGCATCCAGGTCCTGCCCCTTTAGGTATTCTAGTAAGAGAATTCAAAGAGGGGGAAATAAAGCAACAAAAGAGAAAGTTTCACAAAGACAATTAAGGGGAAAAACATCAAAACAATTGAATGAATTCCCATAGCTAAGATTTCAAGAATCAAAGGGAGAAATAAGATCAGTCTAAAATGATAAATGACAACATATTATAAATTTAGCCTAACATATTGTGTATAAGATGGGCATTAAGTACAAGCAATGTTATCACTTACTTATCATCAGGTAAGGAAGTAACAAAGAATGGCTGGTTATATTTGGGTGGTAATGTCAAATTGCTTGATTTCTTCTTTCCCAGAAGTGCAAGACTATGATTTTCATGAATATCTAAGCTCAAGGTATTAGACAATCTATGAGAAACAATAAATGGAAGATCTTTAAGACGTTCCAAATCACTGATTTGCTCATGGCGAATCTGTAGCCGAATTGTATAATCTCCTTTCTCCAGTTTCAAAGAATACTAAAAATAAAAAACAACATTTGGGTAAATTAAGTTTAACCAAGTAAACTGAAATCACAGTTAAGAGGATAAAGTGAAACAGTTACCATTTTCAGACTGCTTACAATATGTGAGGTACAGTGTAAGCCACTATACAAACATCTACCTATACACAAAGACCCTAATGCTCTGGTGAGCAGATAGGGATCATTTCAAGGTGCTCACATCTCTCTGATGATTTGCTTTCCACCTTCAGACAGGTGGAAGCAATGTGTAGGAAGGAGAAAAGCTATAAACAAAAAGCCATCCTGACCAGGGTCTGCAAGCGTTATCTTTGTCCTCTATCCCAAAACATGATTCATCACAACTACATGACAGAAAAAGTTGTCACAATCTGTTCAACAATGACAATAAACAACCTGGTTTAAAAAGTACTAAATGTAAAACTATGGCATTTAAAAAAAATATGAATATTATCATAACAAGAAATCATAGTTTCATTAGTTCAGGAAACAGCTTCTGTTAATTCTAAAAATTACTGGGAATTTTATACCTGATGTGGATAGGCATCGCCTGAACCCATCTGTCTTTTGTTCTGGTCAAAAATAATCCACAGCTGGCTGTCAAATTCTGATTCATATAATAATTCACAAAGTAGTGGGCAGCTTGGAGTTACTTCCCCACTCTTAGGCTATAAAGAAAAAAAGAAGAAGAATGATTAATTGACATGGTTTATGTATGATTTGGTTTTTTTTTTTTTTTTGAGACAGAGTCTTTGTTGCCCGGGCTAGAGTGCTGTGGCGTCAGCCTAGCTCACAGCAACCCTCCTGCCTCAGCCTTCCGAGTAGCTGGGACTACAGGCACACACCACCATGCCCAGCTAATTTTTTATATTTTTAGTAGAGACGGGGTCTCACTCTTGCTCAGGCTGGTCTCGAACTCCTGAACTCAAGTAGTCCTCCTGCTTCGGCCTTCCAGAGTACTAGGATTACAGGTGTGAGCCACCGCGCCCGACAGGTTTACATATGATTTCTAATACAGATTTTCAATATTGTTATTAACATCAGACTTTTTCATTTAAACATACTAAAAATACTTTCTTGTGCTAAAAAAAATTGTGAAACATAGAACATCTAGGATTTTGGCACTAATAAAAGACACTTTTATGGAGTTTTAAAAATACAAATCTAGCTATCTTTACTCATTAATAAGCAATATATATTCCTTAGGACCTCTAATTACTTCATAAAGTTGAAATCTGACAATTCACTGAAATCAATCATCTCCCTAACATTAAAACCAAACTGATACTGTGTTTCAACAAGTTTTACTGAAATCTCATCAATCCTACAAAATTCTTCCATCCAGCATTTCCACTGGTCTCAATTACTTTTACCACTCATCCGACCTCGGAGCTATTCTGTTCTTTCCCTGTCCTGATGCCTGCTTCACAGAAAGCAGGCAGGCCCAGCACAAAAAGGCATGTGGTATTTCTGAGACATCTAACTGTCCTTGGATCAGATGGCACCACTGGCCAGGTATCAGTATCAGTGATTATAAAAACTAAGGCTCAAGGCCAGGTCACCACTAAATTACACTTTGTGACTTCACACCTGAATGGTACTTAGATAATCATATATTATAACTTTCTAAAGAGTAAGTCCAAATTAATTCCATGTTAATTACTTCATTCCACTTATATATCTCATATATACTTTCTACTTTTGATTATATGAATCATAAACAAACACAGAAATTCACCATAAGGGTATACTTTATTAGGTAAACACTTACTTGATGAAAGTTGTATGTCAGGACCATCTCATAAAGTTGACGATTATTTGGCAAAACATCCCTTGATCCTAAAGGTTTTGTTTTTGCACTCACTGGCCTGTAATGAGGAATCACATAACTGATTTAACAGTTCACTGAATGAGACAAAAGTGTAAGTAACAAGAACTATAAAATGACAGATGAGCATTCCTGAAAATTGTCCTTTTCAGTATACTTCATAATATTTTAATCAGTAACTTATATAATTCTTTATTGACTGAACCACGGCAATACATACAGTTTAAATTTTGCAATAAATATTATAAAGATAATCTTTTCATGATAAAATCATTTTTAAGTGCTAACAAATAGCTCTCAACACAACCAAATCCCAACATGAGGGTGACAATTTCTAACAACTGTTGAAGGACAGGTTTTGATCTGAACCCTTCTATCTAAACTGCTGACAGTCCTACCCATGCACAACACAGGCCACCCCAGCCAGGCCACTCTAGCTCCCCGGTGCTGCTCACCACACACCAGGGGGCCACTTTGCCCTCATCCTGACTGAGTGAATGGTATTTACTCTTTTTAGTAGTCCTCTGAAGCAAGTTATTAAAGTACAGATTTTATAAAGGAGAACACTGAGATTGGGAAAATAAGTTTTAAATATAGTTTAAAATGTTGATAAAACTTCAAATTTAGTTCTAATTTTGAGAGTTTGGGGGAAAACATTAAGATGACAGAAACTAGATATACCTTCTTCAAAAGTTGAAGTCTTAAGTTTTATTGATAATTCTAGAAGGCAGTATATCTTTACACATTATTGTATCACTGACTACTATCCTTAATTGGTTATCTTAGTGCACTTATTACTAGGCTTCATGCTGATATGAGTTAAGGTTAGATTAAACAATAAAAATCAAATATCTTTCTACTATAGTGAGTGTGTGAACATAGGTCAAGGTGCCCTGCTTTCATAGAGAGCGCTGCTGAGGCACCAACAGCAGACTACAGTACTTAAGTTTCTATCATTCAATAAAACTTTCTAGTACTGTAATTTCTGAAAAAGACCAGACAAAGATTCAGAAAATAATGTCAGAGAGAATGTTAACTTGTTATTTTATGGCAAGAAATAAAAAGGTTAATGTCCACTGATCCTAAGTAGGCTTGACTGGGATGGACTATCCATCATACTTAACCAGCTTGTGCTGGTCAGGTGGGACAGTAAGGCTAGAAGCTGCTCCTGGGGCTGCCTCCCAGAGAATTGCAAAGATACATTCTCATCTCCAACATTCAGATGGATTAAAAAAAAACTGTTTTCAAAGAGTATAAGAGATTCCCCTCAATCAATATTCACTATTTGTAGCCCCTAAAATATGGAATGGTACCGTAGTGTTTGGACCCAGCTCTTCAAGGTTATGCAGGGAGCCAGATCTTCATATTTCAAGGACGACTGAACATCAAAACGGTTGATTCCTTCAGATGCATGCTACAAAAGATATTTACCATATTACTTTCTTAAACTTTATTAAGAAATTTTCCCATTAAAGTTTAAATCACACCAATGAAATTATTTGTCAATAATAAAAAGTAGTTGACATTAAAATTGATGTAAATGTTGTAGAACTTACAATGTTTAACTGAGGAGCAGTACACACTATTCCATGGAAAGAAATGGTATAATCAATGTTGACATCACTGAGACTTGCCCACCAACGAGCAATGCAAAATTCAATTGCTTTACCACCCTGCAAAAAAAATAAATAAAATAAACTATAAAATATAAATATCTTTTCTTATTTTTCATCAAATTATGGAATATAAATATTAGCTGTTTTAGAGCAATTCTATGTTTTAAACTTTCCTATTTGTAGTAAGAAAATGCAAAGAACTTTTATCAGCTATGCTAAGAGACAAATCACAGTTGCATAGATAGGATGTAGATATTTAAAGATACACAGTTATTTGACCATAATCTTACAGTTTTTGTCATGTAAGATCTGAGGCAGCTTTTGAAAGCACAATAATGGTGAAAAATAAGATGGAATAAAAAATTAGGACCAAGAGAAAAATAATTAAGAATAATGACAAGAGAAAGGATACTGTAATTTTGTAAGTTATATTCAATAGCTACAGTTGAGTTTTGGGCTCAGAGATGCCTACCAACCAAAGCAAAATGAAATCATGGTCACATATAAAAATAATAAAATAAGGACAAACTGTTTTAAATCACTAAGTGTTTTAGCACTAAGTTTTAAATTAAATTTTCTAGTAATCAGTGAATTAGAAAGTTTAAAAAGATGAATCATGTCACAGTGATCCATAGAAGAATACAAATGAAAGTAACCAGAAACATAAGAGATAAGGGGGAAAAAAATCACACAATCAACTGAAAACAAAAAGTAGAAGTTTAAGAAAGAACATCAGTACCTTCACCTTCTATGGAAGAAAGACTAGTCATCACTTCTAGCACCAGAGATAAGACTGGAGATCTCATATTATTTGAGATAACTTAGACATGAAACAGCAGCAACTTAACCTCAGAGATTCTTAACAACAGGGTATTAATAAAAGAACTGACATATACAAAAGTCTTAAAGAAGGAAATATTCTATTTTGCAATAAGGAAGCAATCTAAATCAGGGTCTAAATTATGAGGTATCACAATCTACCAGTCTAACACTTTTCTTTGACTAAATTATTCAAAAATTAAAGAGATGAATATTTACCTCCAATCGGTTTTAAGTACCCTAATTAGACTTCCTATCTTCCTACTTCATTTTTTTTTGTATTAACAAAATACACAGTTCCAATGTGCTCTGAGTAGAAACTACACAATTAAATTCAAATACTTAGTCTTAGCCTGTACCAAAAAGGAAAAATAATTATTTCAGGATTTCAAATTGCAATTAAACTTACTAGGACAGGAAAAGCTTCAGTCAGTGTTCCTTTCTCTGGGAGGGAACAAAACTTATAGAATTCATGACTTCGATATGCTCTTTGCTTCACAAGCTGTACTGCATGAAGAACAAACTTGGCTGATACCTCAGAAGAACATGAACACACTGTAACTTCTAAAATAACAGGGAAAGAAGCAAAGTTTTAAACTGTTAAGACTTAAAATGGACATAGAGTAGTTTTAATAATTTCTACTTGTTTAGGGAATATTATATCAAAAATGAAAGGATATTCAAATGAAATTTGCAAACTTCCTTAAAAAGAATCAACAGAATGTTAGTAAAGCTAGAAAGGTATAAGATTTTCTTTGGGAAATACATTGGTATAAAAATAAACCACCACCATGCTACAAACACCAGGAAACAGCAGCTGTCCACAGATACACAACTATTCTCCTAAATAGGTACCTTTTAAAATCCCTTTCTTCTTGTTTTAGCTGAAAACCAATCAATTCCTGATATAGAGTATTATAATTTGTTATCATGCCTCAAAATTCCATTAGTACCTATTTATTCAACTTCATTAATAACTTTTCCTAGTCTCTCCCTCTTTACTTGTGTCCTGTTTGCTCCTAGAAAATATGACCATCAGAACTATATATGCTTAGCTTTACTCTGAGACAGAGCTGGAGAGAAGCCAAAATCACTGTGAAGCAAGAACCGCAACTTATCTAAAGAATACATGCTTTAATTCAAGGGAACTGGGAACTGAAGCAAGGCTCAATCCATTGGTTCACAAAGCCAAGTGGGCACAGAGCTTTTGAAACCTTGCCAATTGCCAAGAATACAAAATCTAATCTAATGAGACTATTTCTAATTATTTGAAATAGAAATCATCTGTAGATTTCTAATCTAAGACTGTTAAATGCTCTAAGCTACTTTCATTCTAGATCATTTGATAAATTTTTATTTAAAAAACTATTTTCAATACTTACCTAAATAAATCATAATTAGGGCATTATAATTACTGACATTTACCGCTAAACAACTTCAATTCACTATTAACCACAGATTTTTATTCTTTAATATTAATTACTAGTGTATGTTTTACCAGAGCCTTGAGCTGTTAAAACTTCAAGGAGCCCTGTGTGAATGATACCACACAGCTATTCAATGCAGCAATTCTGACTCTACCCGCTAGAAGAACTGTTAAGTGTATGAATGTAATCTCAACATGGATGAGCTATAACCAAGGACTTTATAAAATCTCTAATCTTTTCAATATGAGAATAAACAATATTTATAGTTCAAACAGAAGGTCAGATAATTAAGAAACCTGCCCCAGGTAACCATTAGTGTATGGCAGAGTCTGGATCAGAACCCAGACTTGTCAGTGTCCAAAGCTCGTGCCTTACTACTACTCCATGCTGCCTCTCTCTAACCAAGTTCTCTTAATCGCAAAGTAAGTAAGGAGTTTAGACTAGATGCTCCTCAGGCACTTCCTAGTGAAGAGGTCTCTAGAAGCAGAGTCCTTTTCTATGTAGCTCACAATCATAGCCCTTTAAAAAGGGCCTGGCACACAGATGATACATATAAAGATGTTTAACAAATTAGTCCACATTATCCACAGAAGGCTATCAGTGCTGCAATAGCTCCATTGTTACCCAGTGTGCACGTTAACAGTCTATACTGGACCCTGTTCAATTAGTTGCTTTAACTCTCAGCTTTTGCTATTCACTATTTTGCCCTTACCCAGTTGTATAAAACAAGAAAAGCCTTCCATTTCCTGTGCTATCAAGTGACAGACAGATGGACTGCATATAGACAGATGACCAGAAGATGGTATGGGGAACCACAAAGACAATTAGCTCTTCCCAAACTAGCTCTCATATGATTTCATTATTTCATCTTGAATAAGTTCTTAGATGTAAATACATCTCTATTGGCATATGAGTACAAAAATACATTCCTAAGTCAAATACAAGCCATTTTTACTAATGGCACCTATCTACCTTATAGGTTCTGATGGGAATAGATGAGATATAATTTGTGTAAAGTGCCTAGCAGAGGGCCCCAACCCAAGAAGTACCAATAAGGTTGGCTACTAATTTAAATTGGGTGACACTTTCTTGACTGCCCACATTTCTATCAATGTGAGTGCGCTCTGACAGTTTACATTCCCCACTCCCAACAATGACTTCTGAATTACATAATTAGGACACAGAACTTGCAGAGGAAAATATGGTATACTCATATTTTATGCTGTATAAAAGCATGACATGATTACTCTCATAGGACTGTAATATATAATTCAATAGTACTGTTTTAAGTAATCATTTACTCTCAAAATTTCAGAGACACTAAAGTGAAAATCTTTTATGAACTTACAATTTGTTTATAGAGCTTCAAAGATTGAAACTCCATTTCTAAAATTCTAAAAGTTTGACAGTTTCAGGTTTAAGCAACAGCTGCTCTGGTTAAACAGATTTGTAGCTTTAAAAAAAAAATTGTTTTTGAGATGGCCTAGATAATATGCTGTATGAGCCAGCAAAATAGTACTAGATTTAAAAAAAAAATTTAAAATCTAACAGCAAATCTAAGGTACTAAATACATATAGTATTATTATGAGAAAAGTATGTGTTGGTAATAAATAAACTTCACATAAATCATTATACAGATAGAACGTACATGGAGATAAGTGGTCAAGACAGACTTTTTTTTACTTACCAGCCCATGTTGCACCTTCAGGTACCTCAATAAAATGCCTTCGAATCTGACCAGGTTTAAAGTGTACATCTGTAAAGGCTACATCATAATGTGATGATTCATTTACTCTGAAAATAAAAATAAATTATTAAATGTGATTCTCTCATAAAACAGCTTTATATTTATAATAAGCCCACTGGTACTCTAGATTTTATTGAATAAATGCAAGAGAACAGTTCACTAGAAACAAATACAGGGACTTAAAAGCTGGTTACAAAACAGTATGCACAACATTCAGTTTTTGCAACATGTTAACAAAGATAACCTCTGGATAGCAGAGTACAGATAATTCTTTCTACTTGTCTATTTTGTAATTTGTAAGATACATACATACACACTATTAAAAAAGCTCTTTTTTGTTAAAGGAATTTTACAACATTCACAGAATTTTCCAATTACCAGATTCCGAATGATAGTGAGTCCTAGATATTAAAATCAAGGGTAATGTTTTGTGTCACTGACACTGTCTTATTGCTATGAGACTGGTTTTAAATTAAGCCCCTCTTGTAGCTTCAAAATGCTTGCATGCTGTAAAATAGTAAAGAAGAAAGACAAACTACTTTCAAAGCATTTTTGTAAGCAATCAATGAAACATAAAGGTCAAATGTATAACCACATGCCATGGAAACTAAGTAGATGCTAGAGACAAATTCTTGTCTGTATGACATTTAATGAGTACCTACACTACATAGGAGGGACTGTTATCAGGAGCTACAAATATAACAATGAAGAAAACCTGAGCTTTTGCCCTACACAACCTAGTGGGGAGAGAAAAACCATCAGAGACATTTAACATAAGATGCTCCTGGTTGACAGGATGCATTAGGGGAAAATGGGTGAAGAATACTTGTTCGTTCAAAGGGAACCTGGGAAAGCTTCCTGAAGGAGGTGATGTATCAGCTGATTCCTGAAGGTCTTATAAATTACCCTGTCTAAATTCCTACTGGACTCTGAGGGAATATATGGCTGAGAATTTAACTGTTGTGCAATGTTTCCATGTGTATGCCACTTTTTAAGTTTAATCTACTCAATTTCAACCTATGTTTCTCATGGGCTGAGACTTGTTACATACTTAATATTTGCCCAAATAACAAATTCAACAGAAATTGTTAACTTAGAACTTTGACTTGTTTCCAGTACTCTCATATAGCCAATCTCACCACTGATCTACTGAACAATTTGCTTTATTTTGTACATATTGTATAACAGGCTCCATGTAGGAAGGAGTAAGATATAGTCCCTGTGTCTTCAGTGGTCTCACAGTCAAATGGCATATATAAATTAAAAAGTTACAATATATTGGCTAATGTCTGGTTCAGGGGCATGTAGAAAGTGCCACGAGGCAGAAAGAAGGGACTCCTTTTATCCAGGGAGGACCAGGAATGTGCCTGGTCAATAAGTTAAAAGACAGGCAATCAAAGCAAATTTGTGTAAAATGCACAAATCCCAAGGAAACTTGGAGTATCAGAATCAGTGAGTTGGTTAAAATGTGTAATTTGTTGTATGGAATGATAGGAAACACTGGCTGAGGCTATAAGTGCGAGGGTTCATTGTTTACTATTTTAAGAAGCTTGAATCTGACCCTTGGAAGTACTACTGAAATATTTTAAGCAGGAAGTAAAATGACCAGAGTCCATGGCCCTAGGGTGGATAAGATGGAAATTTAGAAGCCTAGAAACATTAAATGCCTAGAAAAGTGGAAGAACCAGGAGAAAAGAATAACCCCAGACACAGGGGGACAAAAAAGGCAGGGATGGATAGGGATGAAGTAGTATTGTCAAACCCTGAAGAGGGACTGGGTAAGGTGAAGGCTGAGTTATCCTCTCAATTGGGCAATGAAGAGGTCATCAGTAACCCTGACAGTTTCGAAGGAAGAGCAGGGCAGATGCCAAGTGCCATCACTTGTTCTCACAGTTAACAAGGAATGACATGGCTGACTCACACCACCTGAAAACGCTAACCAGTAACATAATTAAGACTACATCCCAAATATTTAGTTCTGGACTAGTAATCTATTAAAAGTCTACATTACTCCATAAATAGTTATTAAAAACTTCAATGTAACAGTAGACTGTGAATAACCTGTTACTTACTTTGCTGCTATAACTGCAGTGATCGGAACTCTGAACAGAGGACCTGCATTAGGGGATGCTATATCATAGCCACATACCTTGAAAAAAGAAAGGTACGTTTCAATATTCAGAAACAAACTTTTAAAAGAGAAGAAAAAAAGGTATAATCTTTTCACAGAATAAATTAATTCCATCTTAAAAGTTAAAGGTTGTCAGCACAAGGCGATACCAATTTCCCAACACTAAATCACACAACAGCAAACAGCCCAAACAAATACATGTATAACTATCTCTGACTAATTCAGGCTAATGGGGAAATGAGGCATCAAGTACAAAATAAATAATTTTAATTGCTCTCAACTGAAAATCAGCTCAAACTAGTATTACAGACAACTTTGGAAGCAGAGATACTGTTCCATGCTTATTTACAACTACTGTTTAAGAGATGCTTTAGACATCTGAGTATTTAAAGGTAACTGCAGCCAGGATTACCTGACTAAACAATGACCTAAGTAAAAAGGTTCTGCTGTACCAATTCTCTCCCTTTGCTGCTTTACAAAAAGACATGATATTCTTAATGTATTTCACTGCTTAAATGGATACAGATATACCAGAAGAGCAGTAAAATTTTGGAAGTAAAAAGGTCTGTTTCTTAACAAGAAAGCAATACATTGCAAATATACTTTGGATAGTTTATTTTTAACTTTTAAACATTTTAAAGAGTAAAGAAAGTAAAAATGAAGACATGTCAATACCTCTGTATAATGCAATCCTTCTCTTAAGCCCCTGGGATCCACACGTATGTTAATGTGTCTACATTGATTCATGAGTTCCAAATGGCTGGGACACTGAACCCAAGATGAATTTGAAGTTAAAGCTAAATGAAGCTGAAGGGATATTTTTTCAGAGTTTTCTGGCATTAAAAAGACCAAAAGTTAAAAATTAGTATTTTTTCCTTTTCTTCCATTTAAAAAAGTTCTGTCTTCTCTTAAAAAAATTCAGCAACTTAATTTAATTGATTGTAAAATGTACCCCAAACATGGCTTAAATAAAACAGTCACAGAATCTTCCTTATGTTTCAGTACAATCACGATCCACTCATACTTTCACTAAACACTAGTATGACTTAAAATACATTTTAGTGGATATTTTTCATTACTGTGTGCAGATAATAGCATCTGACTGAATGAAAACTACCAAATACAAAGTGAAGACTATTTTTATTTATACCTAATTGAGCTGCAGTTCTCTTTGGCTGCTTCTACTTTGCACTTTCCAACTGAAAGCTCTATCTTCTACCCAAGCAGTCAGTTAAAGTGGAAAAGAAAAGGAATTTGATGTTTTATTATCCACAATGTAATAAAAATATGTTACTGAAGGCCTATTCTACATTTTTTCCTCAGTAGTCAAGATGTTAATCGCATTTCTATTGAACTGGGATCCCAAACTGTTCTACTATTTTCCCTTGAATCTATAAGATTTAAAATAATCATACTGTCAAATTCATGCTTTCTTTTCAGAACACAGGCTGAAACAGCATTTCTCTACTGTGGTATCATTCAAACCGCAAATGTGAACCCTTCAGCTTATCGCAGCCTATATCTGACCTGTGTTCTCTGGAAATACAGGTTCAATGCCAACACCGTGATCGGAAGGTGCAGCCACCTGGACAGGATCTCGGAGGTAGATGCCACGGTTAGTTCCAACAGTAACAGTGAAACCTAATTTGTTAGCGAATGATGTATTTTGAATGAGGTAGTCATAGGCTTTATCAACCTAATTAAAAGAATATAAATGGTTGAGTCAAGAAAATACTTTGTTACAATTTACCAAACCATTTGATTTCAGCTGAAGCAGGTGCAAACAAAAAGCTTCCATATGCACCTCATTAAACTACCCATTCATTACCCCAACTAAGAGGACCATTTTATATTTTTAGACACCAGTTGCATCTTCTACTCTCTCTTTATTCACACTGTTGCTCTCAAAGGATTAAATTTAATAACTGATGATCCCTGTGCCATTATGACTGACCAGTTTTTGACCTTCTTTCCTTTGAATTTCCAACCTCTACATGGCCTCCATCTGTTATATTTCTCCATATTAGTGCAACGAATTTTCTTAACTATAAAATTTGTTTTTGTATCCTTTCTGCTTACAGTTCTACTATGGCCACAGAATCTAGAATTTAGATACGCTGAATCACTGTTCTAATAGAAAATATTATCCAGTAACATCTAAGACATTATCTTAATGATGCTTTACAACCCGTTTTTCATACAGGCAACAATACCTGAATAATACCATGTCCTTGGGCAAATACTTCTATATTGTCAGCTTTCACTGCAGTGTTTTCTAGAGCTCTTCTGACTGAGTGCACTGTGTAGTCAACATTATTAGCTTTCAGACCTAAAATTAAAAGACAAAAACAAGAAAAGCAGTGTTAGAGAACTCACTATCTGAAACCCTAGTTACCCTGAACCAGCGTGATGACATGCAGACTCTCTGGTTTTGTGTTTCAACACTCATTTTTTGATCTTTTTTCAAAGTGACTTAAACAGTCTGAGTCAAACTGCTTGCATCACACTGAGACTTTGCTCCACAAGTCACTGCATGTCCATTAGGCAGTGGCATTAATGCAGGTTATGCAGAGGTAATATAAATGTACAAGCATACACCTAAAGGCACTGGAATGACATTTTTCTTTAAAAGAACATGGTTGTTGGCAGTGGTTTTCAACACAATTGCACATTATAAACACCAGGGCAATTTAAGCAAAAAGAATGCTGAGGACTCATGACAGACCAATTAAAGCAGAACCTTTGAGGACTGGATCCCAGGAATTCCTACTTATTAAAAGCTTCCCAGGTGATCCTAGGGTACAGCTAGGTTGGGGAAAACATGGAAGCCATCAATTCATAAGCCTTTTTATTTTGACTGTTGTTAGAGATAAAAGATGATTACTATACCATTCTTCTCCTTTCCAGAACTCATCAAACTAAACTATGATATTTTAAGAAACAAACAACACAAGCATGGAAACATAATGATGCTAAAAGAGCAAATCAAGAAAGTGACCAATTTTGTCAGTGAGAAACTTAAAAAAGTGAAGCTCCATCAGAGGAAATAACAGATAAGCTGGGTCTTAAAGAACGTACAGGAGTTTGCAAGGTCAAAAAAATGACAGAAAGGACTTCTAAGCAGAGAAAGCAGTATACCCAAAGACGGAGGCACGAAAGACCTTGAAATATTTGGTGAGGTTGAATAGGACTAGAAAGTGGATAGAGTCACATCAGAGATTATTATCCTAAGAGTTTGGACTCAATCTGGTAAATAATGTGGCACTGACAGGGGTTTTTAAATAAGTGGTATATAATCACTGGCTTGTGTTGGTAGTTCTGTGGCACCAGTGTGAATGGACCACTTTGGGGAGATGTGGTGAGCAGAGGAGAGAGCTATGATGGTAAGGAAAGGGGTGAATAAAGGAGTCAGGGATGAGACAACTGGAAGAGGAACATTTTGAGGTGGAAGCTTCAAAACAGCATGGCTATCCTGACTCTGCGTCCTAGATTCAACCTGATGACACCCTATTTAATACTGCGCACCACCTTAGAAATCCCTACTTCTCTATGTACTTCATTTTGCTCCAGAGCATTTATTTCTAACGTGTAACATAATGGTTATTTATTTTGTTCAAACTCTGTCTCCCTTAACTATAGTATAAACTCTATGTGGGCAGATATTTTTGATGTTTTATTCAATAATTTAGCCCCAGAGCTAACATACTCCTTGATAGTCATTAAGAGTAGACAGCCAATAAATATATTGCTGAATGAAGTCAGATTCAAATTGTCATTATCATATTAATTATTTTCTATCTTAAACTTTACTTTGTGCCCTAGGACATTACCAATTCTACCACATGTTCTGAAGAGAACTTCAGAAAACAAAAATACTGGTCTGCAGTAAGGTAAGAGAGTAATAAGCAATGTCCTTACCTGAAAGTATCAGGGCAATGCCTCCACATGCATTAGGGGAAGACATAGATGTCCCATTCATTAGCTGAGTCCCCCTCAATGTCCAGTTAGGAACAGAAGCAATGGCTCCTCCTGGTGCACTGATGCTCACGCCAAGGGCCCCATCAGCACTAAAAAGAAAGCCATTGAAGTTTGCTTATGGTGGTAAAAGTTGGGGACACTTGGACATTCTTAAGGAAGCTACTGGTCAAATCAATTATAGTACAATACTATGGACTATTTGCAGTTATTACAAATAATGACAAAGATACTACTATGGAAAATCAGTGGGGAAAACATATCCAGCACAGCTATTTCCCCATATGCAGCATTTTTTTCCTTATAAATCTCTGTGTGTCTGGGCTTACGTGTGACAGGCCAAAGGTGTCAGTTATATTTACAGAGAGAAAATAAATGAATGTTATTGCTGAGATTTCTTAATTAAAGTACTTCTCTCTTATCTATAATAAGTAGATTTCCTTTTTTAAATTTAATATAGCAGCGTACAATAGAAATATAATGTAGGCCACATCATGTAATTTTTAATTTTCTATAAGCCACATTTTGAAAAACAAGATTTTAAATTTTAATAATATATTTTATTTAACTAGACACATCCAAAATATTATTTTAACACATAATTGATAAGAAAAAAAGAGTTTACATTCTTTTCTGTACTAAGCCTTCAAAATCTGGTGTACATTTTATACCTATAGCACATCTCAATTCAGACTAACCTCATGGGACTGGTGGCTGCCACACTAGACAACTCAAGTCTAACAGAACTGCCTAATTGAGGACTTCAGCTAAGCAAAGTCTAATGACTTAAAGCGCTCACGGTTCATGATCACATTCTCATCCAACACAAGCTCTGTCCTCTGTCTCAAGTAAAGAAATAACATATTGGCATACTTTCTCCTCCCTGGAAAAGTGGCCATAAATTTCCCACAGAGGTTGCTAGACTCTCCCTCAACGATTCGTCCCCCAACTGAGTGAACTATTTTTGTTCCTGACTAGGAATCAATCCTAGGGCAATTAATTTGGTTTCACAGTTTTTACACAGAGCTTACAGCAATGCACATTTGAAATGGGTTGGTGGCACCCCTTTTAGTGAAGATCTTAGAACAAATATTAGGTAAAAAATCTATTGACCTTAAAGATGTTCATGACTCACCATTGCTGAGTGACAAAAGTAGGTTATAAAAGTGTCTGAACAGTGAGACCTCCCATTTATGCATAGAAGAATGACAAAAAGGATGTTCATCAAAACGTCACCCGTACGTATCACAGATAATGAGATTTAGGGTGATTTTTACTTTGTTGTTTGCACTGTCTATATTGCCTAGTGATGTTCATAGTGAGCAATGGGTATTTTACAATTGGAAAAAAATAACTGGAAGAGTCATGGATTCTTTTTTGCTTTCACATGGCAAACTTCATAAAGATAGACATGAATCTGAACTGACCAGTTCCTATTGTTCTTTATTAATTTTCTACTGGCCTGTTAAAGCGGCAAATCATAGAGCATTTCTAGCTATTTAAATCAGCACTAGAAAAATGAGTTGCATGAAATGTATTTACTTAAAATTTAAAAACACCAGTGATATTTTTCTTCTAAGTTATAATATACAATTCAAAAATATCAAATTGAAAACCTGTTTATGTAGACATTATTTGGTAGTATGTCATTAAGAAACACGCAACACATATATGTAACCTAAACATTTGTAACCCTGTAATATGCTGAAATTTAAAAAAATTAAAAAAAGAGAGATATGCAACACTTGCAGACACCTGGAAGTAAACGCTGCGTGTCTGACAGTCAGTGCTGACCAAGAGGCAGTGTTTTCCAAAGAGTACAGAACACACTCTGTTCAGTGATCATTAGTCAATGATTTATATATTTTATACTGTATAATAATTATGTCTAATAATTAAACCAAATAGTTTGCAACATTTCATTTCAAATATAGTAAACATGAAATAAAGTCTCTCAATTCTTAGAACATTTGATTTGTGAATCATTATTTGCTTTAATCCAAACCTCTCCCATAATTCATTAACTCCTTGGTGTTTTCTTAACACCTTTTGGACCACATAGAAATCTCTAAGACAAACGCCAGGGACCGCACGTTTTTGGGCAAACTGTACGTTATTTAAATCATCATAACTACAGATCATAATGCACTTTAGGTGTTGTTTTTCAATAATTATAACATTTTTATTTACAAAAACAATTAAACAACTAATTAAACAATTAAAGTTCCTAGTACTTTTTTAACGTATGGTACTGCGTAAAACATTTATTTATTATGTCACCTTTCTTCATTCTTGATGTGTTCATTTTCAAATTTGGCGGTAAACCTCTACTCTCCCTAATGGACAAGACAGTGTGTTGACATCTAAGGTCCCTAACAGATGGCGTGCGAAACACGAGAAAACTCGTGAGTGGTCCAAAAGGTGTTAAAATAATTCTTTAAATGTTCTATGGCAAATAAGATTGGCAAAGGCTCTTTTAAACATTCTCTAATACTTTTTTTCTAAACATTCTCTAATAACTTCATTAACTATAAGACAAAATTTCAAATTTCAAAATCAATTTTAGAAGAAGAGAATTAAGTTTATTATTTATTTATTTATTTTTTTGGATACAGAGTCTCACTCTGTTGCCCGGGCTAGAGTGCCATGGTGTCAGCCTAGCTCACAGCAACCTCAAACTCCTGGGCTCAAGCAATCCTTCTGCCTCAGCCTCCCGAGTAGCTGCGACTACAGGCAAGTGCAACAATGCCTGGCTAATTTTTTATATATATTTTTAGTTGTCCAGCTAATTTCTTTCTGTTTTTAGTAGAGACGGGATCTCACTCTTGCTCAGCCTGGTCTCAAACTCCTGATCTCAAACGATCCTCCTGTCTCGGCCTCCCAGAGTGCTAGGATTACAGGTGTAAGCCACTGTGCCTAGCTGAGAATTAAGTTTATTAATTTGATACTTTTATCAACTGAACATAAAGCAGAAATTTTTGCTAATTTTTCACTCTTATTCCTAGTCACTCTTATTCAGTGATGTTAGTTGGGCTGACAAGGGTGGTCTATGGAGATGATATAAGGCGATGCTTTCTGACCCATATGGAGATCCACAGCCTGATTGTTTTCAATTACAGTTTATAAAAAACTACTAAATTTATTCTTTAAAAAGGAAATTACCTTAGAGAAGACTAGGAAGGTATTTGTAACTCAGAGAATTGAATATAACATTATCACATTTGATCTGATCCCAACCAATTTTTCTCATTTTATCTTCCAATATTCTCTACTACCTCTTTTATACTTAAACACACCCAACTCCTAGTTATTCCCTCAAAAATTTTACATTAAAACCTGCTTATCTTTGGTTTCATGTTACTCTTGGCGTATCTGTCTCTCAACATCCTATCCATCTTTCAAGGCCAACTTGAATACCATCTCCCCCATGAATGGTCCAAGTGATTGCTCCTACCTCTGTAGTCCCATCATCCTAAAATGGCATTTTGAATTCAGATCATCAACTGTTCATTTACGCCTTGCCTGCTGCAGGAACTAAAGTATCTGCTGAACTGAATTCAAAGTCTATTCTTTTTCTAAATTAACTCCAAAGAGGTAGAGATGAATTAAAACAGGCTTTATTTTTCAGAAGTACCTGTACCACTGATGTCATAATGAGGGATTATATAAATGTGAACTTAATATATCTCTTTAGAAAGATAATCAGTTCCTGGAATCAGAAAAATATAGTTCATAGAGGGTTTCCGGGAACCAAAACAGATGAACTTCATTTGTCAATCGGAATCTGCTTACTTATGGATCTCACCCAAAATTGTTCAAAGCAGGTCATAACTTAAAAACATGAACACTGGTATGCAGTGGTATGCTGCACTGGTATTTAGGGATTTTGTTTCATTGAAGTTCAAATATCAAAATTATTTAAAACAAGGCCATCACTATTTTTTAAGGATAATCAAGTCCTTATTTTTGCTTTAGATCCCAATGAGGGATTATGAATACAGGCGTAAGAATTTATACTCAGAATAGTTATGTTATCCACCTAACAATGAAGCGATTATTTTATTTAATTATCTGTCCCTGAGATGAGACTGCTAATCGAAATGAAAATACTGAAAAAATTAAAAGCCAATAGAAGGGAACATCATCTAAAATTCTGCCCTTCCCAATCATGTAAAGTTTAACCAAATACATATAATGGTCCCTGGACTACTTTCACCTACCTAGGGCCCCTAGAAGACCATGTATATTGATTTGCAGGTAATTTCTCTCTCAACGAATATTCGGCAACCATCATATCAGGAGAAACATAAGCACCAACACCTGTGGAATGAATTTTATCATTAACAAAAGAAAGCCAAATGTGTATCTTATTCTAAATCTACTGTTTGCTGGGATTAATTGCTTAATCTCTCTACACTAGTCCTGTTTTATAAAACAGAAAGATGAAATTTAATAAGGAAACAAGGAAGTTTACTATGTACCAGACTTTATACTAAGTACTTTGCTTTTGGGTATAAACATAACTATCTTCTAAAATTATTTAATGGATTAAATATAACGTACCTAAAAGTATCATCTGTACCCCTATTGAACTACTTTTCTCCAGTCTATTTTAAATTACAATAAACTCTAGATATGCTGGTTCCCATACTAGACTGTAAGTTTCCTGAGGACACAGTTAAGGTTTACCAGTATCTTGCATGTAGTGGAGATAAAATTAACTTTTGTTTAACTGTCATTTTTTGTTTACTTGTTTTTAAACAAATCTATTTCTAAAACGGGAAACTAACCTATCACACTTGATGTAGTTCCACCTGGACAACCGACTGTAGAAAGGCATGGACCGTTATTTCCAGCACTTGAAACATAAATTATGTTGTGCTTCCACACTGCTTCATTAATTACTTCACAAATTCTCCTGAAAAAGAGAGAATTCCTTTGAACATATAAACTGTCCCATTTTTCAAGAAATACATTATAATATATAATTGAAAAAATTTTCAAATATAGTTTATATAATAAAATAAACTAAAATATGAGTTCTAAATTGTAGAATTGAACAGTAACTATAAATAAGGGAGTGTGCATTAGAATCACTCAGCAGACATATTCAAACTATAAACATTCTGCTTCTATTCCCAAAGTGTTTATAGTACCAAAACCTTGTTCAAATATATGAGTACATAAATTTTGGCAATTACACCCTTGGTGGAACATGATACAGCCATTCTAAGTGATACACCCCAGTTGGGTTTTAGCATAGAGAAGGAGTCATAAGGACAGATTAAATGTGGGAAAAATGCTAGATGCCAAATTTAACATATATGGGGAAATATACTACAATACTAAAATCATAGCAGTGTTGGCAATAGGTGTTCCATTTCCATCCCCCACTTAAAATAATGTATTCAGAAGAAACTCCTCAGATGATTCCTCTACATATTTGTGAGTAGAAATTGTTTGACTAAAAGAACAACCTTTAGTGGCAAAAGTAAATTAGGACACTAGGAAAAACTCAGCTAAGATTTTAAAATATAAGAAATCTGGTTAGAGTTTGACAGTAAACAAGAAAAACTTGCTGACATTAAAGGACATGAAGTTAGATAATAATGAAGAAGAAAATGGAGTTAACATAAAAAAGGTGTAGGGCCACAGGACTCTTCCAAATTATAAGCATGAATATCCAAGCAAGGAAAAAATATTAGAGAAAGAAGAATTTAAAAGGATGAATATCAAAGGAAAGAAAGAAATACACATATGTAACTAAGACAATAAAGTGAGAAGAGATGTGGCAAGATTGCATTAAAGAATGAAATGACTGAGGATGACAGGGTACATGTTACAACAGCAGTAAGCTGTTGTCTCCCAAGAAACCCAGTACCAGTTATTTGAGAAAATTAAATAATCTCATAAGAACAAACTACCGGATCTGGCTTGGTAAAATTTCCACTCTGATAAGACATTCTTCAGAAAGCTGATAATTGGTATTTGCATGGCTTGGTGGTGGGAGTAGGGGAGAGACAGTCAATAAGTAAGTAAATACTAGAGATAAAGTAATTTCAAATAGTTATTACTGTGAAGAAAAAATGCAAAGTAACATAATGTCAAGGCCACAATGCTGGGTTTGGCAGTGAAAGACACTGAAGATAAAACGAAGAAGAGGAGGGGTGTGTGAGATACACTAGGATGGATGGAGGAGACGTGGACACCGAAGATGTGGAGACAGTGAACATACACAAACAACAGGAAGTTTTGTAGACCAGGTGCAAGGTCACTGTAGGGTACAGCAGGGTTTCAGCAAGTCTGCGGGGGGGGGGTCTGTCAGGTATGTAGCTTCAGGGTGCTTATGAAATGAGTAATTATAATGATGGGGGGACCATTAGATCTAATCTGGCTGGGAAGGAGGTGAAGATGCAGCGGAGTCAACAGTGAAAAAGTACCAGAAGGGTCTGTGGTTTGCAAGTCTCTGAAGAAGGGTTAGGGTGGAGTAATCAAGTAAGAGCTACAACGGACAGCAAAGGAATGCTTGTAATCGAAATTTCAGGCCAGCTGCAATGAATGGCATTAACAACATCAAAGATATGACCACGGGAATGGGGGGGGGCCCTGAGGTCCAGGAGACATACAGTTATTATCCAAGCACTGTGACTGCTCTTTTTTCCATCGTGACATTTAATCCATTTATGAAAAACATTTAAAACTCCTTACCAGCTAAGTTTCTATGGCTAACAACTATGAAAAAACACTCACCCAGAATTTGGCCAGTGAGTTGCTTCTCCATAGCTGTAGTTGACAAGATCACACTTATGATTTATAACTTCTATCATCTATTAAAAACATGAAGAGTTTAGTTTAGGCAGCAATTTACAGAAACAGATTAGGCAGTAAAATAAAGGTAGGTATATATGTAATCCTACAGTTTCTGAGCCAATCACATTCTAATTTATAAGTTACTTGCAGGCATATCACTATGCGTTTGAACATATAAACAAACAAAAACAAAAAGATAAGAGGAGACACATAATAGTCAAAAAATAAAAACTAACATTTCCAGAATGGAGTGAGGTTAGAGGTAGAGGGAATAGAATGGTCCTTACTAGATTCTAAAATCACTCAAGTTAAAGTAAAATATAATTCGTATGTTAAAATGAAGTACTAGCTGAGGTTTTACATTCCCTTTAGTCTGACGGAACAAGCTGGGTAAGAGGTGCTTTAATTTTTTTGTAACAAGTATCTCAAAATTGCTTAGTAGGGGAGAAATTTACTAGAAATGACAAGTATAAAATAACTTTTTCACAAAGTCAAAGCCAAAAAACTTTATCCTAATAATTTTTAATAAAAATGATTTTGAAATACATTTTTTTTCTTTTTAAAACAAAGTCCTGTACACCAAATATAGTTCAATGTATTCTCAGTAAACCAGGAGTACTTTACAAACCCAAAAATATCCAAGATCATTAATCTTCTAAATCAACAACTCAAATACTCACAGCTCTTATGAGGCCTGTGCCTGTTTCCATTGTGCTTAGCCTTGTATCACCAATCTTGATGGAAAGAATTTGAGCACCGGGAGCTATCCCATTCCTTTCAGGTTCTTCTGGAAAATGCCCAGCAGCTATACTAGCTACGTGTGTCCCATGAGCTCCTGGAGACAAGGATGGGGGTGAGTGACAAAATATTCTCACAGACTGAAAGTTTTAACAATTCAATTCAATTTGCATATTATTTTTTATTTTTATTATTTTTTTTATTTCAGCATATTATGGGGGTACAAATATTAGGGTTATGTATATTGCCTATGCCCCCCTCCCTGCTCAAGGCAGAGCCTCAAGCATGACCATCCCCCATATGTTGCACATCTCACGCATTATGTTTGTATATACCCATCCTCTCCTCCCCCCACCCACCCGCCCAACACCCGACAAATGTTATTCCTATATGTCCACTTAGGTGTTGATCCGTTAATACCAATTTGCTGGTGAGTACATGTGGTGCTTGTTTTTCTATTCTTGGGATACGTCACTTAGTAGAATGGGTTCCAGCTGTATCCAGGAGTATACAAGTGGTGCTATATCACCATTGTTTCTTAAAGCCGAATAGTACTCCATGGTATACATATACCACATTTTGTAATCCACTCTTGTATTGATGGGCACCTGCGTTGTTTCCACAACTTTGCAATTGTGAACTGTGCTGCTATAAACATTCGAGTGCAGGTGTCTTTTTCATAGAGTGATTTTTGTTCTTTTGGGTATATGCCCAGTAATGGGATTGCTGATCAAATGGTAGATCTACTTGTATCGCTTTAAGGTATCTCCATATTGCTTTCCACAGAGGCTGAACTAGTTTGCAGTTATTATTAATCATTATAAAAATAATCAACATATACTTTGATCTATATATCTTAAGATAGATTGTCTTAAGTGTCTTACCAATAATTAAAAAAAAATCCTTGAATTACACCCACTATCCTGCTACCCTCTTCACTGAGAGCAAAAATGCAAGTCACAAAGGAGAGAAAGTATTTGCAATATACATGAAAAAAGCTTATATCCAGAACATATAAGGAATCATTCAGATTGAAAAGAAAAAAAGAGACTACTTTAAATGTTTACATTTGAGAAAGTATTTCAAAGAAGAGGATATCTAAATAGCAAATAAACATATGAAAAGATGTTCAATTTCATTAGTAATCTAGGAAATATAAATTAAAGACGCAATGAAATGCCTCTACATATCTTTCAGACTGGCTAAAAATTCAAGACTGACAATAGCAAGTGTGGATAGGGGTGTGCATCATACACTGCTGGTGGCAGTGAAAGCTGAACACAGCCACTCCCTATGACCCAAGCAATCCCACCTCTAGCTACACACCCCCCACAATGCATGCACATATAACTAAGACATCCACAAAAATGTTCATGGCAGCATTATTTATAACATAAATTCAAAAACTTAAAATAACCTCAAGATCCATTAATAGTAAATGGTTACATGGCATACTAATTCATAGAACTGAGCAATACATATGAACTACTTCTATGTACTATGAGATGAAGCTCATAAAAAAGTAACACACAAAAGCATATATACTGAATTCATTTACATAAATGAAAAAGACTACACACGTGAAACTGCCATTATTTTATCATTTCTGACCACAGAAACAGCAACATCATATGGTCCAAACTAACATGATGACAGAAATCAGGATAGTAGTTAACTTTGGGAGGAGGAGGGGTAGGTTACTGATTAGGGAAAAGCATGATGGGGACTTTCATACTGAAGCATGTATGTAGGTTACATGCAAATATGCCACTTATATCAGGGACTGGAGCATCTTCAGATTTTGGTATCTGAGGGAGGTCCTGGAACCCATGATCTCCCACAGATACCAAGGGATAACTGTATTTCATTGTAAAATTAACATACAATTATTTTTAAAAATATTCTTTTGGTTAGTGGTATTTAGGTAGTTTCTAACCTTTTGGACTTTACACAGAACACTGTAAAAGCATCCTTTTATCAGAATCTCTGTACTCAGGGGTGAAATTCTCAAGGGTTAATATTTGGAAGTAAAATTACTGCTCACATGATGAATTATCTTAATGGATTTTCTGATGTTGGACCATGCTCATATTCTTGGAATGGATCCTACATGGTTATGGCTTTTAAAAAACAACACCTTAATAGTGAATCAAATCACATCTATGATTCCAGACATAGTCCTTTAGTTAGGATCTCTAGATTAAAATTTTCTCTAAGGCTGCTCTGGGCTATAGGAATTAATCATCTTACCACTTCATAAATATATCTCTTATTAGTGAATCTGAAAGAGAATACCTCCACTGGTCACAATGGAGAGCAGGTTTCCATCATCATATATATTAACGGAGTAATTCAACATCTCAGCTGTGCCAAAAGAGCCATATTCTTGGGCCTCTTTGTAGTTTCTCAATACAGTAGATTTATTCAAGTCCCCATCTTCATTAGAATCAATGCAGGCTCTGTTAATCAAAAAGAAAAGGAGATATCAAAATTTATCAATTTTCTTACCTTCCTAAAAATTATGTAGCAGTTTTTCTCTGCTACTTTCTTACAGAGAGGGAATTTATCATAAGTAAAGAAGCATACATTTCATTAACAAACTACGAGAGTTTGGAAAGATGGATCCCTGAAAGTTTGTTTTTATGCATACCTTAATGTGATATTCTAAAATGATTGATGGTGTTTCTAAAGACATAGAATATACCAAGGTATAAGAAACTAAACACATGGGGAAAATGAGGCAAAGAGAAAACAAGTAGCATAGCAAATGCAATCAGGACTGAGGTTAATAGGTAAAAATGTATGCCACCAAATCTTCCATATGCTACAGGGAGTAGAACATGTGGCTCTAAAATATCTGTAATTGGCCAGCATCCATTCTGGAGGCATCTATGATGTCCTCTCTTCCCTTAACCCATCTAACCACATAGTCCCATATCCCAAAGATCTTCCATGTCTTCAAATGGCTCTCAGCACTGAAACTCCACAGCAAGTTTCCTCACAATCTACTTACCTCCCTCACCTCCTCTTCCCATCATACCCTCTGTGGCTATAACAAACTTCTCACCGTTTCCACTAATATTCTCTGGATCTTTTCTCTACACCTTCCACACCCTTTCCTACTCTTTTTGCTTAGCTAACTGTACTAATCCTTCAAGTCTAAACTTATGATGTTACTTCTGGGAATTCCTTCCTGAGACTTCCTAGACTCATTCAGATGTTCCCAATACACACTTTCATAGAGTCTAGGGTCTATGGAGTAGCTTCCATAGAGTTTTCCTGGTACAAAGAAGGTAATCAATAAATATTTGCCCAATGATGAAAGAAATAATGAAATCAACATCTTTAATAACATTCTTACAGCAAATACAGTGACACACTTCGTAAGTCAGTTTCTTATTAACTGTCATCAACATGGAGAGACTCAACAAACACAAGCATTACATCAAAACAAATTATTAATTACTCCACTAAATAACTCCACATATGGCAAATATGAATGCAGAAGGTTATAGCTTTCTGAAGGTCTGATTGGCTTAATTCAAGGAGTAGTTGTTAGATTTACAGAGAAAGGGAATATGAAAATGAGGCTCAAAGATAGAATATGTGTGAGAGTGGGGAGGAACAGGAAGAGGGGATGATGTTTTATAAATTATTTGATATTTTCCACACATTTCTTTGCCCATTTTCTATGGAAAGAATCCACAGCTTTCATCATGAATCTCAAAGCAAACATGACATAAACAAGGTCAAAAAAGCACTGAAAAGAAATCAATTAATAGCCTCTCCTTTGTGTAATACTCTGTAAATATTGTTTCTCTCAACCAGTATTTTCTCCATTTTGAGTGACAGTGATTTTGACAGTATACAACCTGACAAATACTCATAGTGGAGTTACACTGGGTGACCTGTGAAGTGAAGAGATATTGGGTTAAGATTAGTACAAATGTGGCAGGAAGAGGGCAGACTGGACATTCCTTACAAAAACAAAATAAAACAAAACAAAAACCCAAGGTACTTAAAGAATAGGTCACTATCTCCTCTAAGAAACAGTTGGTATTTCTGAAATGAGAAATGAGAACACTTGCAGATTCAGATAGATTGACCTTAGGTACCACGGGATCGTCAAGATTCTTCTAAAAAATCTTGGATCTCACACTTCTCACCAGTCACAAAAATCAACTCACAATGTATAACAGACTCAAACCTGAGGCATGAAACCATAAGAATTCTAGAAGAAAATATTGGAAAAACTCTTATAGACATCAGCATAGGCAAAGAATTTATGAAGATGACCTCAAAAGCAATCACAGCAACAATAAAAATAAATAAATGGGACCTGATCAAATTAAAAGCTTCTGCACAGCCAAGGAAATTATCATTAGAGCAAATAGACAGCCTACCTAATGGGAGAAAATATTTACATGCTATACATCCAATAAAGGGCCAGTAACTAGAATCTATATAGAACTCAGGAAAATCAGCAAGAAAAAATCAAACAACCCTAACAAAAAGTGGACAAAGGACATGAAAAGAAACTTTTCAAAAGAAGATAGACAAATGGCCAACAAAATTATGAAAAAATTCTGAACATCTTTAATCATCAGGGAAATGCAAATCAAAACCACAATGAGATATCACTTAACTCCAGTGAGAATGGCTTTTATCAAAAAGTCCCAAAACAACAAATGTTGGCATGGATGCGGAGAGATAGAAACACTCATACACTGCTGGTGGGACTGCAAACTAGTACGACCTCTATGGAAAGTAGTATGGAGATACTTCAAAGAGCTAAAAGTAGAATTATCATTTGATCCAGCAATCACACTACTGGGTATTTACACAAAGGAAAAAAAAAAGACATTCTATAAAAAAGACATCAGCACTCAAATATTTATAGCAGCACAATTCACAACTGCAAAGACATAGAAACAACTCAAGTGCTCATCAATACATGAGTGGATTAATAAAATGTGGTATATGTATACCATGGAGTACTACTCAACCAAAAAAAAAATTGTTGAACTATCTCCTGTATTATCCTGGATGGAGCTGGAGCCAGGATGAAGTATCACTAGTATGGAAAAACAAATGCCACATGTACTCACCATTAAATTGGTACTAATTGATCAAAACTTATGCACACATATGGAAGTAACATACACCGGGTGTCGGGGAGGGGCGTGGAGGGGATGGGTAAACTCACACCTAAAGGGTGCGGTGCGTGCTGTCTGGGGAATGGGCACACTTATAGCTCTGACTCAGGTGTTGCAAAGGCAATTTATGTAATCAAGGTGTTTGTACCCCCATAATATTCTGAAAAAAAAAAAAAAAATTGGACCTAAGTCTGAGATCAAAGCCCTACAGGATATACTGTTTCATACAAAAAAGTTAAATTATTTCTAGTAGCCCCTCAAAGTATAATTCTGCTGTATTTTTCACTCATGATTATAATAAAATTTTCTAAAATGTTACTCTGGGATTTCAGATTTTATTTTATTTAATGTTTGAGTAAATTTCATTTCCAATACAAAAGTTCTTTTAAAAAATCTTAAGAATAGTCATCAACAAACTGCTACAAGTGAATCATTTTATCAACTCCTCTGAAGATCAATGAAACCTAGAAACACACACTGGCACTCTGGACATTGTGACTCAAAATTTCTTTCTGTTAGGACAAAGTATCGTATCTGCAGTGCTTTCAGAACTTGGAGGAAACACTTTAAATGAAACCACTTCTCGCCTGACTACCCAATCCCTACTAATATTTTAGTATCTTTTCTTTTTAAGTCCTTTGTAGTATACTTTCCCACATATACTCAGTTTCGTCTTTAGCATTTTCCTCACATTTAACCTTCTCTTCTC
This sequence comes from Cheirogaleus medius, assembly GCA_008086735.1. NCBI lineage: Eukaryota > Metazoa > Chordata > Mammalia > Primates > Cheirogaleidae > Cheirogaleus > Cheirogaleus medius. The sequence continues at coordinate 11,204,365 of VBSM01000605.1, forward strand.
TCCCACACTAAAACTCACCCAAGGCTTATCAACTTGGAGTGACTGTATCACCCACAGGTAGATACCCCAAGATTTATTAAATTATACATCTGAACAACTTTTTAATATTACAAACATTGTGATTAAAACTTTCTGTATAAAGCTTTTGGAAATAAATTTTTCAAAATATGTATGCACTTACACATGCCAAAACAACATGCCTGAATACATACAAAAACTGCATAAATATTTAATGTCATCTGGACTGATAGTCATATGCAGACATTTTTATTAATACTTTCAGTCCCAAAAGGAGCAGGGATTTCTCATTCAATTGGCCATTTTATACAACTTTGATCACAGATGAGTTAGCACCCAGATACATGGGAGGAGAACCCTTCTTTAAAAAGGGTGCATCATAAAGGTGAACAATCTGAGAGCAGTAATTAAGTAGTCACATTATATTCTATCATATCTTGTGAAACAATTCGCTGCATATGAGCAAGAACTCAAACTCAAATAATTTTTGATTACCAGTTTTAAGGAAGGGTTCCCTAGTTTACTGAAGGAATTCTAAAATACACATATGGCTAAATATCTATTAAGAACATCTTCCTGTTTTCACAGGGAGAGTAATTAAAGAGGATACACTAACCAACTCCAAGAAACATAACTGCAGCACACAAGCCACTAAGAAAGAAACTGAAAAATGTACATGATGGGTAACTTGGTATAAATCACATTATTACCAGTTGTAGTAGCAGAAACTGCAGCAGCAGTAATAGCTTCCATTTACTAAGTGTTTACTATGTCTGAAAACATCAAATTTAATTTTCACAAACCCTGTAAGTACTTTTATTACCCCAATTAACAGCAAGGAAACAGGCTAAGAGGTTTAAATGATGTATTCAAGGTCATACACCTAGGATTCCAACTCGCAGACTAGGCTCTTAGCCATTGTATTATACTGCCTCACTTCAACTTAGCAACCCTATCTCCATTTATAAATTTTTAACCAACATTCTCCTTTGGTCTTAAAATATCTGCAATTAATGCTTTCTTTGCAATATTCACTTGCAGTTACTTTCCAAATTGTCCAGCTTCAATTAGGAACATCCCCATATATACCAATGGTCAACCTGCTAACATCTGGTTAATGAAATAAGTTTAAGACAGATAAAGGTCAGATTTAGAGTAAAAAAAAATTAAAAGAAACTCAAGAGGCTTATCCAAAACTACTCAAAAGCCAACTGGATTTTCAAATAGTTTTTCTGAGTGCTAATATCACATAAAGCAAAACTCTGTGCAGCTCTGAGGGTTTAATGTTCATCAGAGTAGATAAAACATTTTCAAACGAAGAAGATCTATGAGAGAGATGAAATTTACCTCCAGGTTTCGCCATCATGCCATACTAAGCAGTCATACACAGGGCCAGGATCGCTGTATTTTTTCTCAAAAGAATTTAGCAATTCTACTTGACTTTGAAGCTCTTCCTTGATTAGTTTATTTGTCTAAATCAATTTAGAAAAGAGATTAACATCAGTACATTTTGTGCTTCAGAAAGCTGTATTAACATATAAACAAAGATACAATGTTGCCCAGTAGCAAAATCATTTTGTCCCAGAAAAATGTAAGAAAATTTTCTTGTATTTATACAATTTATAGTTCAATTTAATGAAGCAGATTGTCAATATATTAAACATTAAAAAAATACTTCTAACTCAATCTCATTCAGTGACTAGCTTGGCCTGCTTTGGTAAAGACACTGTGCTATGTGTTGGTTACATATCTGTAATCTGTATAACTCATTTCTTAAAGTATCTCTGAAATAAAATTGCTATAAAACTAGGTTATCTATTGACTGAGATTTTATATTAGGACCTTTCCCATCTCAAATTTATTTCTTAAGAACCCAAATAAATAAAAACCATGAACTGTTTTATCTCTTTTAGAATCTGCTAAGTTAAATATATAGAAAAGTTTAATGGAGGTAAGTAAAACTTTTGTTGTAGCTCTGTGGTTGTGAATAAAGCAAGTGCTTCAAAATAAGTTTACGTACAAACTGGACAACAAGTGGCTCTATCAAGTGTTACTCCTCCAAAATAGTTCTCTAACTTACAGTATCAAAACATGTAAGTTAGGTATTCAAATAATTATGACAGAAAATGATAGGTTTAAATAGAGAATAAGTTGGCAGGTATAAAAGCAAAGAAATACTGAGATTGAGATAAATAACATATTAAAAACCCCTTAAAACTGTGGTCCCCACCCCCCAGGCCATGGCCCGCTAGGAAGTGGGCTGAACATCAACATCTGAGCTCTGCACACACACTGCCCACAACCCTGGTCCCTGGAAAAATTGTCCTCCATGAAACTAGTCCCTGGTGCCAAAAAGACTGGAGACCACTGCCCTAAAAGACACCCAATTATAGTCTAAAACAACAAAAAACACATCTAGATTCACTATATTACTGTTTTAAGATCCAGCAGAGGTTGATAAATCATGGTACATGGGCCAAATCTAGCCTGTGACATGGTTGTGTAAATGAAGTTTTAATGGAACACAGCCATGCACATTCAGTTACATATTGCCTATGTTTTCATGATACAAGGGTAGTGCTGAGTAGTCATAACAGATAGTGCTGAAAATATTTACTATCTGGCCATTTACAGAAAATGTTAGCTACCTTAACAGCACTTAATATTGTTTGAAATCTATTTTCTCTCTATGAATAATGTGGTACGAATATTATCCTAGAGCGAAGAAATGTGGATTCAAATCCCAGTTCAGCCACGTATTAGCTGTGCAATTCTGAGCAAGTTACACATCTTTATGATAATCCTCTGAGGCTGTCACAAACTGGTTGGCCAGTGGTACCAAACTTCACTGCAAACCACAATCATTTGAAAGGCTATTAAAAAGATTCTATGTGTTGCTCCCAATTATTAAATCAAAATATCAGGGAATAAAGCCCAGAAATCTGAATTATTTTTGAAATAATTCAGATGATTTGGAAACAACCATCCCTTCAGTATCAGTTCCACATATTAGCATCTGTGAACCAACGAGTATAACCCTGTATGTTTGAAACCGAGAATCATGAGGTCTAATGTTCAGTGAAAATAAAGTATTTTGAAACCCCCTTTAAAAATACTTACTTAAAATTATAAAATGTATTAGGTTGAATCATAGCAAATGGCTATTATTTAACCATTTTTGATCTAAAAAAAGGCAATTTAATATGCTTTGACCTAAGTTTTTTTGATAACCACATACTGTATTAGATTGTTCTACATTCACCTAAATAGTCCTAAGTGGACAAAAGTTTGATTTTCACATGCTCTAAAACTCTTGTATTGCTTCATTTTTATGTATTCAATATTGGCAACGTTTACTCCTCCTTAAAGGAAATAGCCAATTATATAGACATTGTTGGTATATAAAATGTAATAAACTGAATAATGAAATTCAGGTATCTGTTTATTATAAAGTTAGCCATATATATGTAGCACCTAAAATACTACATTTAATGTGTCCAACAATGAGAGGCTGAAGAAGTATAAATACTGATGTTAATAGAAAATTGCACAGGTGCTTAAAAAGGACGATATACATAGATTAAGTAAATACAAGTTAAATTTGTATATAGGTATACATAGGCGAATGGTTCTCAACCCCAGCTGCAAATTAGTTAAAGCTCCTGGGGAGTTTTAAAAATGCTTCCCTGTTCCACAAGGTTTTAATTTAATTCCTCTATAGAACAGAAGCACTGGCAGTTTTTAAAGCTCTTCATGTGATTCTAATAGTAGCGAGAGCTAAGAACTGCTAACATGATTCCATTTTTGATTAAGGAAAGTTACATGCATGAATTAACAGAACAATTTAGAAGGATAAACACCAAGTTGTGTTGGTCATCTCAGGGGCTGGCATTATGAAGGCTTTTCACTTGCTACTTTACACACTTGTGTTGTCCAAGGTTGTTGCAACTAGCACATATTGTATTTTCATAATAAACACCAAGACATTATGTTCATCTTATAAACTGATTCAAAAAAATTTAATGGCAAGGGTGTAGAACAACGGGAATTTTCATATACTTCTTGTGGGAATATAAACTAGTACAACAACTTTAGGACCCACCAAATGTTTAAAATAGCATTATTCTTAACAGTCAAAAATTGAAAAGAAAGCAAATAGCAATCTGCAGAATAAATTGTGGTGCACCCATACAATAGAATATTATAAAGTAATGAAAACTTCAATACCCCACAACATAGATGAGTATCATAACATAATATTGTGCAAAACAAACTAAGAATAAAGGGATACTGCATGGTTTTATTTTACAGAACTCAAAATAGTCAAAATCATTCTATAGTGTTATATGTCAGGACAGTGGGTGTCTTTGCGGAGAAGGAAGGGAGAAATGATGAAGAAAGGGAGGGATTTCAGGTACAGTTTACATGGCAGAATTTTTAACTATACACCTATGACTTATGCATTTTTACCCTACCTGTATTATGTGCTAATTAAGTTTTAAAAAATTGATAAATACATATGTAAATTGACTTCAGGATAAATGATAAAGGAAAAATTAGTAAAATTAACCAACTTAAAAGAAAATTTGTGAAAAAAGAAAACTTGTAAAAATACAGACTATTCTTTCTCTAAGAACTCTATGATAATATGGTTGTGTGATAATGTTTAAATAAAAGCGACTAGCACCAACTTGAGAAGAGCCATTGTTGGTGACATCAAATTCTTCCTGTTTTCTACAGGCTTCTGCAAGGGCCACTCTGTGAACAGGGTCCCAGATCTTTTCCTTCCGTTCTTTCTGCAAGGAAAGAAAAATTACCTTACAATTAGGCTGACAAATATTCAGGTAAACCTAGACAGTTATTTATATGTGGATCTTGTTACCAGTTGTGATGCTACACCATTGTCATAGAGATTTTAAAAAAGTGTTTCTAATGAAGTAAAGCAGTGGATCAATTATTAAAAACTGGTTGGTTAATTCATCATACCTAGGTTGTAAGACGTTTACCAAGACACATCCAAATGTATTTCCATATACCATATTTCCCAATTTAAATCCTTCCTTTTTCCAAGAATATATAGTACCACATCAGAAAAATGATTAAATTTCCAGTCATTAAAAATAAGAAAATATTCTGGGCCCATACAAAATTGGAAAGTGTCATAAGCCAGGGCAAGCCCAGGACTAGAATACAACTGCAACTGCATTGATAGACACGTGGGCTTCCTCGACTTCCTCCCTCTTGAGGTTATTTTTTTTTTTGCATCGTCTTTGACTTGATAGGATTCTATGTTACTAAAATTGGTCTTAACCTTTATTTCCAGTGTCTTTAACTCATGGTGACTCCCAGTGGAAGTTTGTTACTTAAAGGAATCCTTTCCAGCATTAATAAAATAATCAACTCAGCTAATCTAAACAAAGAGTCAACTTTCACTTTTATTTGCTTTTATTTCACTTTTATTTTATTCACTTTTATATGCTAACTGTACCTTGTCAATGCCGCTGATTAAATTTAATACAGGGCATAATAATGCTATCTGTGTATTTCAGCCAGAAATTTAAAAAACAACATAGTATCCAATGAAAGTTAAGTTGCACCCATTGAAACTGACAAATAAAGGTTAAATATGTAATCTACTGAGTAACTTCTTATGGTTTACAGACCTCTGGGTAAGGAAATAATATAACAATACTGGGATCATATGAAAGGGCCCACAAGTCTTATTTATTTTCAAGGATTATACCTTACCTTACAGTTGAAACCCTGGACTTGTACCAGCTACTAGTGTTACTGAAGTCTTTTAAAGAGGTACTGTGCAATATGGTAGCCACTAGCCACATGTTGCTGTTAAATTTTAAAATATTACATAAGATTAAAATTTCAATTCTTTCATCCTACTAGCCATATTTCAAGTTTTCAATAGCTACTGTGGCTGGTGTCTACCATAATAGAGCAGATACTGAACACTTCAAACATTTTCTATCATCACAGAAAGTTCTATTGAATAGCACTGTCTTAAATCAGGCTCCTTACTGCTCTACTTATAACTTATCTAATGAAAAACACTTCAGCAGTTTAGGTCTGATTAACCCTTTCTTAATACTGAATGATGACTAACTGGGAGGAAGAAGGCTAAACAGAAAAAAAAAGGACAAATTATCATGGAAACTCTAGGAACAGAAATAAGGAGGTCTGGACTTTAAATCAAGTGTCTTTAGCTTTTTTCAAGTAAGTCCTTTAAAAATCCAATGGAAACTATATCCTATCTCTCAGAAAAACACAAGTGCCTAAAAATTCGAATATAATTTCAGTGTGCTCATAGATTCCCTAAGCTTATCCATGTATTCAAGATTAAGAACCACTAATTTAAATGTATAACATTCCATTGAACAGAATCCTTAAGCAGTCATTGTTTGAAAGCCATTCAGCCCCCTAAATAAGATTTTATGAAAAATTCCTTTTTCTTCAATAGAAATAAAACCTGAGGAAGAAAATATACAAGTCACTGATACCAGGTTGTATATTACCTGTATCCTTTCCTTGAGAGCCTTAGGGTAGAAGTCATAACCATTTTTTATGCCAATATGATATTTGCCTGAGGGATTTGTCCAGCTTGCAGGAATCTATAGAAAAAAAAGTAAATTGTTCATTCACACATTCTTCTCAATTCCAATGATACACTACTGAGAAAAAAGTATTTTAATTCTACTCTAATAGCTCAACTTGAATAGTACTACAGTAACATTTTTAATACTCTAAGTAGTCACTTAATATCTTTATAGCTTCTTTTTTCTCACCCATAAATAAGATGGTTCAACTAGAATAATACCTTTCATTTACACAATGCTTCAGTCTATAAAGTGCTTTCAACATATACTACACCTCATTAAACTGCTCAGATTGTTAGTTCTTAAATATCAATGATACCTCAATTCCCCCTCCACCACTCTACCACCCATCAAATGGCTGGGAGGGGAAGAAGCAATTTACAGAACCTTCTCTATGCTTAGATTTCCTGTTAAGAAAAAGAACTTCACTGTCCTCTACACCACCACAGGGATAATGCATAGATACTAAACAAAAGAATTCTTAAGAAGAAAACTCTATAAAATCATGTTAATTATATATAACATCTTATAATACTATTTTTAACTATTTCAAAGTATTTAAAAACACCACTTAAAGCTTTTGATTAACAGAATGATGTAAAGAGCATGCCCAGTTTGCAAATAGAAAGCAAAGCAACAAAGACAAATTAAATTACTTGTCCCAACAACAGGAAGGTTGAAAACTAGAACCTAGTTCTATCATGAAGACCAAAAATGTAAAGGATATACGATTTCAAGTCAGATAAATCTGGCTGTGAATCGAAACTCTATCACTAACTAGGGGGACCCACAGGCTTCTACTTCTTTAAAAAGAAAATAATCTTCCTTGGGAAGAAAATAATCCCTATCTTATGATTCTTGTGAATAATAAAATGCACTGAGCATGAACCAACTTGAAATGTCAATCAAGAAAATGCAGAATATTCATATTCTATGTAATCATAGGACCCCATCATCAAAAACAGCTTTTAAATGTATATAAATTATAAAGCTGAACTATCAACCACTCAGGGCTGGCTGACTCATCAGTCCTCACTTGTGAAATATCTTTAACCCACTCATTCCCATGTCCTTCATCCAATTATTTCCCAGGTAGAAAACTTTTGGATGAAATATTCTCACAATTCAAATCGAGAAAACAATCATTTGCAAAACTTCAAAGATCTACTGAATCGTGACTTTTCAAAGGCCTATGTGTCATTAATCATTTCTGAATCAACTGGATGTCTGGAAATTGTGAAATTTCAAATATGTTCGTGTACAACCTAGCATTTTTCATTCAAAACTTATCAACCTTTAGAAAATAGGAAATCTTAACTAATGTTTTCTGCAGTAGACCATGACAAAACAACAATAATAAAGTATTGCAACAACACAGAAGTAAGCAGTCACTAGCTGGCAAATTCAAAGAATATTTGATGAGTATCCCACTGTACAGGCAGCCTTGTAACTCTCAGCTAGTGGTAACTTCTTTGTTGAAGAGATTACAGAAAGCCATGAAATGCCAAAGGATTAAATGGAAGAACTAATTAAAATAACTGTAAAATAAAAAGGGGGTAAGACATATTTAATCACAACTACTTAAAATGTATGTAATACAATAAAAATAATCCAAGACATAATTTATATTTAATTATAAATAAGACCAAAATCTTCATGGTCCATGGAACCAGATACTTCTCAAACCATGACTATATATTTTCCTTACAGCAAAGGCAGACTAGTTACAAAAATCAGATAAAAGTTATAATCATGGTTATCTTATCTAACCTTAGCCAAGTTAAAGTTTACTTTATGAAGCAATGTGGAATATGTTATTTTATCTATTTGAATATTCTACATAAATGAAGTTACTTTTGGTTTCTTTAAGAATCAAACCTTTACATTCGACCATTTAAGTTGACATCTTTAAAATAGTTCTAATTACATGGTAATATAATGTAATAAGACTGATTTTCATATTACATACATAATCTCTAATTATCAATTACACCTCATTTCTCCAACTCTCTTAAAGAGTGGATGCCTAACAAATTGAATATTTTAGTGTGCCAAGTGTCATCTGAGTGTTATTGTACTAGGCAGTAAAGTTCTTTTAGAACTGTTTTCTTTTCTTTTTTTGTTTGCTTCAAAATGATTTCAGCCATGCCAGCCTCATGCACACATCTGTCCTCTGGCTACCTCTTCATCTAAATACTGTGCTAAATGTGGCTAGGTCATTCATCATGCCTGGATTTATCTTTTCTTTTAAAAAAAATATTTAAGGCTAAATACTGATTTAAAAAATGACTTCAAGTTAAATGTGGTAATACTGAAAAAGTACTGTGCTCCCTTCCAAAATGCTTCTAAAATTAGAATAAAGGAGGGAAAAAACACCCAAAAATCAAAAGGACAAAGGCAATAGGAAATAAGACCTTAGAAGTTCACATTTTGAAGGTGAAAGTGAGAAGAAAGCACTAAAAATTAGTGAGGAAATTGTGAAATAATAATATATGGTGTTGTGGCAATTGGGTCTTCTTATGGGAAAGAGAAAATAGAACTTCAATTTCAAACTAAGCATATAAAATCAATTCCCAGGTGATTTCTAAAACAAATATGAAAAGAAAAGCTGTGGAACTTTTTAGAAATATAGGATAATATTTTCATGATTATGAGGTCACAAAAGTTTTTTTGACATAAAAACCCTAATCAAAAAGGCAAAGATTGATAAAACATTATACATAAAGTAAAAATACAAGTACGGAATGGGAAAAGACACCTGTAACACATATAATCAAAGGACAGGTAAACAGATTATATAAAGAAATCCTACAAATCAGTAAGAAACCAACAATCATTAGCATAAAAAAAGGCAAATGTACTTTAATAGGAACTCACAAAGAGGAAATACAAATGTCTAAACGTATGAAAAGGCACTCAATCTCAGCAGACATTAGGGAAATGCAAAATTGAAACTACAATGTGATATACCTGGATTCCCTGCGTATTTTCAAAAATTAAAAGTTTGAACATACCAAGTGTTAGAAGAGTAGTACAACTATTGAAACTCTTACACACTGCTAGTGTCTTAAACACTTGGAAAAACTGGCACAGTCTAGTGAAATTGTATCCCCGTGACGTAGCAATTCCACTCCTAGGCACACGACCTGGAGATATACACGCATATGTGCACAGGATACATATACAACAGAGCAGAATGGACCGAATGAGTATGTACAACCCTGGCATACTACACAGCAATGAAACCGAATAAACCACTGTTACACTTAACAACAGAGGTGAAGATTACAAATCTCAAATCTCACAAACACCAGCAAGGGTGAGAAGATATAAAATGATATAGAAATAGAAATGAGACTATCATGTAAAGTTCAAAAATAGGCAAAACTAATAATATATTTTAGATATCCACATACGTGTGGTGAAACTACAAAGGAAAGCAAAGACATGATTATCACAAAAGTCAAAATAGATTATGATAGGAGAAAACGCAGGAAGTTTCTGAGGTATGACAATATTGTTAGTCTTATGGGGTAGATACAATGGTGTTAGCTTTAATTGTTCATTAAACTGTACACATGTGTTCTATGTGCTTTATGCATGTATATTTTACAATAAAAAGTTTTAATGTTTCTATTCACTTTTTTCCTTTTACTTGCTTATGAGAGTACCAATGGTCCAAAGTAACTTACCACTAGTTTCTCAAGGAGACCTTGGAATATCACCGTCCTTAGAGAATGAGACTACTAAAATGTTCAAAGCACCTAACTAGTTGATCTTAAACTCAGAGATGAATAAGACAATACCTGTCAGTACTTTATGGGGCTATTTAAAAGAAAGAGAGATAGAATAGACATTTAATTCATTTTAAAGCATGACTAAATCAAAGAAACTTGAAGCCTTTATTTGCTGATTTCTGAAAGTTGTGTACTAAAGAGTTGGACGGATTCAAGTAGCTAGAATCTCCGTGAGTATTGACTCTTCTTTTTAATGACTACTGCAAAATATATGAACACCTGCACATTTTTGAAAAAAAATTAACTGAACATGTGTGGGGGTACATTTTATATATGGATGGAGAGGGGAGTTGTAACGAAGAAGATTGGTAGAAAGTTGGTACAGGGAGCAATTAGACTCCCACTGTCCCATCCCACATCCTGCCTAAACTTCACCCACCAGGCAACGGCTCCCCATTTGAACCAGAGATATGTTAGGATGTTAACTTTCTGAAGAGGTTTACATAGCAAAGGAGAGAGAGGCCCGGGGGGGTATAGCTCAGTGGTAGAGCATCTGACTGCAAAGAAGAGAGATGGGACATATTGAAAAGAGTCTGCCAAGAGATCACCCCAAGCCCCTTTCATAGCGACTCCCTGAATAACAACAGCCAGGTTTCTCTCTCTTTCTTCCCACTAAACCCCAGGCCAAACAGGCTAAGGTCCTCTTTCAGGTAACTGAGCATATCAGTGGGAAAAAAAAATACTGCAGACTAACATTCTGGGGTCCCCCCAAAACATCATTGTTATTCTACAGTGAAACCCACTGCCAAAATATGCTGCACAGGCAAAGACAGTTTCCAATCACTGTTCCTTGTTCCTTGCTAAATAAATAAGAGACAGCCAGGGATGACTAGACACCTAAGGAAAACATCTAAAGTAAAAAGCAGAGAACAAGGAAAGAGAAAAGGAAGAGGAGGTGGCCTAGAAAGGAGAAGGAGAGGAGGAGGAGGAGGAGGGAGGAGGAGGAGAAAGAGGATGAAGAAAAAAGGAAAAAGGAGAGGAGGAGAAGGAAGCAGATAAGGAGACTAATAGGAGAAAAGGAAGAGGAGGGAAGAAACAAAAAGCAAAAAACTTTAAATACAATAATTAATATTCTCATAGAGATAAAATGTTGCATATATGAGACAAAAATATGCTCTGAGTGAAAATAAAGGTGCTTTTGCAATTAAAAATAGGTAAAAATTTAACAAAGTTTTACACAAGGGCTAGAAGACAATGTTGAGAAAATTTTGGAAATTTCTCAAAAGACAAAAGCAGTGAAGAAAAAGACAAAAGCAGTGAAGAAAAACAAGAAAACTGAAGGATCAATTCAAGAGTCCAATGTCCAATTACCAGGAGTTCCAGATAAAAGAACAGCAAAAACAATAGGGAGGAAGTTATTTAAGAGATGATGCAAAAGAATTTCTCGGAAATAAAGGACCTGCGAGTTAAACCCTCTTCATCCACGTATTAATTCCACAAATAAAGACTAAGACTAGGGAAAAAACTCAAGAAATAAAAAGCATTAGTATGTTACTTAAAACACTGAAAAGAATTTAATGTACCCAAAGCTTAAGCCTGGTGGAGTTGAAATCAGTAGGGGAGAGATGGGACAAGAGACTTAACTTTTCCTGTTAAAAGTCTTGTAGAAATATTTGTCTTTTCAAACCATGCAGACATACTGAACACAATTAAAAATTAAATTAAAAACTCCAAAATGGTGAGCTGAGAATTCTTAACAGTAGAGCTAAAGAAATCTGTCAAGTTGAGAAAAGACTAACTTTATCAATTTATTTTATACATTAGCAATATACATGGTATATATAATTTTACCTTTGAGCACCAGTGATATTATTAGTTCATGTGGTTTATCTAAAGCATGGGTTACTAGAGCTATTTTAAAATAAATGGTTGAGAAGAATACTTTATATGGTTCTAAATTTGTATGACCTACTAGGAATGCTCTCTGGTTTCCTAGAGTAACATAACTCACAGGAATCCCAAATTTCTCTTTAAAACATTTGCTAAATAACAAGGTTGACTGGGGAAAGACAGGCCAAAGTCTAGAGTAATCCAGATGTGTGCAAACTAATTTCCCTGCAGTTTTTTTTTTTATTTTCCCCTTAATAAAAGCACATGGTGTCTTAGCTCAGACTGCTATAAGAAAATACAGGGTGAGAGAGTATCCCTTATTTGAAATGCTTGGAACCAGAAGTGTTTTGGATTTCAGATTCTGGAATATTTGCATTATACATACAGGTTGAGCATACCTAATCTGAAAATATGAAATCTGAAAAATGTGCCAGTGAGCAATTCCTTTGAGCATAATGTTGATGCGCTAAAGAGTTTCGTATTTTGAAGCATTTGAGATTTTAAAGAGTTTTGGATTAGGGATGCTCAACCACTATGTATGATACAAATATTCCAAAATCCAAAACACTCTGGTCCTAAGCATTTCAGATAAGGGATACTCAACCTGTAACATAAACTGGATGACTTTAACAACAGAAATTTATTTTCTCACAGTTCGGGAGGCTGGAAGTCCCAACAGGGTACTAGCATGGTTGAGTTCTGGTAAGAGCTTTCTTCCTGGCTTGCAGGAAGCCTTCTTGCTGTGTCTGCACAAATCCTAGAGAGAGCAAGCTCTCTAGTGTCTCTTCTCATAAGGATATTAATCCCATCATGAGAGGCCCCACTCTCATGACCTCATCTAATTCTAATTACCGCCCCAAAGTCCAACCTCCAAATGCCATCAGATTGCGGGTTAGGGCTTCAACATATGAATTGTGGAGGGACACATTCAGCCCATAACACATGGAAAAAGAAGCAAAACTTGGATATTAATGCCTGCCATCTTTCCGTAATAGGCAGATTTCTAAGATGACGCAAGCCTCTGTTTACTTCCTCCCCTTAGTAAAGGCAGGACCTGTGAATATGAGACATCACTCCCATGATTATGTTATGGTATATAATGTGGCAAAAGTAAAAAGATTCTGCAGATGCAGTTAAGGACTCTGAGTTAATCAAAAGGGAGATTATCCTGGATGGGCCTGAATTTATCAGGTGAGTTCTTTAAAAGAGGAACTGGGACCATCCCAAAGGTCAGAGATGCTCTTGCTGGTCTTCAAGAAGCAAGAAATTACAAGTGTTATAAGCTGCAAGGAACTGAATTTTTCCAACAACCAAATGAACTTGGAAGAGGACCGTGAGCTTCAGGTGAGGCTTTGACCTTGACTGCAGTCTTGTGAAACCCTGAGCAGAGACCCATAAAAAGCCATACCTGGACTCCTGACCCATGGAAATAGTGAGATAATGAACATAAAAATTGTATGAGATTTTAAGCTGTTCAGTTTGTGACAACTTGTTACACAGCACAGAAAACCAACATGCTGCTATACTAAGTGTATCTAAAGGACAATGCCTAAGTATAATTCAGATAGATGGGAAAAGTTAATTACAGCTCTTCAGGATATCTAATAATCACAATTTTATATTCCAGACTAATTCTGTTTGTTGCTTTAAAAGATAGAGGGCCGAATCATAGTCAAATTCTTGCCATCCTCTATGATCATTAGCTAGTATCTCATGATCTGCTCTATGCTTGTTTGTAATTATTTTTTTATGTTTAGCTTACCCAAGTCTTTCTACCAAGGAGACAGAATTAAGAGAAAGCCAGTCATTTAAATCTACAGCTATTATATCCTAAATATGTATTCATGGTCAAGTTTGCTGGGACTATTAGAAAAGGACAGGAAAAGATGAAGGCAAAACTATCATGCAATAGTTTTCTCCACCTTTCTATTCAAAACATAAAATAGAATTTGGCAACCTCATTGAAAATAATAACTCAATTACAACTACCTTTCCAAACAATAAAACAATGGCTTCTTTTAAGATGGCCCTAATGATCCATATCTACTGGTATTTATGCTCTTTGTGAAATCCTCTCCCCTTAACTGTGTGCTGGATTTATTGACTCACTTCCAACAAACAGGATATAGTCAAGTAATGGGTTGTCACTTCAAAGGTTACTTTTATAAAAAAGACTGTGACCTTCATTGTAGGCACTCTCTCTCGAATCCCTATTCACCCTGAGCGATGGCAGGCAGCTGCCATATTGTAAAGCAGCACTGTGGAGAGGCCCATGTGGCAAAGAACCAAGGTCTGCCAATGACCACTTGAGTAAGTCTGGAAAGGGAACCCTTGTCCACCACCCAAGTGGAGCCTTCAGATGAAGTCACAGCTAATAGTCTGCAACCTCATGAGAGTTCTTGAACTAGAGACACCCAGCTAAGTCACACCCTGATTCCTGACTCACAGAAACTGTAAGGTCATAAATACTTGCTGTTTTAAACCACGAGGTTTTTGGGTAATTTGTTATACAGCTATAGGTTAATAATACCCTACCACCAAATGTAAGCTAAAAACATTAGATGCTTTGAGGCAACAGTACAAAAAAAATTCATAAAGAAGATAAAAGCTCCGACCTTAAGCACTCTTCCTGAAAGACCAATAATTTCACCATCTTTTGGCTCGACTTCTGTAGCAGTATTCACATCACCACTTCCTGTCGTATCAATGATATCAATGATTTTTGGTTTTCCATCAGGTGTAACCTGAAAATTGAGACAATTAAAATATGAATTACAGGTTTTAGGCTTTTATCCTTAAAGAAAGCAATGTAAACTCATATATAAGTGTGTGTGTATAAAATTTCCCACAAAATCTGCATTCATTTAAAAAAGAGAATTGAATTATTTTAAACCAAAGCCTGACAAATACTAATAAGAAAATTTAGCCCTGGAAACACCACAGGATCCTTCAAGTGGTTTCATACATTCACTTAAACATTTACCGAGCATTTACTATAGGCCACACCCTGTTTTAGGTACTGGGGATACACAGTAGTGATCAACACACAAAAATCCCTGACCTCACAAATCTTATAGCAAGGAAGCAGTCAATAAACAAGTATGTAAATAAAGAACATGTTAGACGGTGATAATTACTATGGAGAAAAATTAAGCAGAGAAGGGAGATAGGTGTTGTGGGGCTTTCAATTTTAATTCAGCAGGTCAAGGAAGGCCTCGCTGAGAAGATAACATTTGAGAAAAGATCTGAAGAAGGTGAGCTTTGGGCTGGACAAGTACAAAACTTTAAGGGAAAAAATGTTTAGTAACATTTAACAGTATCATTATAAGATGCCACACTAGCACCTTAAATGCAACAAGTCCGAAGTTCAAACTTTACATGACCTTCAAAAACCCATTTTTCTCCAGGCTTTGCCATTTCAGGAATCACTACACACCCAGTTGCTCAAGCCAGAAACTGAAAAATCCTTCTCTGATTCTTTACTCCAGTTTACTCCTCACATCAAAGCTATCAGAAAGTCCTGTTAATTATTTCTCTAAATCATAGTTCAAATCCATCTTTCCTTCCGATTTTCACTACCACTATTCTCATTCTTCAAACCATCATCAACTCTTGCCTTCATTATGTGGATCACCTCCTTAGAGGTCTCTCAGCTTCCATCATTTGCCCCAACCAAAATTAATGCAGGCTGATTATCCTTAATCCAAAAATCTGAAACGCTCCAAAATCTTTTTTAGAGCTAACAGGACACTCAAAGAACACGTTGATCGGAACATTACAGATTTTTGATATTTAAACAAGCTATATTGTATCAGTCCTCCCCTTTAAACCCATCAATGGATTCACAAAGCACTCAGAATACTCCGTATAAAAAGCCCTGCGCTCTCTGACTCCTGGTACCCCAGTCACTCACGATTCTAACCACACTGACTTCCTTTCAATTCCTGAAACATGACAAACTGTTTCCTGCCTCGTGACTTTCTAAGCAGGGTTCTTCTGCCCAGAATCCCCTATCTCTTCAACTGTTCTGCAGGATTCCACCTTATCTTTCGGTTTTCCATTAGTGTCACCCCTTCCTGATGACTTCAAGAGTTTGCCATCCTAAACTTGAGTATTCTTTCTCACTGTACCTTGTTTCTTTCACAGCATATAATTCAATTTCTAACTATACAGTTAGGTGAGTCTTTCTCTACTTCTTCTATTAGAATATAAAGCTCCATAAGGGCAATGAACTATGTCTATTTTATTCACCAACATATGCCCAACATCTAGCAGTGCTTGTTAGGCACTCAAATATTTATTTAATTATTGAATGACCTGACAATTACTTAGCATTAAGAAATAATGATTTTTATGAGGTATGGTTTCATTTGAGCCAGACTGCTACAGGTAACAGTAATACTATATTGTTACACTGTTTTTGTGGGGGAAAAAATCATTTCTAGGCTCTTTCTGGGCTAGCTTTGCAAAAGGAATTTGTTGCATTCAAGAAGTATTCACCGAGTTACAAGCAGGAATCAGACATACAGAGAATGAAAAAAGATGACACCAACCCTCAATAAAGAAACAGGAACATAAAAAATGTCAACAATGTGAAAGAGCAAAGTCTTCAGACTCCTCTTCCTCCTGAAGCATTCCTAATCTTTAAGAAAAAGCTTAATGTCCATTTCTGTGAGCCTTTATGATCAACATGCATCCCTCCCCAACACCAAGTATTTCCTCTATAGTATCCTCAAGCTTTGGAATTAAGGGCATATCCTATAGAAGGAGAAGGAAATGTGAAGGAAACACAGGGCACACATTTTTTTTTCTTTACAAGACAAAGCAAGGGAGTAGCTAGCTAGTGGACCCCAAATCTCACTTCAATTATGTTGCCACAGAAAAACTGAGGGCCTGATAGCTTGAAGTGCCATAAAGGCCTCCCAGGTACAGCTGTTACTTTTCTGTATGGTAATCTTAAGTTGGATGTTTACTTCTTGGGAGCTGTCTACACCAGTAACAAATGAGAATTCTAATACTCAGAAGGCTCAAAGTCATAATTTTTTAAAACAATCACTGTGGAAATCATACTAAATTGTGATAAAGTTATGATAAAACTTAAATCAGATACTGATTTTGAAGAGATGGGCTATGTATCTCAAAAAATAAGATAAAGAAAAATGTAAGAAAAAAAATCTACCAAAATAAAAATGGAAACAATTAAGAGGAATACTATCTTGTATACTAGCTAGGTCATATACTAGTAAGAGAATATTTTAAAATGTATTCCAAATAAGTTCATAATTTGAAAGACACACAATTAGCACTAAGAACACAAATCACCCATCTTTATATTCTCATTCAATGAGCAAACTTCAGTGACTTGAGATCAAGAATAACAAGTGATCACTAACAAGTCAGATTCCTCTCATTAGAAAACTCATTATCAATATATGCACAAAGGAAAAAATGCCTCATGGGATTTAGTGGCTTATTTACCATCTATTTCCACAAGCTTTACTTACAAGGACCTCTCTCTCTCTAAAAATTATGATTAAAATTTTTTTTTTGTTTTTCAGAGACAGGGTCACACTCTGTCACCCAGGCTGGCACAATCATAGCTTACTGTAACCTCAAACTCCTGGGCTCACGTGATTCTCCTGCCTCAGTCTCCTGAGCAGCTAGGACTACAGGTGTACGTTACCATGCTGGGCTAATTTTTTTATTATTTAGAGGTGGAGTCTTGCTATGTTGTCCAGTCTGGTCTCGAACTGCTGTGGCCTCAAATGATCCTCCCGCCTCAGCCTCCCAAAGTGCTGGGATTACAAGTGTGAGCCACCATACCCTATTTTGTACCTTTTATTCTGAGAACATAATGATGAAGAAATAAGAAATCTTTGCTTTCAGGAAGCTTACTATCAGTTGGGAAGACAGATGAGTGGAAAGATAATTACAATACAGAACAATAAATAATAGAAGTAAGGACAGTATCTATGAAGCATATAAGAACACAAAACCCAGCATGGAGGAATGAAGGAAAGCTAACTGAAAGAGAGGTAATAAAATTTAAAATTAGTAACCAATTATATATATATAATATATAACTTACTATATTCTTTACTATATTTTAGTGAATGTAAAAATAGATTTTCATAGAATTACTTATAACCTCCTCCCCCAAACCTTTTTTACTCCACAAGGAAATGCTCCTTCATTGTGCATATACATTTTTCCCATTCAATGAAAACAATTAACATTGTAAACACATTTCATACAAAATGAATTTTGATATGTGGTTTCAAAGAATGTTAACCAGGAAAAAGGTACATAAAGAGAAATACTGAAATGACGTTATTTTAAATGTTACTGGGGGATAAGAGCAAATTGCTATGAGAAAAAAGAAGTGAAAAAAAATCCTAAATAACTGTCAGCAGGGATCATCTTTGAAGCTTCAGGCCCTAACACAATGGCTGGTATATACACATAAATATATGGAGGGGGGTAGAATTAAATCAGTTGGTTTCCCAAAAAGTAATGGGGTCAAGAAGCAGCTGGGTCTTAATGGATTAAGCGGTTTACAGGTGATCATAGAAGGCTTGCAGAAAGATTATACACCACATGCAAATGCATGTGTTGGGAAAAAGACTGGAAACATCTGGGTGAGTGGAAAGCGTAAAATGTTCAGGGGAGAGGCACAGGATGAATGGTAGGGGATGGAGGGGAGATGGGCAGAAGAACTGAGGCTGTATGAGGTGGCTAGTGTTGTATGGTGAAGGGCCTTATATATACAAAGTTCACATTTTTGGATTTGTATGAGAAAGCAAGTGGGATCCCAAAATGGTTTTGTTTTTTAAGGAAAATAACTTTGGCATTGTGAGGGATGGATCAAAGAGAAGCAAGAATGGTGGCAGGGAGACCTCCTGGCTATTACATATATGTATCTTTTGATCTAGTCCAAGTTCCATCTTGTCTGTGAAAACCAACTGGTCCAGCTCTCACTGGCTGCCACTGTCTCCCTATGCCCAATCTCTGTAACAGTTACAGTCTGCAAGACTACATCATTTAACACAACCTTAGTCACCTGGCAGGTGCTTGAATATTTGCTGAGGAAATATTTAATCATTTATGTAATTATTACTTCTCTCATGCTGTCCACACCCCACATCCCCAATACACACTTTTAACATGCCCAGAAAGCTGTCACAAAAAAACTGGGCCCAAGAAGTCATCAAAGAATGATACAACCCACTGTGTTCTTGAAAGTTTTCACTTGTGCCTCTAGTCCTTTTCTCAGACCTCACCTGGCTTTCCCAATGGCCAGTTCAGTCACCTATTCCTATTTCATTCTTTCCTTCCATTTAATTTCTATCTACCTTCTAATCTTAATGATGTATATATAGATCTCAAGATAAATTTGTTAGAGGTAAGAGGGAAAAATTCCTTACAAATTCACTCATGTTTGCAAGCCACCTTACTGAATTTCTTTTCACCAGTTGTGTTTAGGTCAGTATCTGAGAGTTAAAGTTGTTAGAAGATAATATGAGTTATGTTTTCATTTGATATTAGTATTTTAGTGCTTGAATATTTATGTTATTACATGCAAAATCTAACACATATTTACCCTTCAGATAATTGATTAAGGATTCAGCATAAACTTATTCTACTAAATATCCTTGTTTAAAAAAATAGTGTTTAATACTTTTCTTGAGCACTTTAAAAAGTCACATGTAATTAATCCTCCCCTAATCAATTTTCATAGCAACTCTGTGGGGTGAAAATCATTGTTACTTTAAAGAGAGTAACAGAATAATCTGATATGCAGATCTGGAAATTGTACGAACAAATTTCTAAGGAACAGTACTTCTCCAAACTTTTCTGATTCTCTTATTATCCTGACAAAGGAACCAGTGAACCACTTATCCCAGCTGTTCTCCTCCCACTTATCCCTATAAAAAGTAAACACACTCCACAGAAGGGAAAACATTACTACTCTGAAATAAAGCCTCAATGAGGTGACGGCTGTCATTATTTTAAGTCTTAAGAGTTATTAACAACAACTATATAACCACAGTTAGCCGGAGGGAACACATCACCTGCTCCTCTTCTAATTCCTCAAAGATGTGTGTTGTACTTCACAGTGGTGCTGCAGAATTAACACCAGGAAGCAAGATTCCCAGGTTTCTATACTGTCAGTCAGACTGCCCCCCTCATTACTTCCTGACCTCCAAAATGCTACCTCAGTTATCAGAGAGCACAATAAAGGATCCAGAGGAAAAGGGACGTTGGGAGAAGTAGGAAGAGTATTATTAAACCTCAATGTTCAGTATAGAAAAGGGGATAACATACACTGATGAGAAACAGATAAAAAAAGTGATCAGCACACAGTAGGATTAGACAGGGAAGACTCTGAGAGATGGATCTTGAACATGGTGAAATTTTGTTTATTACTAGATTTCAGTAAAAGGCTACATTTACAAAAGTTAAACTTTAAAGACTTTAAACTGAATATTTTTAACTGAGAGACAAATTTTTTTCTAAAAAATTACCTTTCGGTATGGTATCCCGATCTAAATATTCTAAAGCTGCCTAAGGCAAAACTAAAACTGTAATTAAAGTATGTCATCTTATGTTTTTGAGGTTTAAATAAAAATACAGAAACATAATTTCAAAAGGCCTTTAAAGTTCGCAAAAAACAAACTCAACTGGATTCTTCTTATGTCAACGAAGGCTACGCCACAAGATTCAATGACCCTAAGAAATACACTGCCGATCGTTTAAAAATAGAATACACAAAACTATCAGAAGAAACAATTCCGGAAGTGGATAACAGAGTTATCTTCTGAAACCTGGCTTTTGTGTTTAAAGACAATAATTTCCCAAAACCAAATCTCCCGAACCCTAAAAATTAAGTTCTGATAGGTCATTTGCCTATCTGTTTTCTCCACCCCACCCCAATGATAAAAATTGTAAAAAATCTTGTTTGAGAATATCCGGCAAGGATCGGTGCTCAAGACACGAGAGACCCGCAGAGGAAAGCGGCGTGGTGGGAAGGAGCCCCAAGGTGTCCGGCCTGGCAGTGTCTAAGCAAGAAGGAAGGGGCATCCCTGGGGTGAAAAGTGGAGCCAGGCTCCCCCAACCAGCCGCGCCAAGCACAATGCTTTTGTCTGGGCCACGAACGGCCCAGTCCGGGCGCCCAGGCTGTGGGCCCTCACCCACCTTGCGCGTTTGGTACTCGGACGCCTCCAGGGCCCCTTGGCGGGCGCGGATCCCTCTCGCACCCGGCTCTGCCCCCTGCCTCCTCCTGGCGCCCGGCTCTTGGCGCTACCCACCACAGCACAGGCTCGGCCGCAAAGTGGGGCTTCGGCCTGCCAGGCTCCGAGGCTGGGTCCCCGCCCGCGTCCCGGCCTCCCGCGTCCCCGCGCCCGGGCCCTCGGGGGCTGCCTCACCTGCATGCCCGGAGCCCCGGGGTCGACCCCCGTGTCCAGGACGGCGATGAGCACCCCCCGCCCGTCATACTCCGGGTAGCGGCAGAGGAAGGAGGCGGCCCCGGTCTCTTTCTTTGGCAGGAGACCATGAAAAGGGAAGGGCTCCTCGGTCGCGGCGGTGGCCATGGACGCAAGCTAGAGGACGAGGAAGAGGCAAACTGCCAGGCTGCGCGCGGACAAGCAGCGCGAGGACACCCGGGTAGCCGTGGGTCGTAGGCGGGGGCGATGGGCGGAGTCGACACGCCTCCACCAATCTCGGCGTGCCAGACCAAGGAGACCAATCACACGCTGCCACGTAAGCCAACGGCGCCGCTCTCGGGAGCTAGGCCCGAGTGTTGCCCAGGCTGCAGTGAAGGGGGCGGAGTCCGAGTGTATTACTAGAGGGTTCGGTTCTCGAACCTAGGGTCTTAAAGAGACCCGCACTTGGGATTTTTAGGAGAGCGCAAGCCTCCTAGAAAAGGCCTTGGTGTCCCGGACGGAAACACTCTCCGAGACACTGGCAAGGAAATGGACCGCCAGCCAGGAGTAGCGGGAACCTTCCATCTGGCAAACGAGGTTTCCGAACTTAAGGTGGTGGATGAAACTTTTCCGTGCGGCTGCTGTAGGGGTCCCAGCCCCCGTGTGTTGACCCAAAGAAAGGAACCCTGCGGATATCGGCGAAATCCCTAGACCTACATTTTTGAAAGATCTTAGATTCAGTGGTGTAGGTTTTGGGTTCCCCTGTCTGGTTGTGCCCCTTTGATGGCGGTGGGGGATGGGGGGAATAGGGTGGGGATAGGCAATAGTTTCAGTCAACAGGAAGTGGGTTGTTGGCCATTCTATCGCCTTTGTAGCCTGTAACAAAGCAGAGACTGAAATGGGCCCCTCCTATCCTCTTTGCCTACCCTTGGCTTCCGGGATTTCGAAAAAACATTTTTTTTTTTCGTTCTTAAATTGAAGTTCCTGATTGCTTCTTACGGCTCTCAGCTCAGTTTGCAGTTTTTCAGATTCACAGTGACTGCCATCTATTGCACTAGGCTGCACAGTGGTCCTCTAATGATCTTTATGTCTGCGTTCATTCCAGAGTATGCCTTTTTTTGTGCCACAGACCCCTTTGGCAATCTAGCGAGGCCCATTTCTCGGAGCAGTGTTTTTAAAAAGATAAAATGAAATATGTACGATTGCAAAGGAAATAAATTATATTGAAATATAGTTATCAAAAATATTACAGCCAACTTTGTTATATAGCAATAGTTTTATATATGTGTATGTAGTTATGTGTGTGCTTCTTTTCGCACTAAATAACAGGAGCTAGTGCCAAGTCTAATAAACTACCATAATTTCAAAATGATGAAGAACATAAATATATTGAAATATCTGTAACAACTGCACTATGATAATAAACTGATTTTTATTGGTAACGGTAACTAACAGCTAATACTACTCTGGTTATTGCCTACATTCGTAATTGAGGGAAACAAATTTAATTAAGAGGTTACCCCTAGGATTCTGTCTATGGACACCAAGTTAAGAATGCCTGGTTTAAAGGGAAGCCCTATATATGCCAGTTTCCAATCCACAGTATCTAAGAGATCCTCCACGAAGTCTCAAAAATTACTCTAACTGCTGTGTAATGGTTTAAACTGATTCCTTGACCATTTATTCATTCCATATGCCTTAGAGAAGCATGTTCTCTTTAGTGGAGAGGAAAAGGAGAAAAGTTAATGTTTTCCTTTTTATTCGCAACTATGTTTATATTATTTCTAGGAAAGAACTTCAAATTAACAGGAAAATAGAATGACAAACTCTCAAAAGACATTGAGTATAAAGTTTATAGTGACAGAATGGAATGGCTCCCAGTTTCAAATGAATAGTCCAATCACTTCATTTTACAGATGAGGAAACAAAGCTGGACAGGCTAACTGACTGCCATGGGTTACAAAACGAGTTAATGAAAAAGCTAGATTTCTATTCTCATAATCTCTCCCCAATATTTTCTACCACACTATGTTGCCAGAGAATCACCCAATGAATAAATGGGGAATGAACTGTGCATGATGAAACCTAAGTGGCAGACTTTTTATTAGACTGCTGTTAAGTGTTCAAGTTTTCTTTTGCTTACATATCTTATAAACATGTTTTAGAAAAATTATCCCTTTGTAGTTATAAGATGAAGTCTAAATTTGTCATAAATTTAAAAAATTATAAAGGATGTAATGTCTAGCATATTATAAATATTGGTATTCTTTGATGAAAGTTTTACATCACTCATTTAAATGTAGCCAGTTGAATGTAATTCTTTGATACTTACCATTGACTATTTATAAAATACCTGAACATGTTCCATTTAAAATCAGCCAGACATTTTACATCACTATTTTTTCTTGAAGCTTTATTTCCATTCTACACAGAATATTATCCTTATGTAATTGGCAGTTATAATGGAAAGGCATATTAATAATTTATCTGCAAGAAAAATAGGTATATTAATATTTTAATTTTTAAAATTTCCATGAGATCAAAATGTTAAAAGTTTTGAGTTATCTTTCAGTTATTATAAAGTTGATCAAAACAACATGAATAAATCTTAAGTTTTTATCAAAAATTATAGAACAAAAAAATTTTATTGAAAATGCAGCTTTTAAAAAAGATGCATGGTATAAATAAGTTACGCTAACATTAATGACAGGACTAGTTAACAAGGACAAGGTTTCCATGTCTGTTTCTCTTGTAAAATTGGAACCATCAGCTAGTAAGCTCTTAGGAAGCAAAATCGGGATATCTAAGTATTATGTAATATGCCTACAAGGTGACGTGAACAAAATTCAGAAGCACAGCCACTCCCATTTTAAGAACCACTCATCTGACAATGTCATCTTTTGCTATAACCTTTGCCTAAATTGGAGAAAAGATGGATTTAGTGAGATGAGCAGCTGTTTTAACATAGCACGTAGCAGAGTACTATATGCTGTTATGCTTTGGTATTTATTCCCTAGCACTTGTTCTTCATAGTAGATTCTCGGATATTTTTAAAAGACTATAACCTTTTACTATTTGTGGTCTTACTGAAAATTATTTTTTTTCTAACCACTATATGACCACAGCATAAAAATGTTTATGATAAAAAAAGATGCATGGTATTGGTTATTGGACTCTGATTAAAGTTTTACTGACAATTTTTCAAATTGTTCCTTTATTTGATGCCCTAGAGGCTATCACACCTGCAGGTGGTGCACAATAGCAAGATTCCAGATGTACATCTTTTCTCTAAAAAGTGGAAGATGGAGATGCAGCTGCGAAATAGGAAATGCAAAGAAGAAGAGATATACCCTTCCACCACACGCAGGGTCAGGCAGATAAGTTTAGAAAAGAGTAGATATAATGTTTAATCATCTGGATGTTGATTTTGTTGAAATTATGTGACTTTGTACCACAGTTTGAAAACCATTATTTTATATAATTCCTGAAATCACTAACTCAATACAAAGTCATTTACTGTTTGTCTTCAAGCCATAGTATTCTACATAACTTATGTGTTTACAACAGTTCCTTTGATTTAATGACACTGTCAGCTAAGGGGAATCTTTCAATGTTAAGTCAGTTTGTGCAAGTTGACAAACAACTTGACAGTTCATTGGATCTTGGAAGAAAAGAAATAAAAGATACTTGGAAAAAAACAATGAAGATATAGACGATCTGTAGTAACAGTAGATAATAAAACAAGGGCTTAGCATGGGGAGAGGAGGAAGGAGAGGAAAAGACAAAACAAGGTTAGTAGACCCAGGCATGTCACCTTATGCAGGGTAAAGTAATAGGCTGGCCGCACAGAAACCTCCCATGCAGCATTGCTCACAGCTGGAAGTGGGTGGAGGTGTCCTCCAGGAGCACTTCCTTTCCCCAACACCTGCCCTATTTGAGGCTGCAAGCCAATGCACAGGTGCGGTAGAAGGCAATAGTTTCCTAGGAGTTACCTTTGCAGCTATTGGTGCACCATATCATTTGGAAAATATTTTAAAAATCAGCTTCCCAAAACTGTGTAGAGATTTCGTAAGTATCCAACTCGTCCGACTGCTGATCTTTGACATCTTCCTCAGCACTTGCAGCGAGGCCACGCCTCCCGTGGGCGGTTCCCAGTCCATGATTGAGTGCAGTAGGAACACTGGAGCAGATTGGCTCCTGGAGGAAGGGGAACTTCTTTGACAGTTGTCTTAGGCACGAGGACTCCCCAAGGACTTTGCCAAGTTTTCACTAGACTGCATAGTAGTCTAGGACTCTTCCACTCAACCTTCTCTCCCTCTCTCTTTACTCAGGGTCAGACTTGCATCGCGGCCTGATGCCTTTCCCAGCCTTTTATGTACCTCGCACAGGCATCTCAGTAGAATCTTTGCTCATTTTGATGTTGTCTGGGCGTCCCTTTCTCGCAGGACTTAACCTGAAATAACTCACACCAAAAGAAACTGAGGTTCAGATGCTTAAAGCTTCGCCACTGCTGCCTCCTAATGGCAAAAGTCTACCAAAGATGCCCGCTTCCTAGTTGGTTGAGTCCAAAAACTAGGTGGGCGACCTGATCCGCACAGCTTAAGTCAGGTGTCTGAGCCTAGCTGTAAAGCAGGCTGGGAGATGAAGTTCTAACTTCTTACATGGAGAGGCAGAACTGACAATGTGGGAAAATTTGTAGACAGAAGAAGGCTTTTCAGGAGATGCCAACAAATCTTGACAAATATCCATTATGCCAACATGTATATGTATGTGGCATGTATATGTATGTATGTATGCATGTATATGTATGTATATATACTCACATACATATATATATTCATTTAGCCTTGACACTTCTATGACACTAAATCTTCAGAGTATCTTTGCTGTCCTCCCACTTTCAAAGTTGGTGATATAATATCAAGTTCCAGACACTCAAGCCTTCAGTAATAAAATGGTACACTACGCAATTTGGACCAAGCTTCTGGTGAGAATGAGAAAAAGCAGACAACATATGAAAAATATCTGCTTGAAAGATACCTTCCTGAAGGCATCTGGTAGCTATCAGTGTGGTGAAGAATTTCAGGAGAAGATGTAATTCTGAGACATAAGCCTAACATTTGAGACAGCTTTGCCTTTCAGGGCTTCTGCTAATTCTTAAAGCTGTAGCTGAGAGACTGAGAATCCCTTTTACAGCCTTCCAGGGCTATGGGTATAAGGATGAGGGCACAGTCTGCCAAGAGTCGGGGTGACCATGGTAAACTTCCCATATTTTAGATTGAGACTGCAAAGTACTGCACCCCAGAAGTAGAAATGACTTGAAAGTAAACCTAGACTGGCCCTTGGAGGGGTAGCCCATTATAAATAATATTAAGTCCTGAACTTGGATCAAGGTGATGATTCTCAATTTTGGAATCACCTGGAGAAGCTAAAAAATATTGATATCTGGGCCCCCAGATTCCCAGAATCCTAGAGATTCTAATTTAATTGGTCTAAGGGTTAGCCTGTGCACTGGGACATTTTATACCCACCCAGATTATTCTAGTACTAAGGCTGAAACCCACTTGGCTG
The DNA here is from genome assembly GCA_008086735.1 of Cheirogaleus medius. NCBI lineage: Eukaryota > Metazoa > Chordata > Mammalia > Primates > Cheirogaleidae > Cheirogaleus > Cheirogaleus medius. The sequence goes on from VBSM01000605.1 coordinate 11,231,611, forward strand.
GTGGTGCCTGGCAGAAGCAAAGTACTTTAAAATTCCTATGCTTACTACATTCAAGAAGATAAAGTAAGATTAAGTTGAGAATTTTGGCAGAAAACTAAAACTTAAAAAAAGACAGAAAATTTAGAAAAGAGTCAACTGAAAAACACAAAAACAAAACCAAATTAAGAACTCAGTGAATGAGTTTAATAGCTGTTTTCATTTAGCCAAAGAGAGTTACTGCACCAACAAATAGATTGGAAGAAAATACTTGAAAATACCTAGAGGGATAAAAGGATAAAAAACACAGAAATAAAGGAAAATAATCATAGAAGTAATAATGAGAAGTTGTAACAAACTTTTAGCATATGAGAAAGAGAATGTGGTAGAAGCAATATTTGAAGAGATAATTTATGAGATTTTTCAAAACTGGTGAAAGGAATCAAGCAATGTATTCAAAAAATCCTATGACCCTAATGCAAGATAAATAAAAAGAAATCCACATCTAGGGACATCATAGTGAAAAAACAGAAAAGAAAAGGCAAGAGTAGCTAGAGAAAAAAGACTTTCGAAGGAGCAGCAATTAACTAACACTTGAATTCTCAACAAAAACAAAGAAAACCAGAAGACGATGGGATGACAGCTCACCAATGCTGAAAGAAAATAATTGTCAACCCAGAATTCTATAACTAATGAAAACATCTTTCAAGAATGAGGATGTGATAAAGACATTTTCAGAGACACAAAAACTGAGACAGTGTGTCACCGGAAGGGCAGCAGAAAAAAAATATTAAAGGAAATTCCTTAGGCGAAAGAAAAATGATCCAGATGTAATGTTGGAAATGTATGGGTAAATCTAAATTAATATTGACTTAGGAAACAATAATAATATTAATGTACTGTGAGATTTAAAATACACTTGAATTAGAGTACCTGACAGCAATGGCAAAAATTGGAGAGGGAGATAAATGGAATTAAAATGTCTTAGATCCCTTTCATTGCCTGGGAAGGAGATAAACATACCAACTCAGTTAGTCTCTCATAAGTCAGGGATACATGTTTGTAATCACTGAAAAGATAGTAAAAGAAGCTATACCATACAAACTCTAACCAAAGGAAAGCTGGTGAAGCTCTTTAAAACTTAAAGTAAACTTTAGGGCAAAATGCATTAGTAGAGCTAAAAATTGACACTTAATAAAATATTCATAATAAAATGGTTCTAAATTAGTATGAACCAAATAACCTCAAAATATATAAAGCAAAAGTAGATGAAGGACAAGACCCACAATCATAGTGGAAATTTAACATATTCTCCTCAATAACTGATAAAACAACAGAAAAAAATTAGTAAAAGTATAGGTAATTCAAACACTAGTCATTTTTCAGGTTGCAATTTAGCTGTAACTTTTTTCAGAAAGTTTCTCCTGATTTCCTACCTGCCCCCACTTCAGTCTACCTTTTTTCTTGCATGAGGTGATCACTGCTGCTCTGTGCTCTTAAGTGTAACCTGCACTTCTCCATCTTAGAAATGATCATAATTGTTGACCATAATTTTTGAAAATAATTGTTGATTGGCTGTCTCGCTAATTCCATCAAACACTCCATGAGGGCAGTGACTATGTGTCTCTCATCATTTGCTGTATACACCATATATTATGCTGTCAAAAGTATTTATTGAATTGAGTCAAACAATATTAGTTTGCACTTAAAAACGAATATGGTCATTTGTATTCTCCTTCAGTTTATATCACCATTCCCAAATAAGTATTCCATGGGGAAATAGGTATTCCATTCTGGATTATCTTTGGATGGAACGCTGGTGTTACTGTTGCTAAACTTAACATCCAAGAATCTTCAGATAAAGAAATGAAGTGAAATATATATACATATGTAATATATATATAATTACTTTGTTATCTTATACATATGTCTAAATAATCTAGACAGAAAGTGTATATATGCATCTATGTATGTATGTGTGCATGTATATATTATATATACATATATATGTATCCCTGTGTATATATACACACACATAAGAAATTATACCAAAGAACTCTCTATATATCTCAATGTAAAGCAAAGCTTCCCAACCTTATTTATCCTATCAGTCTCAGGGCAGCCTGAGAATTTGGCTGTGGAGCCTCCAGGATTGTCACAGGCTGTGAGTAGCCTCACCCAGTTTCTTCAGTGTGCCATACAAACATTCTCATTTTCTGTGGGTGCAACGATGTAGGACAGGTCGGGAAACTCTGACATATGGCATATATACATTCAATCTGTTGCATCCATCGTTGAAGGAACTCGGGAAAGCGAGTGGTAATAAATTCTCAGTACAGTATGTGTCTGTTAAAGAGATTTATTTAGTTGCCCCCTTACTGCACGGCAATCATTTACTCTAAATCCAGATAGAAAAAGGATTTAGATATAGCTTTTGCTATTAAGAAATTTATTACATAAAATCTTTTACTTTTGAGCAAATTCGCCTAATAAACATTCCCTTTGTGGTCGCTCTATCATCTCTCCGTAACTGATTGTGCCGAGGGCCCCACTGATCATCCCGCAGTTTCTGAGCCAGTCCTTGCTCATCATCTGTAAAGTAGTATATAGGAGTTGATTCCAGCATAGCTGACACATTCTCTGTGGTGACAGAGTTTACTAATGGGAAGCCAGAGAGCTATACAGAATTGTTAGGAAAATGGAGAGAAAATTCTAAAAATTCAGATTGTAGAGGCCATAGACTGTTAGGGTGAGGCAATGGCAATTGTCCATCCATGTCTAGCCCTGTGTAAAGTCACTGTTGGGAGGAAGAGGAGAATTGGCTTTGCAATGCTGGAGATCTGAAACTTAGTCTTGGCTCTTTTTTTTTTAAGATTTATTTTATTTTTAATTGACATATAATTGTACATATTTACTGGGTATAGTGTGATGTATTGATACGTGTATACAATGTACACAATCAAATTAGGGCAATTAGTGCTTAAAAAATAGTAGCTGAACTACATCATGTCCTCCCTGGGTAAAGCATTGTGTTCTGTAATACCCAATTATTTCTCACACTGCTTCTAACTTAGATAAGTTCTCAAATCTTTGTGCATTAGCCCAATTTATTTTAATATCAAATGTTCACAGTATTTGGTTATGACTGACTGCATAGTCTTTTCAGCTCTATTGCTTTGGTATTCTAAGTGAGAAAAGAAAAATTACAGAAAAACAGAATAATATTTTACTTTGTAGTACCACAGGAAGTAGGAATGCCCAAGAAACATCTCATCTTGAAGAATGTAAAATCCACTAGACTTCTTTAAATTGTGTATCCTTCTAGAAATGTCTTATACAGACGAAGAATATTTCCTCTTTTTTTTACACAAATGGTAGTATACTGTACTCACTGTTCTGCACTTTGTTTTGTTTTTTTCTTTACAAAATTTTCTGATGAATATTAGTACACAGAATTATTATTCTGTCTTTTTAATCCTGCATACTATTAATTTTTTTGGACATGTCATTGTTTTTTTGATCCTGTGGGTTTGTTTTTAAATCTCTTGTAAAGCTGGAAATAGGTAATTTCTTGCAAGTACAGTTTTTTCCAAAACATAAATCTTCCAGGTAATAAAAATCTTCATTTACTTTAGTTCTGACAAAGTAAAATTTCCATATATGGCTTATATAAGGCCCACTCCCATTCTTAGAGGAATTCAACCTATGGTCCCTTTTAAGTGGGCAAGAAGGATATAACCTACCTACTTTCTAGCCATAGATGATCAGGCCAGGAGTGGACTCCTGACCTGAGACCGAGAGAAAGAAGCAGATAGGTATGCCGTGTGTGGTAAAGGCTTTAAGTGAGGGTCTGGTCCAACCAGCTTCTTCTGCTTTCGGGTTCATGTGTGACTCCCTTATATCCTTGTATTAAATGCCCTTACTTGAAAGTATGTGGAATTTCCTCATACTCAAAAAACGTTATAACAGACATGTGGTACTTATTTTGTTTCACCTCAATTCCTGATATATTTTAATCAGCAAAAAAAAAAAAAAAAAAAAAAAAGATACTCCCACTGGATTCTATGACAGTAAATCACCATTAGGATGGCAAACATTTATTCAATCAGACAATGAAGGCATTGTGCAAGGAGCAGTTCCCACCCTCCATTGCTTCACTGCAGGAAGCACCTCAGAGTCTCTTGGGTCTCTGGATGGGCTCATGCCTGGTCTTGCCTAACTGGGACTGTTGTTATGTACAGCACCTGCACAAGATTTCATAAACCCCATCCATCTGCCCACATTTGGTATGCCAGAAAAACATGTTAGGTTTAGGATTCCAACTAAAGGTTAATCCCAGTGATCATCTTGAACATCTTGAATTGAACAAGAGGCTGCCACTATGGTAATAAAAGCAGTTAGACAAAGTTAAAGGATCTAGTCTTCTAGGTCTAGTTCTATCACTAATTAGCTACATGACCTTTAACAAGGGCTCCATTTCCTCAACTATAAATCTGGAAGTTTTATAGGAAATGAGAAAAGTGAGTTGAGTTAAATGAGAAAAAATACCTTCCACAGTGGCAATAAATGACTGTCACTATTATAACGTGGCTGGTATGTAGTAGAGACTCAGTAAACTAAACCGACACTGGTCATATTTAGCACTCCACCACTGAAGTTAAGACTTAAGTAGTCAAATATTATTTTTTTAAAAAAGGACTATTTAGTTCATTAAAAATTTTTTTTTAATCATTAGGCATATAGTAAAGGGGCCTTACAAGCCTATTTCTTTGAAGTAAATAGATCAAATTATTTCCTCCATGATTTCTGAAATGTAGTATGGACAGATAAGTTTATATTATTTACAGAATTTAATTTTTTAACAACATACACCTCTGATTTTGTGGAACTATTCTTTTTTCCTTTAATAAAAGAATGACAAATGGAGCACTCATTATAAAAATCACTTTGTGTGTGTGTGTGTGTGTTTATGTACATGAACTGGGTTATCACATATTGGGTGCCAGATTCACAATTCTCTGGTCTTCTGAAAGCAACTATTAATATAAGTATTTGTTTAGAACAAACCAATATCCAATAAATTCATAAAGTTTTTGGGGGTGTTTTGGGCTGATTTGGTGAGTATAAAAGGAGTTAGGGAGAAGTTAGGAAAGGAAGAGAAGAGACTTTTTTAAAAAATAAAATATTTATTAATATTCTCAAAGATTTGAATACATATTTGTTAATTCAAAACAAAAAGTTTAACAAAAAATTACATTATCTATGTGGGTATATAGTGTATACCATATAAAATATGCACACGTATACACACACACCCACATGCCCACATTAAAATCAAGAAGCAGTTATCTCCTGAATACTGAGAAAAATATTTCCTCAACCAGTGTCTGCAAACTTGCCCAAAGGATCTGAATCACCAAGTGCACTTGTTAAAAATGCAGATAACCTACTGAATCAGAGTTTCTAGGGGAGAGCCATAATAATCTGTGTTTTTAAACAAAGATCCCAGGTAATTCTTATCATCAGGGAAGTTTGGGGAACACTGACTTGCTGTACTCAGTGCTGAGATAGCGCTATAGTACAGAGAATTCAAACCGGAAAGTTTCTGTGGGGTTGTTTACTCCACTGGGTGGTGCGCGAGTTACTAGTTTATTTCTTCCCCTCTCCAAATGCCCTCTTCTCTGCTTTGCTTTGTTATGCTTGGGCTGGACCCTGGGAATAAGTCTTCTTCACCAGATGGCACAATGTTAAGCTTTGTCAACTTTTTATGTCTGTTGTGTGTTGTCTCCAATTTAACCCTTCCATTGTCTAAGAACCCACTCGGATTAGGCTCCCCGACCTTTGAGACCGTTCACCCTAGGACTTCCACGCTGCTAAATCTGCAGGCTGACTCTCATCTGTTTATCTGATGGTTGGCAGTAGTATTTGGCACAGTCAAGGGCTCTTCCTCCTCCACAGTCTATCTGTCTTTGGTTTTCAGAACAGTGCTTTGTCCTGGCATCTTCCTGTCTCAAGGCTTCAATCTCCTTTGCTAGTTCTTTTTTTCCTGACTTCTGAAAATTAGCATTCTCTAGGACTCAGTCCTTGGACCTCGTCTCTTTTCCACCCACTCTTACTCTATTGATGATGGAATCGAATTGCATGGTCTGAGTACCATCTGCATGCTGAAGATTCTGGAATTTGAATCTCCGTTTGGGCCTCCCTCCTAAACTCCAACTGCCTGTTTGATATCGTCACTTGGATATCTAATAAGAATATCACACTTTACATGCTCCAGACTTAAATGCTGATCTTCCCCAAATCTGTTCTTCTTCTAGTATTCCTCTCCTGGATTACTGGAAACTTCATGCTTCTGATCACTCAGGCTAAAAATCTTGTCTCCACAGTCTCTTGTCATACATCCTACCCATCAGCAAAACCTGTTGGCTCTGTCTTCAAAAAACACCCAGAATATGATTACTTCTCATCACCTCCACTGCTAACTTCTTCATCCAAGCCCACATGATGTTTTGTCTGCATTATATAGGAGCCTCATCTATCAAGTTAAGCTAGGTTATGTTGTAATTGAAATGACTCTCCCCTCCCCTCAATCTTAGTTACTCACAACAACGTGTTATCTCTCTCTGGCTTGATCATTCCCTGACATCTTCTGTTCAGGCCCTGGCTGATGGCGCATCTGTATGCCAGAGCATTGCTAGCTGACTATATGGATCAAGGAAAGCAGAGTGAATGATATGATGGCTCTGAAAGCTCTGCTTGGACATGAAACACGCCCCCTTTGCTTCCATTGCATTGGTCAAAGCATGGACATGCCTGAGTTCAACACGGCAGGGCTGTACGGCTGATTCTTATTAGTCATGATAGTTATGTTCTATAAGTCATAGCAAACATTGAATTTGCAAATACTGAACCGTTGCTCCTAGGCTGGGAAATACAGGATTAGGTTCCTGTGAGCTTCTGGTCACAACATGTTCATCAACAGAAACGCCATTTGTGTTAGGTGGGTTCATCTGCCAGCATCCTTGTAAAACAAGCCAGTGTCATCGGTGTTGAAAACGTGCTCTTCCACATAACCCTTTTCTTGTATAACACTCAGCAGGCATTTTTCTAATATCCATATTTTCATACTGGGGGAGAAATCAGCCCTTATCCTAGGACTGATTCAATGGCAGCTTCTTGTTCCATAGGGTTAAAGGAAGCCTTTGAGGAAATAAAAGCCAGTATAGTTGCTTTGCATGCTATGATGGGTAGAAGGGATGAAATGAAGTGTGAAGGCCCCTCACCCCCTCATCTTTCCTCAGACTGTGTCCTGGAACCCAGGGCAGAGAGAGACTGGGACAGCAGCTTTGTGGGCCAACCCAGGCCCAACCCAGGCACTTCCTGCCTGGGGGCTCATAGTGGCCTCTCTAGCCCTGCCAGCTCACCTGCTCCAGCAGGGGTTTTTCAAATTCTTCCTCAGCTTCCTGATCTGCAGAACCTGCCTCAGCTGCAAGTTTAACATTTCTAGTGCCATCTGGCCTTTTGAAATGAGCCAGCCAACCAGTGCCAGCTGAGAAGGGTTTAACACTTTCCTGACCCTAAGGAACATGACATACATTTCTTTGGTTTTCAGTCTCAAAACAATGCTCTGCACTATGCTTTTTGAATTAGTGGTCATCTCATCAATCCACGAATTTGGCCTCCTTTCCATCTTTTCCATAGCTTCATCCTACACTGTAGACGTAACCGGCACTTTCTGGAGTGGCCTTCTATACAGATTGATGAATCTCCTCTTTGTTTTTCTGGATGTACTGCATTGTTGATTCATTAATATTGAACTCACAGCCAACAGCACTAGAACTTATGCCTGAATGAAGTTTATCTAACTTGTATTTTCTCCATAAGGCACATCACAGCCTTCTTGTGCTTAAAAACACTAGGCAGCACTTCTACGTAAGGGTCATTTTAAACAGAAAAATTACCAATAAAAAGCACAAAAAAATGCAAAAAGCTGGCATAAAGTAGAACTTGAAAAAGATGCAGATTGTTTTCTTTTTGGATAGGTTGTTGGATTTGTTGTTTGGATAGTAGTTTGGATAGTTTGCTGTTGGTGTATAGATATGCAACTGTGGTTGCCAGAAGGCTTGCATCAAACTTCTTATGGTTGTACTAATCTATTTTAAGCTGATAATTTCAATTGCATAGGAAAGCTCTACACATTTACCTACTCTCCCTTCCTCCCACACTTTAAGTTATTGATATCAGAGTTTATATCTTTTTATATTCTGTATCTATTAACAAGGTTTTGTGGCTATAATTATTCTTAATACTTTTGTCTTTTAACTTTATAATAGGGTTGAAAGTGGTTTATATGGAGCCCCGAAGCCCTGTGGTGAAGTTGAACTCAGATCACAACCAGGATTCAGACATGCACAGCTGCATTCACGGCATCAACACGAGTAAAAGAGTAAAAGAGGGTGATTGATGATGGAAGTTGGCAGTCTGCAATGGAGATAGAAAGGAGAGGAGAGCGCCTAATCTTGCAGACCATATTGAGCACTGCTCAGAGAGTGGAGGAGATAAGTGGGGTCATTGGCCCTTGGATCCCTGATGTGTGCCCATGTTGAAGAGCTGGACTCTTCTGCTGTCCTGTGGAGTGGCTGAGGAGGGTCTTCTGCTTGGTGTTCTTTACGGTCCCTTCTAACTTTCAGAGGTTGTACAGTACAGTGGTTAAGTGCATAGACTGGAGCTAGACTGAGTGGGTTTGAATCCTGGCTCTGTCACCCATCCACTCTGTGACCTGGGGCCAGGGAGTTAACCTCTCTGTTCCTCAGTTTACTCATCTAGAAAAATAAGGATGCTAATATAACAACAAACCAATTCCATAGAGATGTTGCAAAAATTAAATGACTATGTAAATTGCTTAGTACCATTCCTGGTAAATGGTGAGAGCCAGAAAAGTGTTTGCTATTTTGCTTAAATGTCTGTAATATTTACTACTGGCCACAATTGATAGTAAACTGCAAATCTACACATTGCAGGGAAGTATGCTGTTGTGGAAGCAAACTTTTAAAACACATGCCCTTTTTTACTATTATAATTCCACTGTAATTATCATTAACAGAAATACACATTTCTTGATACTTTTATCTACATAAAATTCGATCCAATATCTATTTGTGTGTGTGTGTGTGTGTGTGTGTGTGTGTGTGTGTGCGTGCGCGCGCTCGGGCCTGGGTAAATCTTAGAAAATTAAAAGCGATTCAGATTTTTTTTGCTCAGCATTGGTTTTGCAATAGTGCCACCTTCTGGTTGAAGTCCGCCTTTACAAGCCAGCATCTTGTCTAGGCTTATCTGACCGCAGTGCTGGGTAAATTGTGATTTTGTGCCAGAGGATACTTGAGTGAGCCATGGCAAACCAATCCCAGCAGACTACTCCCTGAAGACGTCGGCCTGATATGTGCTAGAAGAAGAAAAAGCATACAGAATGCAGGGCAACATAAAGAAAATAGAACTAAGAAGTTATGATAAGCGTATAAACACACCAATAGTGTGGATTGGAATACTCATTTGCTTCTGATTGATCAATTCTCCTTTGGAAATATACCGTGGAACGGAATAAGTTGAAGAAAAGGCCAAATAAAATGATTTTGTCAAAAGACTAGGGTTTTTCTCAGTTTTGAACAGAGAAAGGGAATATCCTGTTTTTTAACTGTTCTGGAAAAGTAATTGTGGTAGTGTGGGGCAAAGGCAGACTCTTGAAGCCAAAAGTTATAAAGGATAGTGCCACAGTCTACAAATTACAGCAACTTTATGTGACTCGTTAGGGTGAGGGGATAAGGAAAACAAAATATGAACATACTATGTAGTAGACATTTTACGTGTATTATCTAATTTAATTTCCACGACAACCATGCTGTACACTTGGTCTTATCACCCCCTTTCAGATATGAGAAAACAGAAGCTGAAAAAAGTTAAGTGTCTTGGCCAAGTTTATAGAATTTATAAGTGACAATTGTGTCTCTGACTCCAAAGGCTGTGCTCATGCAAGTGTAGTATACGCCCTGTCACCCATTTTCATTTCATTTTACTATCGTTTTTTAATTTTTAGAGAAAAAAGAAAAAAGAAGCAACATGAGCTAATATTCTTTCAGCCTTAAGTTTGTGCTATGCATTATAGTAAATGCTTTTACATGTGTGGCTTCATTTCCTTTATAAAAATAGTATTAATCACAATGTTTTTTTTCTTGGAGCTCATACATGCCTCAGTTAATTGTGTGTATTCATACTGTTGTTTGCCTTGTCCAAGAATGAGGTCTTCCCTTCCCTCTTCCTTTCTTTCCTTTTTCCCTTTGCTTGTATCCACAATCCTCACTTCCATCTCCATAGGGTGCAATTCTAACACATGCAGTGATACTCTTTTTGCATGTATGTGCTATCGTAAAATGTGTATTGCTGTTGTATGTGCCTTTGTTTTAACTTAAGTATGCTGTATTATTTACTTGTCTCATATTGTTTCTTACTTTGTTCACTCAACACTATTTTAAAAATCCCTGTGTGCTGCTCTGTGTACACCATTCAGTTACTTCTAATGGCTGACTAGTGCTCCTTATATGCTTGTGCCTTGGTTTACCTCTCCACTCCCCAGGGATGGCAAAGCAGTGACCCTATGTACACCCTCTCACAGACCTGGGCAAGATTCACACCGAGGATTGACACTCGCTAGGCCACAGCGAACAATCCCCATGTGTTTTGACAGAGACTTATCCACTGTTCTCTAGAATCGCTGCTGAGAACCTGCACCTGAGAACTCACTACGACATCCCTATATCCTCATCTCTCTGCTAGCAATGGGATTATCCAGCTTTCTAGTTTCTTCCTGTGTGATTAATCTAAAATGAAACTTAATTGTTGCTTTAATTTGCAATTCTGATAACCAATGTATTTGAACTTTTTCCATAAACGTAGTGGTCCTTTGTTTCCTACTCAGGTCTTTGGCCTATTTGACTTGTTCTTGTTGATTTGTAGGAGAGTGTCACATAAGGTCCTATTATTTCCATTTCTGGAGAGGCAAGAAGTGACTCTCAGAGAGGTTAAGTGACGTGTCTAAGGTAACCAGAGTAATCGGCAAAGCAGATATTTAACCCAGCTTTATACCTCTGCAAAGCTGGATATTAGGGGACAACTTGTTGAATTGTCTATTAACTTTATCTATTAGGTTAAGAAAACTTCAGAATTTTGATTGTTGAGAAACGAAGATGGTCCAAAGCAAAAGAATGAAGTTGTCTTTTATCTATTTGATACCTCTCTTCCTTTCTCTATCCTATATTCTTCTTTAGAAAATAGTTTTATTTTTCATGAATTAAAATCAAAAGATTAATCACCCACAACATGCCATGCCCTATTATCCCTCACCTGGAAAATGTGTATAAGTATCTAAGATGTGCAACATTCTCTTCTGGAAACCATGAGAAACAGAGCCAGCACTGGGATTTTATATATTCCTTTAAATTTCTATCCAAAGGTCACTTTCAAAGATCAGTTAATTCCTCTTGAATTGTTTATAGTCACATAATCAGTACCTATCTTGATTATACTATTTACATAATTCTTGTTGGAATGTTACAAATATATAGACCATGGTTTATCATCAAATTTGAGTTCATATTTAAGTGTTTTTAATGAGACATCATTATTCATCAAAATAAGTCACTTGTCTCTGTAAGTTGGAACAGTGATAATTTAACATTAACTTATGGTGAACAGTGTATAAAATGGAAGCAGGCAAGACATTTAATATTGTCTCTTGGGATTGTCAGAGCTTTACTGTTATTTTTAAAGATTTCTGAACATAAACTCCATTAACACTTTAGTAAAAACAAGCACTACTAACATAAATATAATCTTGAATAGTTAGAAAATATAAATGTATTGATTATAAAATAAGGTATTAGTTCACCTTTTTTAGCTTGTAAAACGGTTGTTACCAGAGCCTGGGGAGTAGAGGGATTGGGAAAATATTGGTCAAAGGACACAAAATTTCAGTTATACAGGAGAAATAAGTTCAAGATATCTATTGTAGATCATGGTGACTATAATTAATGACAATATATTGTATACTTGAAATTGTTAAGAGAGTACATTTTAAGTGTTCCCACTACCAAAAAGTGATATGTGAGATAATGCATATGCTAAATAGCTTGACTTAGCCATTCCACAATGTATACTTATATCAAAACACCATGTTGTACACCATATGTGCATACAATTTTTACTTGTCAATTAGAAAGAAATACACCTTCACCAAAATAGGTATTTACAACTATATATTCCAATAAAGAAAACAGAATTTTAAAGGCATTGTAATATTTTTTAAAAAATTTAAGTTCTAGTTTGGAAATTGTTATACTTAGTAAATATTATGGTGGTGATAATTTACAGTTTACAGTTCCTTTTATTTACTTTTTACTTACTGATGTGTCCTGTATTCATATTTCATTGAAGTATATTGATTATATTATTACAATTATTAATTTGGCATTTCTTTCCTCTTCATTTAAATTTTAACAAACAAAACTTTGAAAAAAACGAGGCTTCTATAAGAGTTAGGAACTGTCTTTCATTGCTAATAACAGATCTGAAGTAACAGTGGCATAAACAAAAATAATAACTTGTTCTTTTTTAAAACATCACAGTCAGATACAGTCATTTCACAGCTGGCATGGTGGTATCAGAGAACCAGGCTCCTTCTGCGTTTCTGCTTTGCTTTCCTCAGCACCTGGGTTTTCATCCTTAAGCTTTCTTCCTGGGTGATAGGTGACCACTGGAGTACTAGAACATATCCATGTTCCAAGAAGGAAGAAAGAAAAAGAGAGAGGGATAAAAATGATATGTCTGTCAGTTGAGTAAATACCTTTTTT
>VBSM01000605.1:11244585-11260354 GCA_008086735.1 Cheirogaleus medius
GCCAATGGTCTTTTATTCAGTACAAGATCACCCACCATGAATGTGTATTTAAATATATCGAATATCATCTTAAGTAATACAAATCTTAAAATCCAGGTATTAAAAAAATTCAAAACTATAAGGAAACTCTTCGTCAAACTACTTGATCTCAAAATCTACTACAAAACTATAGCAATCAAAACAGCACAGTACTGACACAAAAGCAGACATACAGACCAATCAAACAGAATAGAGAGTCCAGAAATAAGTCCACCCATTTATGGTCAAATGATTTTTAACAAAGATGCCAAGAACACACACTAGAGAAAGGACAGTCTCTTCAGCAAATGGTGTTGACACAATGGATATCCACATGAGGAAGAATGAGAATAGACCTTATCTCACAACACACACAAAAATCACCTGAAAATGGTTTAAAGACTTAAATATAAGACCTGAAACTCTAAAACTACTAGAAGTAAACATACGAGAAAAGCTCCATGACATTGTTCTGGACAATGATCTTTTGGATATGGCCCCCAAAACATAGGCAGCAAAAACAAAAACAGACAAATGGGATCACATCAAAATAAATTGGTCTGCATAGCCATGGAATCAATACACAGAGTAAAAAGAAAACCTATGGAATGGGAGAAAATATTTGCAAACCATAATCAGATAAGGAGTTAATATCCAAAATATGTAAGGAACCCAAGCAACTTAATAGAAAGGAAACAAGTAACCTGGTTTAGAAAATGGGCAAAGGACCTGAATAGACATTTCTCAAAAGACATACAAATGGCCACCAGGTATGTGAAAAAATATTCAACCTCACTAATTATCAGGGAAATTAAAATTAGAACCACAATGAGATACTGCCTTACCTGTTAGAAAAGCTGTTATCAAAAAGTTGAAAGTTAACAAGTGTTGGTGATGATGTGAAGAAAACGGAAATCTTGCACACTGTTGGTGGGAATGTAAATTAGTACAGACATTATGCAAAAAAGTATGAAGGTTCCTCAAAAAATTAAAAATAGAACTGTCATATGATCTAACAGTCCTACTGCTGGGTATATACACAAAAGATATAAAATCAGTATGTGAAAGAGATATCTGCATGCCCATGTTTACTGCAGCACTATTCACAATAGCCAAGACATGGAATCAACCTAAGTGTCTGTCGATGGATGAACAGATAAAGAAAATGTGGTACATACACAATGGAATACTATTCATCCTTAAAAAAGAAGGAAATTCTGTCATTTATGACAATATGGATGAACCTGGTGAACATTATGTAAGTGAAATAAGCACAGAAAGACAAATACTGTGTAATCTCACCTATGTGTAACATCTAAAAAAGCTGAATCCATACAAAAGTAGAATGGAGGTTACCAGGGGCTGGGGGTGAGTGTGGAGATGGGAGATGTTAGTCAAAGGGCACAAACTTTCAGTTGGAAAGACTGGATATCTATTTTACAGCATAGTAAGTATAGTTAATAATTTATTGTACACTTCAAAATTGCTAAGAGAGATTTTACCAAAATTGGTAAGCATGCGCAGTGAAGGATGTGTTAATTAGCTTGATTTAATTATTCCACAATGTATACATATATCAAAATATCATGTTGTACATCATAAATATATAAAAATTTTATTTGTCAATTAAAAAAGCCTAGAAGGGACTTTTCAACATGCTTTGGTTCAGTTTTCACTTCCATAGAAACTACCTCACTGGGTTGGGTTGAGGGTAGGCTTGTTAGAAACAGACAGGTCAATTCTCATTTGGTTATTCATTCATTCAATAAACAATTCTTAGCATCTATTATATTTAGGCATTATACTATTTTGGGGGGTAATAATTACTACATTTGTATAATGCTTTATAATTTATAAAGGACTTTCTTCCATGTTTTCCCATTTAATCCTTATGTAACACAAAGAGATAGGCATTATTTCTTCACACCGTAAATGAGGACATTGAGGAACAAGGAGGTTAAATAAGTGCAATTCATAAAATCAGTGTGGGTCAGATCCAGGACGTAAGCTGGGGAATACCACCTCCCGCGAATTTTCCACTCTTCTGGTTTTAGAAATTGGACTCTGTTGCTAATTAGAGGACTAAGACAATTCTCTCTCTCTCTCTTAAAACTTGGGATATATGTAGGTCAGGAACTGCCAAAGTTGGATCTTTTGGGCCACTAGGGCATCTGCTTAGTTAGCTTTCTTATAAGCATTTGAGTGTAGCCATTTGAGTTCATCTACACTGATAATTCAAAACCCTCCTACCTCCGGCCTTTTCCCCTATTATGTATGAAGTATGAAGTTAAAATTTGAGACAACTGCCATGATCATAGCCAGATTTCACAAAAGCTCCTCTCCCTTTTATTTTGGTAAAAATAATGCATTACAATAACTTGTATTCAGTATGGCTATTAAGGTTTAGCAGTAACGATTACTTACTGCCAAATTCGGGTACAGAATATGTACAGTACCCCCATTCCATCATTCACTTTCTCCCTCAGAATAGCTTACTAACATGAATGAGATGTTCTTTGTTATAGGAAAACTCCTCAATTCACTCTGAAGGACAAAGCTCAATGACTTTTCCACCGCACTGGATCTTGGATACAGTTTTAGCATAGGGATAAGAACTGCCCCCTGTCCTCCGCCCCAAACTGCACCTGATTGACACAAAGGTGACACTTTATTAGGAACCACAACTTACTGTGCACAAACCTCACAAATGATCAAGAGAGCTTCTATTGAGATGCTCAGGTTGAGAATCTCTGATCTAAATGTCCTAAGCTCGATAACTATAGATACACTATTTATTCTCATTTATTCAGTCTTTCGAAATGTACTTAAAGTATCGACAGTCTTACAACAAAGGTCACTAACAACTTACTATTAATAAATTAGTATCTGGATGCATGAAATCCTTTGTCACACTATGATACTTTTTTTTTTTTACTTTTAAGCAAAAAACACACACAAATTCTCCATCATGGAAAATAATAAAAGGGTCTTTTTTGAGGTAAAAATGGGTGCCAAAAAGAGTTAATTGGTGATTTTTTTTGTTTCTAAAGCTGTCAAACTTCTCAATAGGAAACAAAGCAGACAAAGTGATGATCTCATTGTGAGGTATACAAACCAAAATTTAGTCTTGTATTGATATGTGAATATTCAGAAAATTTGTATCATATTTTTTCTTTTATTTCTTCTCCAAACCTGATGACAAGCAAAGCTTTAAAATTGCATACACATATTTATATATTCACTTGTAAAAACTGTTCATGTCATCAGGATGTCAGTTAGTCACTAAAACTAAAAGTAGATTTGACAGGCCAGATCTGGTGGCACATAAATATAGATTTCCTTCAAAGAACAAGGACCTGAGCAGTGTTCCAAACAAGGAAGAACCTGTAGATGTCTCCAGTTCACCTTCTATATTTGGACTTGTGAGATCATTAGTCAGCTATATTATTTATCTCCTACACAAAAGTATTTCAAGGTCTGTGGGAGTTTTCTCCAGTTAAGGTTAATCAATCTTTATTACTTTCTATTTATAGCTCCCAGATGCTAAAGTTGGTGAAGAGTTTTCTTATTTAAGAAAAGTGAGTTTCTTATTTGCCCTCCTTTAACCACTCTCAAAGATCTGAATTCACATGGCTATTAAAAAATGAATAATAGGGAGACTTAGATTTTTTTGAAAGTCCCTGAGAAACATCTACAGCATAGCATATTGTAATAAAGTAAGAATAAGGGGAAAATGTTAACAGGTTTAGGCTTTTGAACTCAGTATGTTTCCAGTAAGTCTTTTGAGAACCCATAAACTCTACAGTTTTAAACTGAGAACTACAATTTAATTTGTTCGGCTAAATAAGTCATTTATATAGGAGGAGAGATTTTGTGCTAAGCCCTAATTTATTATAAAACAAGAAGCTATTTTTAATATAATTGCGTTTCTGCTTAAAATCTATTTATAAATTTTATCCTAAAATGAATTATCAAGCAAGCCTCTGAGCTTCCATGTGACTCTAACTTCTCGTTACGAATGCTCCATATGACTGAATTGAATTCCTTTTCTGTAATTGCAAATCTAGTTTCCCCACCTTGGATTCGTATCCTCAAATATTACCTTTGTCAATACAGTCATCACTTGGTAAACTCAGAAGATTTGTTCTAGGATCCTGCATATATCAAAATCAGTGCATGCTCGAGTACCCCAGTTGGAACCTGCATATATGGAAAGTCTGTCTTCCTAATACATAGGTCCAAATCTTTTGAAGACTGTAGTTTTGATTTGTGTTTGGTTGAAAAAAAGTCACATATAAGTGGACCTGCATAGTTTAGACTCGTGTTGTTCAAAGGTTAATTGTATTTTCCTCACTATTTCCCATCAAATTGATGATGCAAATGATACGATCCACAATTTCTTCACCAGTAAAGTGAACCATCCCACTTGAATTCCTTTGCTGAGTCCTTCCAGAGTCCCTGGGGCATCGTGGCTTCTGTTGGTTGGTTTCCAACTTCACCTCTGGCTGACGAGTCCTGTTCTCTGTGCTCTAGCTGAAGCAGTGCCATTTGTTTATGCCCCTGTTTTCCCCAGTCCTGTCTCTAGGAGTTCCCTTTGAGGATGCTTTCCCTGTTAACAGCCAAACACAGCAGCAAGAAGTATCAATTTTGATATCTGTGCCTGTACTCTAATTCCACTTTGCAGCAAGCCATGGAGTTTGCCTTAACTTAATTTCTACCCTAAGCTGCTTAAATTTTCTCAAAACTCACTATTTACATTTGAATTAATTCTGTCAATCAACAAATCTTCTAAAATATAGCATTTAAAATCCTCCTGCAAATGCAATCCAAATAAAAGGTTAAAGTTCACAGGGGCTTTCAGTACACTATCACAAGAGACTCAATGGTGGAGTCTCATGGCATAGAGGCATTCATGCACAGTCTGTAGTAACGGTTCCATTCTATGAACACTTTTCAATATCTTTAGATTGGAAAAAACCCTCTAACATAGATAATGATTTTTTTTGCATGACTGTCAAGGAAAAGGAATGGATAATATTTCTGGGGTATGTAGCTCCAAAGCTTAATGGGAGTGAAGATTGGAGGAGATACTTTCTTCTGATAACAGTAAAGAGATTGAAAAAAAATTTTTTATAGTTTTTTTTCTGTTTAAAATTAGACACACAGAAACTTGTAAAGCAGGTAAATAGGTGGGAGTTGGGGCTGAGAGATGGGGGAGAAAAAAATGAAAGCAGGAGATGTGGCAACTATATTTTCATTTTAGCATTTAGCAAGAGAATGATGCAGTAGAATTGACTGCACTGAACGTAAGGCCATCATCAAAATGCTGCAGTGAGGTATGGCCATGCTGAGCAGAAGGGAGGAGCACAGCTGCCAGGGACAGCTGGAACAGAACGTTCCATGAATCACAAGAATGCCATGCAATGAGATTTACACATGAAACTTCTGTGCATGATCCTTAATAGACTCTCACTCACAGCTCCTGTGTCATCTCCATCTTCTACAGCTCCTCATTGCTGAGGCATTGCCCTCTCTCTCCCCCAGGTCTGACCATTTAACTGAATTCCCCAGGATTTTTAGCTCCTTGGTTGAGGGTTAAGGAATGCAGCTGTGCTGGGAGGCATGTCTTCCATGGCCGGTGTCAGCACAGTAAAGACTTTCTGCTGTTAGGCAAAGCCATGACTGTAGTCATAGCTGCTGTGTGTTGTAAGATGTCTTTGATATAACAAATGCTTACGTTTTCTGAGCAAAGTGCCTTGAGCAGAATAGGGATTCCATAAATATTTATGATTATTGATTTCTAGGACTTGCATTATCCATGTCATCTTTGCAGCCCACTATTCTGGCTGGAGAAATGGAAATTAAGAGCAAACAAGCAAGCCCTGTATTTCCAAATGGGAATATATCTAAGGGAAACGAGCTAATCATAAATTTCCTACCAGACTGCAACTTCCCATTGTTTATGCTGAATTCTGTTGAGCATACGTATGTGACGACTGCTCAGACGATTCCCTGTGACACCCCCTCAAATGGGAAGGCATCTGTTTGGTCTCAGTTAGGAAAGCATGCTAAAAATGTCTTTACTTTGGCATTAAATTAGCTTATTTGAACTGCATACAACTCTCAAGTAGATGTTTCCTACTTTTCTTTTTTAGTAAAGTATTTCATTTACAATCTATTTATGGACAATGCATTTAAACCTACATCCTAAGGTGAAGACAAGTTTCTGCTAGTTAAAAATACTAATAGTTTTAATTATGTTGTAAAGTGATAAGAAAGAAGAGTTTCTTAACGTTTAGACAGATTTACTCTTAAGATAAAAATCATGAGGGCACATGGATATATTAGTTTAGCAGAAAAATCACTTCTCATTCTAAGCTGAAAAAATGCCATTTAATAAAATTTATATCAAAAGAAGATTTTCCTAGTTCATAAGCTGAAAATTTATTTCTAAGCAATAATAATTCAAGCTTTTCATTCCTAAAGCAACAAATTCACTTATTTGGTTAGAATATGTACTGCTTTTATGATGAGGGTACATTAACAAGTCACTTTTTAATGCTTTAATGATACATGAGCATTTACTTCTAATAGGTATCTGTAACAGCAAGAAGAATGTATGTGAGCATGGTGACATTATAGATATAAATGGTGCCTAAAATAATAACAGTGTTGGAATAATAGGTATCTTGATAGTGGAACATCTCGCTCCAAGATAGCCCTGGTAAGTCCTCTAATTTTGTTTGCTGTCATGAGAAAATTTATGACTTTTATACCAATGTGGAACTGGATTCACATATCATAATTTGGTAGGTTATTTCATGTACTTTTGGTGTTTCTGCCAGATTTGGGGCAGTTGTGGTTTCCCCCCACTGGTCAGCCATGTTCCCTTAACACCAGGATGAGTGACTATATTTAGGAGGATGAGATACGAGGATCACTGGCAGCAGAAAGCAGGAAGCAGAATGTCATCAGTGGGAGAGGAAGAGTGTGTCCAGATGAGAGGAAGCAGAGGCTGGGGTTTGTGGGAAGAACGTGGGACGGAGAGGTTAACATGGCTGGCGGAGCTGCTCTGGAGCACAAACAACCTTTGCAACCAGGCGTGCCTTGTAGCACTCCTGATGTCCCCAGCCACCTTGGTAGCCACAGTTATGGCAAAACACACTGGGACATGCCTCTGTTTACTGAAGTGGGTGCAACTAGGCTCGGTGTTACTTAGGAAATTTACTAAAGATGCAATGGCTTTCACTTGATTAGTTAAGAGCTGTGAGCTCCAAAGGAGTCTAAGGAAGTACTGACCTTCCAAAACTCTATCAGGGAAGAGACAAAGCAATGTCTGAGGACTGACTGGAACCCGGGACACAAATACCACCAGTGACCTCTTTGCCCTAGTTCTTGACTCTGTAAGTCGACTCAGTATGTTGTCTTCATTCTTCTTATTTTGTACACTTCCTGCACACGATAGTAAAGATGGTCTATGAATTCTTGAGCTTTACATATCATGGTTTCATTCCATGAAAGACTGCCCTTTACTCTCTCCAGTATCAAGCCATACGTTTTTTGTATTTTATTGTCAGAGAGGGGTTAATTTGAATTTCTGGATCAGATGGTCAAAAATCCCAAGGAAATCCCATCGGATCAGCTTAGCTCACAAACCCACTGCTGTATAAATCAACTGTGCTCAGAGGTTCGGGGTCGGTAAGAACGTGGAGCTGGCACTCTAGCCATGTGATGAGTAGAGCCCCATGGAAGGAGCAGCCTAGATTTTGGCTATAGGAGTAGGATCATTCCACTTAGTTGTGAGACAGGAAGTTAAATCTTTTTTTGTTTGTTTGTTTGTTTTAATTATTGCTATCTGAATTATCCCAATTTTATTTTTACTAAATTCTCAGCTTCATTTTTTGTTTCTCTTGTTCTTACCAAAAGTCACAGTGCGTAATAGGAGCTAAAAAGGTATTTGCTAATTTGAATGGGATTTATTTTCATGTCAATTATGACATGTGAATGTATTTTACAATTTTCAGTTAGGAATTATAAAAATTAACATTTTGAATTTTCTTTCAACATCTGTCACAAAAAATTTATTTTGTAAGGAGCCATATTCACTACCCTTTGTATCTGCTTTATGCACACGAGTGAAGTTCAGAGATTAAGGAGAGCATCACAGTAAGGTGGCTGTACGAAGTGCAAAGTGGCTATGTTTGTGTTCTTTGGTGCTGGGCTGTGGTGATCCATATCGGGTGCCTCTGTCGTACACCAGGGCTCCATGGATTACATTATGCCACGTCATATGAAGTAGGCTTTAAGGAGAAATGAGAAACAGGCAGAGTCATCAAAGGGAGAAGGCATGGGTCCCCCACCCCCTTCATCCCAAGAGAAACATTCTCTGTTGGACACACAGCATGAAGTTGACTTTGAGCAGAGAGAACATCCGACTAGGGGTCCCCTTTCTTTGTTTTCTTTTATTTATTTTTTTCAGTATATTATGGGGGTACAAATGTTAAGGTTACATATATTGCCCTTGCCCCCCTCCCCCGAGTCAGAGCTTCAAGCGTGTCCATCCCCCAGTTGGTGCGCATCACACTCATTATGTTTGTATATACCCATTCTCTCCCTGCCTACCTGCGTGACACCCGATAAATGTTATTCCTATATGTCCACTTATGTGTTGATCAGTTAATACCAATTTTCTGGTGAGTACATGTGGTGCTTATTTTTTCATTCTTGGAATACTTCACTTAGTAGAATGGGTTCCAGCTCTATCCAGGAAAATACAAGAGGTGCTAGATCACCAATGTTTCTTTTAGCTGAATAGTACTCCATGGTATACATATACCACATTTTATTAATCCACTCATGTATTGATGGGCACTTGGGTTATTTCCACATCTTTGTGATTGTGAATTGTGCTGCTATAAACATTCGAGTGCAGGTGGGTCCCCTTTCTTATGGAGCAAAAGTGAAAGTGACCCTGTCAGTGGGGAAGCCAGGCAGTCTGGATTTGGGTGCCAAATGAGTATAGGAATTTTGTAGGGAAACAAGATGCTCAGAATTTGGTGACTTTGAAGGACCTGGGGGAATGAAGCCACCAGTACTATGGGAAGATGAGTTTGGAAAAAGCTCTCCTGCTGGGAGAAGGGGGGCTCACACTGCTCTTTCAAGCTAGCTCATCCTCACGTCAATCAGAGTGGGACCTGACAGTCATTCTGGGGGTCGAAGGACAGCTTTTAAACTGAGGCATCAATGCGCACTGGATGTGTTCCGTTTACCCCTCCAGGTCCACTCTCCATCCTTCTTCACCCTTCTCTGTGCTGCAGGAGACTGACCTTTATTGTCAATGGGCTTCCTTCCTTCCTAGCTTTTGTTGAGTGGCAGACCCTGGCAGAGATGAGATGGAGATAAGAGAGGAAGGCCAGGGTATTTATTTCCATAGCTTTGTCCTATCTGGATCTCTGTGAGTTGGCTTCATCCTTCTACCAAAGGCTCATATTGGTTTTCACTCTTCTATTATAACTGTTCTCTCTGGTTTCCAGCACATTCTCCCTGATCTTGCTCCTTTGCCTGCAGTGATAACTGCTCTGGAAGGGCTAAGCCCTGGAAGCAGCAGCTGGGCCATGCACAGGCTCTTCCTGATATGGGACCTGCATGGCACCTATGGCTTCCACATTTGTATTCTACTTTTGCCCTGGTCTTCTAAGTCTTTGCTAAATTAGAATTTCTTTGGTTCTCATTTTAACTTTCTCTTTATATTTAATGATCTGAAATTCTATTGTAAATCTAAAAAAAATAACATTTCTTGAAGGCCAACTATTAGTCTAATGCTATGTTAAACATTTCCATAAATTGTCTTTTACTTTTTTTTCACAATAGCTATGTAAAATACATTAGGGATCTCATTCCGAGGCTCAGAAAGATTGAGCTTAATGTTCATGTCTGTTTGATGTGGATACCTACACGCATAACCACTATGCCATGCCTCTTAAATCCTTCATGAAGCAAGGCAAAAATAATTTACTAATTTAAGTGAAAACAAGAGCATATTCAACTCTACATTCTTTGTCAGTACTGTGCATTGGAAGAAGAAGTTAGCACCAAACAACTACGGTAGAGCCAGTGAGTTTTAGCCACCCTTTTTAAAATGTTACATTTTTCCCTAAACTCATTTTAGGTTTTATCCTTAGAGAGTTCTCAGCTAATGCTTCTGACTATCTTGGCTTCATCTTTCCAGCTACCCACCATGGCTTCTGGATTTCTTTGCATCTCTTCATCATAAGCATCCCTCTATCTGACTTTAATTTCACAACCCTGGTTTTTCATGTGTTGCAGCACAGTCAGTCCCTCCTTTAGCTTTTGAGTGAATAAAGGCACCTTGTAGGGGTAGATCTGGTTTTCTTCACACTGGGCTTGGCTAGTGGATGTTGTCTGTGCAAATTAGAATACAGTCCTGAGCTTGGATGGCACACAGTTTGGCTGGAGGGTGCATGGGTTGAGTGCCTGTCTCACTTCTCACCTTAGTTGGGTATCCTTGTTCAGGACCACACAACCTGCACAACCTTTCATGGTGACCCTTGTACCAGGCAGCTGTAGCTTGGATCAGCTACCTAATTTCCAGGGTTTCTCTGCTGCTCTAACCTGCTGTGGTATCTATTGGTTTATTTCTGTGAACCCAGAACCTAGTGAGCTCAGGTGTGGGGAAGGTAATGAAATGCCTTTTGGATCAAGGATTCTAATAGTCTTTCAAGTAGTCTGCCATTGTTCCTAAAAATTTTCTTCAGTACTGTATCTGATATGTTCATTATAATTTTATCTGTAAGAGTAAAACATTGGAAATAAACTAGTTATCTGGCTGCTGTAGAATGAATAACTGATCCACTTGATGTCATGATTAAAAAAACACTTTTGAAGTTTTGGATGATTGCTGCTGATAATAAGTGTTAAAATTTCAAAAACATTTTCTAAATTCTATATATATTGTGATTGCTCCATAAAAAATGTGTGTAGGGGAATTTGAAGGAAATATTTAAGATTGTTATTATTGTTATACTGTATAGTTATGAATGGGTTTTTCTAACATTAGAAAAATCTAATATGATTCTTTTGCAATTATGCAATAAAATTCCTTTAAATTAATTTTCTTATTTTTAAAATGTATCTATTAAATTGCAAATTTATTAGTTGTCAATATAAGGACTAATAGATGGTGGTTTATAAGCTAAATCAAGCATAGAATCTCATAAGATATTGTTGCAATTCCAGGTTGAGGGTGTAGAATTCAATCTGTTCAAATCAGACAGTAAAAGCATAAGTTGGATTTGGATAGGTAGTGCAGAATTTTACCAACTTAATCACAAAAAGTTGTGATGTAAGAAGTTACATCATGGTAAGTCTGTAAGAAGCTGCTCATGGAATGGCTCACACTGAATCATCCTGGAAGCAGCTCCCAGCTCCTGTATGCATATCAGAAGCTTAATTGCTGTCACAGGCCCAAGATAGATAACTCTGTTTTTCTTAGTTAAGGGATCTACTGCACCCTTGAGGAGGTTTTCAAGTAAGGATAGAGATGATAAATACATTTATAACTTTGTATAAGTTGCATCCACATAGGTATGACAATAAGTTCTCTAACCATTCTGCTTTTTTGCCTGCTTTTTCTTTCTCTGTTTTTAAATGTTTAAAATAATTAAAACAGTCAGTTTCAAAGCATATGCTTGGACTCTTTAAGTCCCCCAAGACCTTTTCAAGGGACCTGTAGGTCAAGACTATTTTCATGATAATATAAGCTGCTACATGCTTTATTTTTACATGTTATTTGCCTGTTAAGAGCCTGCAACTTTTAAGGAAAACAACTGTCAGTTTGTTGCCAATCATAAAACTTCAGCTTTCAAGAGATAATTAGATCTTTGTGTCTTTCTTTGTGAACTTGACAGCTTCCCAACATTTACTGAGATTGGGGGTAATATTAGCATACTTTTTTTTGATATTGTGAAATAAAATATTTCCACATTTGAAAGAATTACATAACTCAATGAACCAACATATTCCAAATGACCAATGCATGATGTTACAAAATCATCTACAGGTAATATAATCTCTTTGAAGTGCATAATAGACCAATGAATTTTAATGTTACAGAATATGAAAGATAAGGTTCATTATTATGATTTCAGATTCCACATTGCAACTAACCTTTATGAAATTATTACTTATTGAGTTTTGGTGTGATATCAAAGAAGAATAGGCACAATTATTTGAAAAAGCTATTAAAAATACTCCTGTATTTTCCAAATACTTATCTGTGTGAATCTGAATGCTCTTTCTATACTTTAACCAAAACAACACATTACAATACATTGAATACAGAAGCAGATACAAGAATCCAGCAGAGCTATCCTTCAGAAATGAGGGATAATTAAAGTCTTTCTCAGACAATCAGAAACTAAGGGAATTCATCATCACTAGACTGATCTTAGAAGAAATTCTTAAGGCAGTCTTAAATCTGAAAGCAAAAAAGACAATCACCACCATGAAAACATTCAGAAATATAACACTGATTGGTACAATAGATACATTAATACTAAAGAGAAAGACAAAAGAATAAAACCTTATCATTCCAGAAAACTACCAAACTTCAGTGATAAACAATAAGAGAAGAAGAAAGAAACAAAGGACATACAAAACAACCAAAAAACAATTAGCAAAATGATAGGAGTAAGTTCTCACCTATCAATAATAACCTTGAATGTAAATGGATTAAATTCCCTCACTTACAAGATATAGACTGGATGAATGGATTAACAAATGACCCAGTGGATTAAAAAATAACTCTATATTACCTACAAGAAACTCACTTCACTTGTGAAGACATGTAGACTGAAAATTCAGGGATAGAAAATGATATTTCATGCAAATGAAAATCAAAAGCAAGCAGGAATAGCTATATTTATATCAGATAAAATAGACATTAAGTCAAAAACTATAAAATGAGACAAAGAAGGTTATTATATTAGGATAAAGTGATCAATTCAGCAAAAGGATATAACAATTCTAAATATATATACATCCAACATTGGAGCATTCAGATATATAAAGCAAATATTATTTGATCTAAGGAGAGAGATAGAATCCAATACAACAACAGTCAAGGACTTCAGCATTCCATTCTCAGCACTAGACAGATCATTTAGACAGAAAATTAACAAAGAAACATTGGATTTAAACTGTATTTTAGACCAAATGGACCTGACAGACATCTACAGAACATTTCATCCAACAGCTATAGAATACACATTCTTTTCATCAGCACATGGAACCTTCTCCAGGATAGACCACATATTAGGCCACAAAATAAGTCTCATTAAATTTAAAAGAACTTAAATAATATCAAGTATCTTTTCTGATCACAATGGAATAAAACTAGAAATCAACAAGAGGAACTTTTGAAACTATACAAATGCATGGAAATTAAACAAAACGCTCCTGAATGACCAATGGGTCAGTGAAGAAATTAAGAAGGAAATTTAAAAATTTCTTGGAACAAATGAAAACAGAAACACAGCATACCAAAACCTGTGGGATATAGTAAATGCAGTATTAAGAGGGACATTTATAGCAATAAATGCCTATATCAAAAAATGAAAAATTATTTAAAATAAACAACCTAATGATGAATCTCAAAGAACTAGAAAAGCAAGAACAATCCAAACCCAAAATCAATTAAAGGAAAAAAACAATAAAGATCAGAGCAAAAGTAAATGAAATTGAGATTAAATAATCAATATAAAAGATCAACAAAACAAAAGTTGGTTTTTTGAAAAGATAAACAAAGTCAACAAATTGTTAGCTAGACTAATCAAAAAAAAAAAAAGAGAGAGAGAGAGAGAGAAAAGACTCAAATAAATAAATCAGAAACAAAAAAGGAGACATTACAATGGGCACCACAGAAATAAACAGAATCATTAGAGACTATTATGAAAAATTGCATGCAAAAAAATTGGAAAACCTAGTGGAAATGGATCAATTCCTGGACACATAAAAACTACTTAGAATGAATCAAGAAGAAATAGAAAACCTGACCAGATCAATTATGAGTAATGAGATTGAATTAGTAATAAAAATTCTCCCATCAAAGAAAAGCCCAGGCACTGATGGCTTCATTGCTAAATTCTACTAGACATTTAAAGAACTACTTCCAATTCTTCTCAAATTCTTCCAAAGGATTGAATAAGAGGGAATTTTTCTAAACTCATTGTATGAGGCCAGCATTACCCTGATATCAGAACCAGAGAAAGAAAAAACAACAACAATAAAAAAGTGTGTCATCATCCCTGATGAACATAGATGCAAAAATTCTCAACAAAATGTTTGCAAAGTGAATCCAGAAACACATAAAAAGATTATTTACCATGATCAAGTAGGATTTATCCCTGGGATGCAAGTATGATTCAATGTATTCAAATCAATAAACATGGTAATAACATTAACAGACTAAAGATAAAAACTACATGATCATCTCAATAGCCACATAAAAAGCATTTATAAAATTCAATATTCCTTCATGATAAAAATTTTCAACAAACTAGGTATAGAAGAAGCATACCTCAGCATTATAAAGGCTTTATATATGACAAACCCACAACTAACATCATATTGAATGGGAGAAAGCAAAAAACTTTTTTTCTAAGGACTAGAATAAGACAAGGATACCCACTCTCACCACACTTATTTAACATAGTACTGGAAGTTCTAGCCAGAGCAATTAGTCAAGAGAAAGAAATAATGGGCATCCAAACTGGAAAGGAGGGTGTCAATTTTTCCATTTTCAAATGACATGATCTTCTATATAGAACACCCGAAAAGCTCCACCAAAAACTTCTTAGAACTGATAAATGCATTCAGCAAAATTGCAGTACATAAAATCAGTAGTGTTTCTATATACTGACAATAAACCAGCAAAAAAAAAAAAAAAGAAGAAGATATCAAGAATGTAATCCCATTTACAATTGCTACAAACAAACAAACAACAACCTAGGAATAAATTTAACCAACGAGGTGAAAGATCTCTACAAAAAAAACTGTAAAACATTGATGAAATTGAAGAGGACACACAAAAAAATGGAAAGACAACTAATGTTCATGGATTGGAAAAATTAATATCATGAAAATGACAATGCTATTAAATGTGATCTACAGATTCAATGCAATTCCTATCAAAATACCAACAACGTTCTTCACAGAAATAAAAGAATCCTAAAATTCATATGGAACAACAAGAGACCTCAAGTAGCCAAAGAAATTTTGAGCAAAAAGAGCAAAGCTGGAAGCATCACACTACCTGACTTCAAAATATATAATGAAGCTATGGTAATAAAAACAGAACAATATTGGCATACAAACAGACACATAGACCAGTGGAATAGAATAGAGAAACCAGAAATAAATCCATGTATTTACAGCTAACTGATTTTCAACATAGATTCTAAGAACATTATTTTGGGAAAGAACATCTGTTTAATAAATGGTGCCGGGAAAACTGAATAACCATATGCAGAAGAGTGAAACCAGATCCCTATCTCTCATTATATACAAAAGTCAACTGAAAATGGACTAAATATTTAAATAGAAGTCCCAAAAATATGAAACTACTAGAATAAAACTTAGGGAAATGCTTTAGGACATTGGTCTGGGAAAAGATTTTATGGAGAAGACCTCAAAAGTGCAAGCAGCAAAAGAAAAAATAGACAAATGGGATTAT
>VBSM01000605.1:11266535-11286892 GCA_008086735.1 Cheirogaleus medius
CATTTTTTTATATGTTTGCTTGCTGTTATTCTGTCTTCTTTGGAGAAGTTTCTAAGCACAACTTCTGAAATGAAATTTTTAATCTTCAAAATGTTTTAAATTAAAAAAACAGCTATATTTTCCTAAAATTTAAGAAAATTCTTTGGGTTGAGATATACTATAGAAAGTTTCATGTGAGAGGGTGATTTAAAAATAACTAAGAGATTATTGAGGCAATATGTTACCACCGTAGTTACAAAGCATCGATGGGCATTGCATAAAATAACTCCACTGTTTAATAAAAAGAGTAAAATTTTCTCTGTGCTACTGGTAAGTGATATGGTAGTGATAATATATACATATGTATATAAACACACACATATACCATATATATGTATGTGCACACATGTGTGTATATATACTGTAGAGAAAATATACATGTACATGTGTGTATGTATATATCACTATAGTTCCATTATAATGATAATAGAAGTCTATGTTCTCATGTTAATAAAATATTATTTATTTTCTCCTAAAACTCTCATATGATTGGCAACTTTAGTCTTCTACTTTGTGAATTTTTCCTCCTATTTCTTCTGGTTCAGTCTGACTCGAACCCAAGAGGCATGCTTTCTTTGGACCATATCCTGAGGCTGTTATGGTCTTTGTGCTCTACTTGTTAGAAAAAGAGACAAAGGAGGTGGCTATATTTCACTCAGAAAAATAATGTTACAATGTCAGGAAATATTGAAGGGACTTGAAGAGATATAAAAGAAAATCAGATTTGGGGATATTGTTTCACTAACATTTGTTAGCCTCAAATTATTTTCCATTTTTCTGTGGAGGAATTATTTAATCACCATGATTTTCATTTCTAGGGCAATTTAAAGTGTTTTGTGAAGGTTTCACATTGAATCATTATTATTAACCTCAGGGAGCAGAAAAATGTAGAGAAACAATGAGTAAATGGAGTGAGCTCTTTAAAGCTCGAGAAACAAACATGAGAATATCAACTATTTCAGAAATAAGGCTTTTAACATAAACAGCCTTGGGAATTCATAAACACAGAAGCTTGACATATAATAAAGCTGACTTGGGCTTTAAATATTGAAGGGATAAAATTAACATGTTTAAACACACCTCAGGTTCAAGGCTGTCTTTACATGTATTTTCCCATTTTAAAATGTAAATTAAGCATTCCAGTATGTGTGAATGACACCCCTTTATAATCACTACTGTGAAAGCCCCAAGGCTAATTATAAGTTTTTGTAACATGCCATTGATTTGACATCTTTCTCTACTTTTCTGCTCAAACCTAACTTTCCTCAACCACCCCTTATTAAGGGTACTTTAGGGACCTCCAACTCTACTCTTAAAGATATCTGGGCATCTTTATATACAGTCACAATCATTTATAATGATCGGCATTTGTCTTTCCCACTCGGTATTGAAATACTTGAAGACAAAGGCTGTTGTACTCACTTTTGTGTCCACCATTGTGTGCACAGTTTGTAACACATGGTATTCAATACATGTATTGAGGAAACAAAGAAGGCCATGAAATACTTTTTCCAACTCAGTTTTTCTTTTAAATATTACTATGGTTGCCTCTTAAATATTTGCATGTTAAATAGTACAAGGATTTCCATGTCACTGTAGCAAGTGCTAAAGATATGGCTGGAACTGTCCTCTTGTTGAATTCTTGTGTTAGAAGGGAGGCTGATGAGATGCCTCTCTCAGGTGGTCTACAATCCCAGTGGAACTTATACAGATAGTTTAAACAAAACAAATTTTCCCTCAAATATTCAGATGATGGAGTCTGAGGATATTCAAGCTGTTGTGGAGACTTGTAGATTAAGCATGATTTGTTTAAGTTAGGTTGAATAGAGAGCACAAATGGTTAATTCAAGATAAGATACAGGCCAGGCACTGTGGCTCACGCCTGTAATCCTAACACTTGTGGAAGGCCGAGGCAGGAGAATGGTTTAAGGCCAGGAGTTTGAGACCAGCTTGGGCAATATAGCAATGACTAGTCTCTACAAAAAATAAAAAAAAAAATTAGCCAGGTGTGGTGGCACGTGCCTCTAGTCCTAGCTACTCAGGAAGCTGAGTCAGGGAGGATCCCTTGAGCTCAGCAGTTTGAAGTTGCAGTGAGCTATGATCATGCCATTGCACTCTAGCCCAGGTGACAGAGCGAGACCCTGTCTCAAAACAACAACAACAACAAACAAACAAAACAAAAAAACCCACTTTGGGTAATGTCCAAATTTCTTTAATTTATTTTGGAATCAAATAATCCTCAAGTCTGGTTTCTTTTCTGTTAGGCAGATACAACTGAAACATTTGTTGTTTTTGAGTCATGCAGATAATTGTGTTCAGGTTTGTGATCTGTAAGTTTCAGGGAATTAGATTCACTTTCTATAACTAAGATAGTAAACCAATTGGTCAGTTGGTGAGTGGGTGAGGAGAAAGCCCTATAACAGACAATTCAGGAGAAAAAGAAGTAGCCAAACTATTTATGTGGAAATAATGGTTGTGAGACTGGTCTTCACGCTATTATCAGGATCCTTGTATATAAATAGCAGGATTCAGGAATCTCTTTGGCTCTTCAGAAAGTGATCTGAGGCTTAGGTTTTTGTCGGTAATTTGTGGTATTTCCTTTAATACAAACCGTTAAAGACTGCCATGAAAATGTAGTTATTATTTTGAAAAGAGCACTGTAGTACATATATGTAAATCAGACATTGCTGGTGGGTCAGCTAGCTGATGGTGGGGTTGATGCAGCCACTTGGCATTGCTAGGCATCGAGAAACAAACACTCTGAAGAAGAGAAATTATGAAATAAGTGTTGAAATTGACTTGTGCTTTTTTTTTTTTTTTACCTTAAGATGAACCTGACCATTATCCAGAATGGCAAAGATAGATCTTCTATCAAATGAATAAGCTGTAAAACATTTGCTTGAATTTTCCATTTCACATTTATGTCCTAGTTAAATGGAATATATGGTGAGTTCATTTAAAAGAAATAATTTTGCAAATTTTTCTGGCTTTAGCCTTGAGCAATTTTGCTATTTTTTCATATAAAACATTCAATTAATTATAAGACATTTGTCCTGTGCCTTTTCAATCATCTAAACATACACAGACTATAATTACATAATTATTGGCTGTTAAAATGTGGATGCTTAGTTTTTAAAATGTTCAATTAAATTCAAAAAGGATGATATGCAATAGAAATGTATTTGTTGTATCTCCATTAGCACCATCAAAAGGAAACAATTTCTAGTCTCATTGCACATTGTGGTTTTTTTCTTTATTAAGGTGGAGGAAATAAAGCAACTATTTCCTTATCAATTATTCTCATAATAATGTCAAAATGTTTCAAAATCTATCTACAGGTGACTAACCTACTGAATATCACTTTAAGAATAAAGTATAAAAGAAGAAAAAAATAATGAAAAAATATTTTAATAAAGAAATAAATGATCAGTTTGCCTCTTTGAATGAATCTTGCCAATTAGCTGATCAGTTTAGACAAAATTAAACCCGAAAGTCATCTAGAATCAAATTCTAAAGCAAATTTTATTCAAAATAAGATGAGATCTTAATAATTCTGTTAACTGTAATATTCTTTACTTTGAATCTTAGCTATGGCCTTTATATTTTTTTTATTAAAAATAGTATATGTGAAAAGAAAAGTAATAGTAATTCTTTTGCTTACAAACACCCCTTTTGTGTCAATTATTTAGTTTATAAAAATTCAGAAAAGTTTGGTATACACAAAATGGTGCAAGGTCGTGGAGGAGGGTGCTACTGCCATCTAGTGGTTGGACGCCTGGACCAACCAAAATTTGCTGAAGGACAAATGCAGCCCTCTACGACAGAGAATTAACTGGCCCTAGTATTGTTTCTGCTAAACTTGGGGTCTGTGTATGAATGCATGTGGAATGGATTTCTGTATACCTAAAGCAACATAGAAGCATGGCACAGAAGATAGGAAAATTTAATAGGAAGTGCTTATGTTGGTCTATACTGCATTATAAAAGAATGTATAAAAGAACAGTGTCATGTTGAAAACGAATGTGAACCTATTCTCCAGGGAAAGCCATACTCTAAAAGAAAAAGAAAGCAGCTATTCATTTTGCAATGCAAGACTTCAGAATACAGTTAACAATTGTGAAAGTTGGCCAGCTCTTATGGACTCCCTCTGTGCAATTGTCCATAATCTATCCCTGTAATACACTTTCTCATATGTCAAATTTTCTTTCTTTTTTTTGGTTTTGTTTTTGGGGTCTTTTTGGTTTTGTTTTTTGGGGTCTTTTTGTTGTTGTTGTTTTTCTTTTGTTAGCTTCCCCCACCCTGACTATTTTAAACTGTCAGCATTATTTTTTACAATTTGCTATGCTATATATTTCTTCTTTGCATAATTTCCAATACTGGAGGTATAAATTGTGTAAAAACTTTTAGAGATCTCTAATTCATTTTATGCATTTTTGCAAATTTGACTCCACAAAAGTTGGTTATTACAACATTGACTTTGTGTGTAAGCATTGTTTGAGTACATGAAACTGTTGAAACATCTTTAATAAATGAAGAGATGGCCATTTTGTACATATGCATTTGTGAAAGTTCAAATTTCTTGAGATCTCAGTTCTTTGGGCAACTGGTGTGGTCATGATGCAGTGGTGACCCATTGAGTTTTTTGATTGACATCATCAAAAAACTTAGATTGGCTGGGTGCGGTGGCTCACGCCTGTAATCCTAGCACTCCGGGAGGCCGAGGTGGGTGGATTACTCAAGGTCAGGAGTTTGAAACCAGCCTGAGCAATAGCGAGACCTTGTCTCTGCTAAAAATAGAAAGAAAATTAATTGGCTAACTAAAAATATATAGAAAAGATTAGCCAGGCATGGTGGCACATGCCTGTAGTCCCAGCTACTCGGGAGGCTGAGGCAGAAGGATTGCTTGAGCCCAGGAGTTTGAGGTTGCTGCGAGCTAGGCTGATTCCATGGCACTCTAGCCCGGGCAACAGAGTGAGACTCTGTCTCAAAAAAAAACAAAAACAAAAACAAAAAAACTTAGATTGTCCATCATGGTATTTCAGATGACAGCAGTTATATAAGCTATTTCATTATGAATGTGGTTCATCTGCTCATGACTGTTAACCCTGTGTGACTGTCATTAGTGTACCCAAGTACTTACGCTTGCAAAACTGTGTGTAGTGTACCCAAGTACTTACGCTTGCAAAACTGCCTGTTGGAGTGGGGAACCTGTGGTCCCAAGGCCACACGTGGCCTTCCAAATCCCCAAATGCAGCCCCTCAACCCCTTAATAAAGGGATTTGTTCTGTGATGTTTGGATTCAGTCAAAAGGCTGCACTCAAGGATCCAGAAGGCCACATGTGGCCTCAAGGCCTCAGGAGACCTATGAAGTGTTCTGTCATGTGTTTATGTTTCTCAAATAAATCTCCTTCTAGAAATATAAATAAATTTCTTTTAAAGAAAAAAAAAAGAATTAACTGGCCCAAAATATCAATAGTGCTGAGGTTGAGAAGTTCTGGAATAAATCCTTTAGGAGGAATATCCCCAAATTAGCTAAATGTGGTCAACAGAAAGATAGCATAGATTAGCAAAGGTCTAGAATTCAAGTTCTGGCTCTGCTAATTAATAGCTGTGTGGTTTCATGTAAATCCCTTAATCTCTCAGTTTCAGTTGTCTCATTTATAAAATGGGAATAATCCCTGCCTATTGCATATATTACTATGAAGATCAAATGAGATAATGTGTATGAACACACACTGTAAACTGTAATCCTAATTAAATTGAACCCAAGGATTTTTCCAGTGGGAGGAAGATATAGACCAGAAGTGGGTGTAGGATGCTAAAAAAGGTTTGAGCATCTGATTCAGCTGTCTGAAAATAACCAGATTCTTTAATGCGAATCTGATTTGTGGTTGGAGATTTTTTTCCTTAGTGTTTCTTACATCCTTTCCTGTAACTACTTCATCTCAGCTTTTTTTACTTCAGTCACTGCATGATACAGAAATAACTTGCTCCTGGCTTCTCTCTATACTAGGGGTTGTCAAGCTTTAGCCTGCATCAGAATCACCCAAAGGTTCTTGTTAAAGCTTTATAAAACACAGATTGCTGGGTGCCACTGCCAGAGTTTCCTACTCAGTAGGTCTGAGAAATTGCATTTTCTAACAAGTTCGCAGGTGATGCTGATGCTGTTGGTCTGGTGACCACATTTTTAAGAACTACTCCCAGTCCTATTATTAACTGGAGGACAGAATATAATGATTAGATTGCTAATTTCTAACTGTCACTGGCAAGCTTTGGCTATGCACATTTCAATAGTTCACTGCCAAGACTCTTTTGACATAAAGAATAGCTTTCATTTCCCTGGCAAGTGAAACCATCTCCCATAATTATTTATTCCTTGCCTAAAGAGGCCCATTTATTTCTCTTTCCTATTCCCAATGATGTTAATGATTTTAGCAATTTAGTATTGATAATGGCTTTGGCTCATTCTCAGTTAATTGAGGCCACTCTGGTAATCACATTTAACAGTAGAGGATGTACACTTGGCTGAAACAAAGACAGGATGTGCTAATGTCTTTGGATAAAGAATAGATCTGTTAGTCAATGTTTGTCCTCAGTCCAGGAATTACTGCACTATAAAAAATAAAAACATGAAAATGAAGGGACAAATGTGACCTGAAATCTTTGTGTTCGAAATGTACATGTGCACCATGCAGCTTATGTACTATTTGTCTCAGTAAATTGGAGTGTTTGCTTAAAATGCAGTTTCCTATGCTCCATCTCAGAAGTGAGGGTGCGCACATATCTGATGCTGTAGAGCGTCTCTGAGAAAGGGCTCTGCACGTGCTCTGCCCCAGGCTGAGCCCAGAGTGGGTAGTAAAAAACTCTCCAGATGCGTTTGGGGATCTGATGGCAAACAGCATCGGCCTCTACCCAGTGGAGAGTCTTAGGTGTCCCTGGCACCATGCCAATGCAGAGCCACATAGAGGAACAGAGGTGGCTTTCAATGGTCCAGTCAGAGGGGGCCTTAGATGGTCCCAGAATCTCCTGTGGCACAGACAAGCATCGCACAACTTCTCAAACTCTCAGGAAACTGCTGAGAGATGGTTGATAGGTGTGAAGTGGTTTTGCCATCAAATGAAAAAACTGCCAAGGGCTGGTGCCGCCCAGACAGAGAAGTTCATGCCAGGAACATAGGTTCTCAGGGTGCTTGAGCTTTGGCTCTGTGCACAGATGAGCTTCCCTGCAGGGGTGGAGCGTTGTGGTACAAGAACTAGAAAAAAACTGGAGCCACCTGTGGGGGAGCGGGAGAAAAGTGACCTGCAGCGTAGAGCTGAGAACCCTCTATCTGGGCTCGTACCTGCATCTCTGGGCACACTGGGGACACATTGTGCTTGCAGTCACATCTGGATCTTCAAGTCCACGTTCTTACATATTGAGAAAAAGCCAGATTTGTAGACAACCTCTTTAACTTCTTCAAGGAAGTCCAAAACACTAGAAGAAGCAAATTTGCAAAGATTTATTCTGATATAGTAGGTATCTTTGGAGTCTACATTATAAATCACCAAAAGTAGTCATTAAAGAGATCAAAAGCTTGACTATATTAATATTACAGATAAACTGGATATAAATTGAAAATGTCCTATTGGGCTGAACATAGCCTAGTGTGTTTAATGTTCCAGGTGTGAGGTGTGGCAAGAACCACCTGAGCCTCACGCACCATGAGGCGGGATCTAGGGGAGAAAGAGTGTATGTTTATGGGTGCGTGCACGTGTGTTTTAGGATGAGGTTTCCAAATTGCTGCATAATAAACTCAGTAGGTTTGGGTTTCTGTAACACCAAAGTTGTCAAGGAGGCTGCAACGGAAACATCCCAGAAGTTGAAACTGAGCCAGGTAAGCTATGGAACTGTGTTGTGCTATTGAAAGTGTAAAACTGGGACATCAGAAGGTCTATGAAATAAACAGGTCTATTATCTTAGGGGAGAAATGTGGCAGAGTAATGTTGTCAAGTATTCAGCATGTGAAATGTGTAAAGTTTTCAGCCTAGCTTCTCTCCCACTATCTTTTGTTTATTCCAAAATATTAAGGGGGTACAAAAGTTTTTGCTACACAGATAGCTTTTATAATGCTTAAGTCAGGGCTATTAGTGTGCCCATCATCCAAATACTGTTCTTTGTACCCGATAAGGAGGTTTTTACCCCTCCTCTTCCACTGTGTTTTAATTCCATGATCTCTGTTTTGACCTTGAATCACGAGATGTGCACCCCTGGGAATGAAGGAAAGAAGAACATTTGAATTGACTGATTTGGCCAACGGAATAATGGCCACCCCACATGTCCACATCCTAACCTCCAGAACCTGTGGACATGTTCCTGTACATGGCAAAGGGACTTGCAGATGTGGTTGAGGATCTTGAGATAGGGAGATTTTCCTGGACTTTGTGGATGGGCCCAGTGTAATCACAAGGGTCCTTCTAAGGGGAAGAGACAGGTAAGAGAGCGAGAGAAAGAGGATGTAGCAATAGGAGCTGAGGTTGGAGTGATGTGATTGCTGATTTTGAAGGTGGAGGAAAGGGCCACCAGTGAAGGAATGTGGCATCTTCTTAAAGCTGGAAAATGGACAGATTCTCCCTTAGAACCTTCAGAAGTGACACAAGCCTGCAGACACCTTAATTTTAGCCCAGTGTAGTCCATTTTGGATTTCTGACCTCTAGAACTGTAAGACAATAAATTTGTGTTGTTTTAAGGCTCTAAGTTTGTGGTAATTTGTTACAACAGCAATAGGAAGCTAACACAACTGAATTTCAGTTTTAACTCAGAACTCACCAAGCTAATATTTTCTGAAACTGGACAGAATGGAGGTTTAAAGTGGAGATTAAGTTCAGTAGCAGAGAACTATGTTGAGAACTATCGTTAGAGACACTAATTTACAGGAAATGGTGGTTTGAAGATTTAAAATAGAAAATATTAAGCAGGGCAGCATTTTTTTCTTCTTTCTTTGAAGGCATAGACTGTGTGGAGTAATCGCATTCATATTCAGTGTACTTCATGTGCTGTATTCCCAGTAAATTGAATATTTTAAAATATATATTTCAAAGCACCCATCAAGGATGAAGGTATTCCACCACAGACATTGTTACATTATCTTACAATCTAGAAACTTAAAAAATTAATTTACCCCACATGTCATAAATGTATAATTTCACTGATCACTTAAAATGATCTACAATGGTGCATCAGTGGGCGTTTAATATTGTCAAAATCATAACATCATCTATTAACTGTATTCTGTGATGAGAGCAGTCATAGGCAAGATAACAGTCTGTATGTCATGTAACTTTCAAGAGCCAGATTTTTTACCTTGTTGTGTCCTTCCTCGCGTATTTCTCCAAATTCCTCGATGAGTTTATAAAAATTAAATATTAGAAAATGACTCTTAAAGCCCAGCTAACTCCATTTACTAAATTAATAGTAAGAGGCCGTGGGTTAATTGTCTCCCAGTGTCCGGGACTAGAATGTAGACATATCAAGGGCAGGGAAGCTGAGGTCATCAGAAGAAGCAGAAGACATTCTCCCTGGCAACAGGAGGAGCAGGTGACGGCCGATGAGAGCGCTATGTCGGCAGAGGACCGTGTGCCTGCCACGGGTGAGCATCTCACACCTTGCTCACAGCCTCTGTTTGCCCACGTCCCTGTTCTCCTCAAACATTCAAAGTAGCTTGTCTTTCCTACACCACTTTCTCATCTTTGGTCCTCTCCATAACTTGATAAATCTGTTTCCACTGTTTGCCAGCTGCTCCCTACAGCTCACATTCATTGAGGTGGCCTGGCCAGAAGAGTCATCTGCATTTTAGAGGCAAGCTCGCTCAAGCACTAGGCAGCCCTGCTGCTCTCCTCTCCGGCTTCGGGCTCTATCTCGGGTGCTCATTATGTCTCACTAGGGAGAGTGGCTTTGCCCTGCTAACATACCTTACGTATTTCCGGCAGGGTTGTTTTTAATAATTATAATGAGAGGACATTTATGTGTCAGACATACTTCTAAGCTCATTATATATATGTATATATTAATTTAATCCTGTAACAACCCTGTGAGACAGATTTTATCATCTCCATTTTACAGATGTTCCTCCTTTGAAACTCTGAGAAGTTAAGTGACTTGCTCAAGACCTCTAAGTTGTCACTCCAGGTTGCAGAGACTGTGTTAAATTTTCATTATTCTGCCCCCTCTGAATCATATCACCACTCTGCTCTCTGATGATTTACTGTTTATGTAGCATCCATTTCCCATTAGCTTTGAGAGTCGGAGAGTAGACAGACCTAATGAATGCCTGCTCTATTGCCCCTAAACTGTTCTGTGTTTCTGGCTTGTTTCTGTAAAATGAGAGTAATAATATTAATCTCACAGAGTCATCACGAGGAGCTAAATCAGACAACACATGGGAAGAATTTAGTATTGTGCCTGAAGTGCAGAAGAATTCAACAGATGGTAGCCATTTTAATGCTATAAAATTGTGATTATTTCAAATTTGAAATAATCCCCTCCTGTCCCCAGGCTGTACATTTCTTACAGGAAGCACTCTTCTGCCAATATCCTTCATTAGGACTTAGTATGAATTATCAGCAGCCATTTAAACTTGGGATAGAGCCTGTTCAACTTCTTACTCAATAGGTAATTATTTGCCTGATTGCTGGGCAGACTTAGTCAAAATTCCCAAGGTATGTTAAATGTCTCTGGGTCCAGGCATTACTTATCTAAATTTTGGATGAGTTTGTTGATATAAAGATTAGAAATTAAGAGATTCACTGAAAGAAATAATCTTAGGAGTGAATTATATAGAAGCCTATCAAATAGGTAATTTGGGTACTTATTAATCCAGTGAAATCTATTTTATGTAGGTAGATTCACTTTTAAGTAACTTAATAATCTCATGCCAACTATCTTCTCAACTTCCTCTCTCATTGTTTTTCCCCACACAACCTATGCTCATGCTGAGAAGTTTTATGTCTCTCTGACTGATTCCATGGTGTTTTTTCTACCTGGAAAGAAAAATCCTGAAAAATCCTCTTCATCTGAAATGTATCTCTTCTGCCTTGCCCCCTGCTCCTGGGCCTTTCTTTAAAAAAATTTCATCTCCAGCTAGCACTTATCACAGCTTGACAAACATTAACAAGCCAAGTTCGACGCAATCAAATCCAACAATAATTTCTTAGTA
Organism: Cheirogaleus medius; assembly: GCA_008086735.1. Classification (NCBI taxonomy): domain Eukaryota; kingdom Metazoa; phylum Chordata; class Mammalia; order Primates; family Cheirogaleidae; genus Cheirogaleus; species Cheirogaleus medius. The sequence goes on from VBSM01000605.1 coordinate 11,277,766, forward strand.
ACAGCTAGGCTGTGCTAGTGCTGAGGAAACAGATAGGAATAGAGCATCCTTTTCAAAGATGTTTGAGATGAATTTTAAGCACATCACTGCCACATACTGTGGGAGGTACAAACACACTTGAGCTGTGGAGACAAAGAGAAGAAGAGTAATTGACTCACCTTGGGGAGGCAGGGAAGGCTGCCTAGGAGAAGTGGCACTTGAGTTGAGTCTTGAAGACTGAGTAGAAATTTTCAACGCAAAGAAGACAAGAGCAGTAAAGTTTGAGGGAATCCCACGTTCAAAGCAGCTTCAGTAAAAGAAGTGTATCTCAGTGAACAGTGGGAGATGACCCTAGAGAAAAAATCAGGGACCACAAGCCAGCATTTGGATTGACATCCTATAGGAAATTGGAAGCCATGGAAGGAGAGTGATCTGATTGTGCATGAAGAAGGTAATTCTGCTGCTGGTGTGTAGGATGCCTGTGGTGGGGCAGAGTAGAGGTGATGTCAACACCTCAGGGAGAGGCGATAAAGCTCTGAACTAGGGCAATGGCAGGAAGGAGGAGGCTGGGATTCAGAAGCAGAATTGACAGGCTGTAGGGCTGCTTAGGGGTTAGTAGTGAGTGAGATGGCAAAGCCCAGAATAATTTTCAGGTTTGACTTGTATGAATGGATTATTGCCATAAATTAGGGTTGATAATAGAGAAGATTAATCAGATATTAGGAGATGACAAACCAGTTTAGTTTCAGTCACTTTAAGCTTGGTATAACTCTGAGATACTCAGGTAGAGATGTCCAGCATGCAGTTTGTTGAATGACTCTAACACTCTGGGACCTAGGCTGGGGATAGTTTTGGAATCATGTGCAAGTTATGAATCAATGTATTCAAATTACTTAAAACGAAGGCCTGGAACATAGTAAATGTTATTATTATGCCTATGATTAAAAGTGTCATTTTTATAGGGATGGCAAAATCCACAGTCATGCACAAAAACACCTACAGCCAACAAGGAGCTGAGCAGACTGTGATATCTGGGGACGAGTTCTATGACTTCAGGCCAACCTGAGATGAAGAGGATTAATCAGAGGGAAAGGAGCTCACACAAGAGTCAGGAAAGCTAGATGAAAAAAATATTTCCAGAAAGGACTGTGGTATGCTTTTAAATGTTTCTAAGAGTTCTAGTGTCTGTTTTTTCTACAATGAGTTTTCAAGGCTAAGACCTTTCTCTATCCCTCTCTACCTCTCTGTCCTACCCTAGAACTTTCAGTTGAAATCAACAGCAGCTTTGTCTTCCCTACAAATTCTCTACTAAGGACCTCAGGAGTCAGGGATGTAGAATTCTGCTTTACCAGCTACTAGAAGTTCCTCTGGGTATAAACAGTTTGCGGCTGTTTTTGTGTTGTTAATCCTGTTTTATTGTGTAGAACTTCATTTTACCTTTCTTTAGGTCAAATCCTCTCACTGTGATTTATGAGTACTCGAAGCCTCTAAAACTCAGACATAAGAGGACTAATCTGATCTTAGAATTTCAACATTTTGTCACTATTAGGTCTCAATCAGATCTTCAGGGTATCATCTTTAAGGAAGTGAAAGTAATTAAATCTCTTACTTTGCAAATGAGATATGTCCCTGAGGGCAGGAGCTGCGGATTGTATCTGTTTTGCTCACCATATGTATCCCTAGGGCCTATATCTGAGCAGGTGGTAAATAGTTGTCGAATAAATCAATAACTTATGTGTTGAAGTAATTTTCTTTTCTTTTTATTGTATTTTTCACAAACGCAAGTTGTGCTGAGTTCTAAAATGTTTTTTTTTTCTTATTTGGTGTAATCTATAATAACTACTGTTTCTATTAATTTGTTTTTCAACAGCTTTATTGAGGTATAATTGATATACAAAGAGCTGGGCCTGTTTGTGTGCAATCTGATTAGTTTGGCATATGCAAATGCCTGTGATACCATTACCACAATCAAGGGAAGGGACACATCGGATACCTCCCAGAATTTCTTTGTGTTCCTTTGTTTTTGTTTATTTTTTGTTTTTTATGGTAAGAACACTTAACAGGAGATCTACCCACTTAGTAAATTTTGAAGTATACAGTGTGTATTGTTAATTTCAGTACTATGTTGTATAGTAGATCTCTAAAACATATTCATCTAGCATAAGAAACTTCATGCTTATTAAACAACTACTATTTTTATATAAGGTATGTGATGTAATCATTAACAAAGCACTTTAACTTACAAAACGTTTCACAGTCCTCCATAATCAATGAAAGGTCATGGGCTCTCAGAGCACTGCTACCTGGTTCCTACTTTTGTTTTTCTTTTCACATTATGAAATATATATGTTATCCCAACCTGTCAGTAAAGTTCACCATGGCAGCCTCCTATGGTTGGTACTTGGAGGCAAAGGGCTGTATCTACACCTTGGTCAAAGATGTGGGAAGGTATCAGAGCAGTGCCCAGAGTGACAGGTAAAAAATGTCACCAGAGACTTGTAAGAACTTAGCCTCAGAAGCATGTGAGGAGGTGACTGAATTTCTGCTGTCACACAGAATAAGGCTTGTTATTTATTCATATTAATGGTGGCCCTGGGAGACTGGAAAACTTGGTAACACCCAGTAGACATATGGGAAGAACTTAGACAGCAAGGGATCAAGTGCTCGCTAAAAGGAAGCAATTAAGCTTTGTAAAATGTGTTGGGGAGGATTCCTTCCTTCTCAATGTAATGGAATAATTTCTGCAGGATAAGTACCAGTTCTTCTTTGTAGGTCTAGTAAAATTTGGGTGTGAAACCATCTGGTCCAGGACTTTTCTTTTTAGGAAGATTTTTTATTGCTGCTTCAATTTCGGTACTTGATATTGGTCTGTTCAGGAGTTCTATTCCGCCCTGATTGAGCCTAGGGAGGCTGTGTGCTTCTAAGAATTTTTTCATTTCCTCACGTTTTCAAGTTTATGTGCAGGGAGATTTTCATACAATTCAGAGATGATATTTTGTATTTCTGTAGTATTGGTTGTAATTTCTCCTTTTTCATTCCTGATTGAGCTTATTAGAGTCCTTTCTTTTTTGCTTCTGGTTAATCTAGCGAGAGGTCTGTCAATTTTGTTTACCTTTTCAAAGAACCAACTTTTTGTTTCATAGCCGTTTGTTTTATAGCTTTTTTATTATCAGTTTCATTTAGTTCTGCTCTGATCTTTGTTTTTTTTTTTTCTTCTGCTGGGTTTGGGATTGGTTTGCTCATCCTTTTCCAGTTCCTTGAGATTATTCATTAGACTGTTGATTTGTGATCTTTTTGTCTTTTGGATGTAGGCATTTACGGCAGTGAATTTTCCTCTTAGCACTGCTTTAGCTGTGTTCCACATATTTTGATAACTTGTGTCCTCTTTATCATTGAGTTCAAAGAATCTTTTGATTTCCACCTTAATCTTCTCCTTGACCTGACTATCATTCAGTAGTAGGTTGTTTAGTTTCCATGACTTTGTGTAGAGATGAGTGTTTCTGTTGAAGTTGATTTCTAATTTTATTCCACTGTGGTCTGAGAAGATGCACAATATAATTTCTATATTTTTAAAATTTATTGAGACATGTTTTGTGGCCTAGGATGTGGTCAGTCTTACAGAATGTTCCATGAACTGATGAGAAGAACATATATTTGGTGGTTTTTGGATAGAATGTTCTATAAGTGTCAGTCAGGCCCATTTGTTCTAGAGTTCTGTTTAAGTCCATTGTTTCTTTGTTTATTTTCAGTTTGGGGGATCTGTCCTGTTCTGTCAGAGGGCTGTTGAAGTCCCTGGATATTACGGTGCTCCTGTTTATCATTTTGTTTAGCTCAAGTAGGATTTGCTTTAAGAATCTGGGTGCACCTGAGTTAGGTGCATAAATACTTAGATTTGTTATGTCTTCTTGTTGAATTGTTCCCTTTATCATTATATAATGACCATCTTTATCTTTCATTACTTTTGTTGATTTGAAGTCTGTGGTATCTGATATGAGAACTCCTACACCAGCTTTCTTTTGGTTTCCATTTGCATCAACGATTGTTTTCCATCCCTTACATTGAGTCTGAATGAGTCCTAATAAGGAATGTACTATCTCAAGGGAAATCTGAAACTACAGTTTATTTTTGGATGGCACTTTGTTACATCATTCTGTTTCTTATTATAATCCCCTAATAACCATGTAGGACTGCAGGGTTAATAGGATTACCCCTGTTTTTACAGATTTTGTGACTCAGAAGTTGTACTACACCCATGGTCACCAAACTATTCCTTTGCAGAGAGAACTCAAAGGATGACTTCAATTTCAATACTCTTAAAGTGTTTTAATGACATAATCAGGGAAAGTATAGAATTTTAAAAAGTTATTTACAATGCAATTTAAAGAAGGTTTGAAAACCTTCCTTAAGGGAAGACTCATTGATTTCATTCTTGTGTTCTCACTGTGCTTTGTAAATCATGATATAACATGTATTTGTTGCATGAATACTGGTTATGTATTAAGGTACATTTTCATACCCATGTTGCTTAAAATTGCTGAATTTTTAGTGATGAAAAGTGTTTTGGAGATCATCCACCCTCCCTTATTTTTGTTGTAGGTAAGGACACTGAGGTGCACAATGGTTAGGATGCTTGTTCAAGGTCCTACATCTAGCTAATGACAGAAATGAAACCAAATCACAAACATTTCTACCTTCTATAATATTTTGCTATCCTTTGACACAGATTGAACACAGGGAAATACTACTGGCAGTTTTTTTTTATTAATGTCTAGTTAGACACTTTTGTTTTAGATAAGGTGTTTTCCCATCATTAAAGGCATAAAAAGCAAATTATCTTGCTAATCTGTTACCTCTCCTCTTTGTTTTCTAGCCATATCAGATTACTCACCTCAGGTCCATGAACAAAACATATATTTTCACACCTCTGTACCTTTGCTTATGCAGTTTCTTGCTAGAATGGAGTGTATAGCCCATGAAGTCTTTCTTTGTTGTAATATTAATATGTACAGAAAACTCTTAAGTAAACTTTACTGCCATTTATTAACTATTTGTGGGTAGGCAATTATTTCACAAAAATCCACTGGTGAGGCTGAGACAACTCTCGTCAACCACTGCCTCATCTATCCAGTCAAAAATTTATTGAACTCCTACAATTTACAAAGAGCTAAAATTGATGAGGAGAATACAACAACAGCAATAAAAATGACTGATTGAGTCTTTCCTATGTACCTGCATGCACTGTAGTAAGTATTTTACATACACTTTCATTTACTCTTCATAAAATAACTGTATACTTTTAATTCTGCACAACCTCCTTGAGAAATGTTAAATAGTCCACAATCTACATGCTATTTGTAAATTAATTTAAATGCAAATCATGTATTTGACTTCCATTTCAACAAAAGTATCAACACATTACTGACGATCTAGTATTATAAAGTATAAAAGAAGTATATGTATAATTTCTGACTATAAAGGTGTTGTATAATCTGTTTAAGTAAATCACACAATTTCTAACACACATATGTTATAGGGTATCTTAACAGGGATATATGTACAATTGTTGGAAAAATTCAAGGAAAGAAGATATGCATACAGGATTAAGTAATTCAATTGCTTCTCCTCACTGATTTTTTACAGGCTCTGCAATGTTGCACTTTAATAAAGCTGTAACCTGGTTAAAGCTTTTCTTCAGTAATATGAGTAAAACATGAACAAATCTTACTTTTATTTATAATCTGGGTTTAGAAGTATACTCTTTATCCACTGGCCTACCAGTTTTATTTTAGCGTTCAAACAGAAGCTGAAGACCAGAAAGAGTCCAGGTGGTAAGTGTTTGCTTTTAACTTACAGGGGGAAAAAAAACAAGAAAAGAATTTAATTTCCCTGTAAAAACATGGAGCAGCTGCTCTTTGCAGTAAGAGCACTGGCTTCAGCAGTACACATTATGTGCAAGACTGAAATTCTGGAACATTATAATGTGTGTGTGTGTGCGTGCGCACGTGCACATGGCTGTGTGTTTCCAATTGGCCTCTTTGCAGAATAACTCACCATGGAGTTGTCATGGGGGAAAGATGGAAAGCTGAATCAGAATAACCAGCTTTAAGAAGCAGTATTTCTACTCGCAAATATGCCAGTAATGGTGATTCTCCTTTCTCAAAGCTTTTCCTTCTTGGAAGGAATTCTTGGTGGCCGCACATCTCACTAAACTCAAGGTAGAGTTTTGAAGAGTGCTTTTGAGCTTGAGACAACCCATGTTTTGTGGAAGAAAAAGGAATGTTTTTGGCAGAGTGAAAGAATGGAATGAAATAATGATTCCTTGCTCCTATGATTGGACAGGTTCAAATATTAACAGCCGAGCACAGTGTTGAAAATTAGCATCCTGAAATCATTGTTGCTAAAATGAATTTTTCTTTGAAGTTTTTATATTCTATTGCTTTATAGCAATTTGATACATTATGCTAAATGAAAGTTTTCTCAAATTCTAATATATTTTAAATTTGCTCATTACTAAAATGTTATTTTTTGTTTAGTATTTTTTATTATATTATTACATTTCCATCAGAAATCAGTGAAACATTACTCATTAGATAATAAATTATAACTAGTTAGATAATAAATTTTAACTTATTTTCTGTAAGTTTAATTTTATTAATATAATAAATTATAATGTGAGAATGTGATTTCTTCTATAAAGTGGTCTCATACCCAGGCTGTTGCAGAAGAGATGTATATACGTACACATATGTGTAAAATATATCTTCATAGCTATGTGTATAATAAATACATATCTATATTATCTATATGTAGATAAATATATTTAATGATCTAAGTAGCTCCAAGACACTCCTAGATACAAAGTTTTAACCTGAAGTCCATGAATCACCTGCAATTTTATGCACACTTTGGTGTGAATATGCATTTTTATGAAAATTGGATTCAAAGTTTCATCATCTTCCCCAAAGGATTTGTGATTCAGAAATGATTATGAATTATTGTATTAAATAGTATTTAAATGCCTTGGTGATGCTAACAGGAATTATCTTAATTAGGAAAAATATTTTTTTCCTGTTAATGAAACAAAAGTATCTTTCCCCAAAGTATGCGTTATAATAAAAACTTACACAATGAAAAATATGGTTTGACGTTTTTCATCCTTTTCCTTCTTGCAGTTATGATACCTCTGTGTATTTGTGATGTGTGCTGACATTTTGTAGATCAGAACTTAGAGTTTTATGGCTCAATAGTTGATTTAAAATAGGCTGGATTTGTAGCCATACATTTCATATCTTTAAATCCACAATGTCCTGGTAGATTCCTTGGTATTTAACTATCTTAATGATGTATCTCTGAAAAATTTATCAGAATGTATATGTAATTTATCTGGTTCTTTTATTAACATTGCCAAGAACTTAAAACTGGCAATTTCCTCCTCAAAACAAATTTTGCCACTACGTAAACTATGTAGTGATTTTTCTGGAAAGGATTTTTCCCAAGTTAGTTTCTTGGCAGAAAAGACATTTGTAGAATAGATCTGACCAATTCTGACATTTAGAGAAGGTCATAAGGCATCAAAATTTTTCAATTTCAAAATATTGAAAGGCTTAGACATGTAGTTGTTCAAAAATGAATTCCCAGTGTATTGCTGGGCACTGTATACCTAGATTAGTGAAACTGAAAAGGTATCATGGTCCAAATTACTCAATTTATATATAAAGAAACTAAGACTGTTCTAGGTGACTGCTAAGTTAGCCAAAGGAATTAAAGATCCCCTATTTTGGTTCTCTTTAACCTATCCCCATGCTCCAAGAGATTTGAAGACTCACTGCTGGGTACTCATATATAATAATAAGGAAAAGGACCCAAATATACTCTGTGTGGTGGGTAATAGTAGAAATAGTACCACCTGTGCAATCCCATTTTTTCTAATCTTTTGTCATAATCAGTAACACTCATTTTCCAGGCCTTCTTCCCCTTGTAAGAGTCCTGGGCTATCATATGGCTATGCTGGGTCTTGACCAACACTCCTTCACTCCTCCCCACATGGAACTTAAATAAAACTCAGAGGCTTCAAATACTGTTGTTTGTGAGTTGAAATTAATGATTATCAGTTTCTAAATTTAAGCTTAATGAAAGAATGCCAAAACATGTGTACATATAATTAGAGATGCACAGAAGCTTATTTTTAAAACATTTAAATTTATTAAATTTTCATCTCATCTCTTTTCAAAATGCAACCTGGAGAGAATTGGTTCATAAAATATAATGTTACTACCATGAGAATGAAGGCAGCATCTTAGATAGGAAACAATGACAGTTTTGGAGTTGTTCAGAAGTGGGTTTGAATCCACTTAGAGATTGTTTTGTTCTTGGTCAAATTACCTAATCTACCTGAATATCATTTTATCCATATGTTTAACAAAAAGTGGGGATGAGTAACATTTAAATCAAATGGCTCTTGTGAGTATTCAATGTTATATACATTCTTCTACATGATACATAGAAGAAATACAGCTTACGATAGGCCCTCAGTGGATAGTCACTATGGCTCATTCCATACACTCAAAAGGTCAGAATTAAGATAAAGGGAAAAATAAACTCTTAACATTTATTTGTATGTCATAAGTTAAAATCAAAACTGGAAAGGGAAAGCAGACTATTAGACTGGTACTTTCATAATACTTCAGGAGATTATTAAAGTAACACGTGGACTGAACATCATTAAAAATATGTCTTTCTAGCTTCTTTTGTTTAACTTAGATTCTCTGTATTGCTTGGAATATAAAAGTAATAATAGCAGTAAGAAAACCCCCACCTTTATTGGATAACTAATATACCTGTCATTCTACAACTTTTGAAATTTAGTTAGATGTAAACAAAATGAATCTTTATAAGTTTAGTTCAGCCAGTAAATAAAAATATTTGCAGCAAGTATCATTGTAAGTATTTTTGTTAAACCTAGACGTACCATTAAAATAAAATTGCATAAATATATGCCTAGAAAACAAAGGTAATAACTCTTGGTGCTCTTCAAACCTAGTAAAATGCTTTTAGGATTTACTAAATTGTATTATGTTTGCTTTATAATAGAAAAACTAATAGCAGGTTAAAGTAAGTGACTAGTGACATAAGCAATTGATATTATTCT
>VBSM01000605.1:11286992-11303202 GCA_008086735.1 Cheirogaleus medius
GGGCAACAGAGTGAGACTCTGTCTCAAAAAGAAAAAAAAAAAATATGAGTTATCTTATTATCATTCATCTTTGCTTCTCTTCCCTCTTCTTGTTCTTCCTCCTCTTCTTCCCCTCTTCTTCCTCTCACTTTCTCTTCTCTTTCTTCACCTTCTCCTCCTCCCTCCCTCTCTCTTTCTTCCTCCTCCTCATCATTAGTACTCTAACAATCCAGTGTTATTCAAGACAGATTATTTCACACAATTAACTATGCACCTGGATTCCATCTTTCTAAAATACAACAATCTTGGATGATTCTAATACAATGCCCAGTGGGTGTTGAGTAAACAGTCTGAAGGCTGGCAGGTGAAAGACATAGAAAGAGTCAATGTTTCAGTTAGAGTCTGCAAGCAAGAAAAAACCAACATACCAGCTCAGGAAAGAGAAATTTCCTCTTATTTGGGGGAGGGTCAGCCTTTTATACTATTCAGGCCTTCATCCGATTGGATGAGGCCCACCCACATTAGGGAGGGCAATCTACTTTACTCAGTCTATCCATTTAAATGTTAAACTCATCCAAAAACACCCTCACAGAAACACTCAGAATTGACCAAACACCCAGATTGACCAAAATCTGGGCACCTCATGGCTCAGTCAAGTTGACACATTAAAATCAACCATCACAGTGACCGTTACAGTTTTGAGAAACACTGGTCAGATATTTTGTAGACTGTCTTTCAACTTGGGTTTATCTGGTATTTTCCTCATGATTAGCCTGGGGTTATGAGTGTTGGGGAGGAAAACCACAGAAGTAAATTACCAGTCTCATCATGTCATATCAACATGATTTATGACTGTTGATCTAAACCTTGATCACTTGGTTGAGGTGGGGTTTGTGAGGTTTCTCCTGTCAAGTTCTTATTTTTCCCCTTTTTATACTGCATCCTTTGAAAGGAAATTACTAAGTGAAGCCCACACTTAAGGAGGGAGCATTTATGCTGTTCTTCCTCCTGAGTATAGAGTAACTACATAAATTATTTTGAATTCTATTTCAGAATAGATTTGTTTTTTCTCCACCATTGATTTATTTATTCAATCACTTATTTGTGATCCATATGGACTCCTGACTATTTATTTTATACTTTGGGTTATAATCCAATGCAACTTCACATTGATTTTGATCCTTATATTATTCTGAACTTGGCTACTGGGAGCTCTTTTGGCTGGCAATTGATTACATTTTTACAAATCCGATCTGGGAAAAATATTTTATTGATTTCAATCTTCCAGATTACAAATGAGATTGGGCAGTTTTCATGAGTTTATTGTGCTTTGGTGTTGTTTCTTATGTAACATAATTTTCTATCCTTTGCCCAAATATAAATTTGATTGAATTATATTTTCAATCAATATTTTGTATAGATACACATATATGTCTTATATAATCTTACCCCTTACCTTTTATTAAACAAAAATTTAATTTAAAAAATTAAATAAATTTTATTAAATATTAAATGTTATAAATATGTTATTCTATCTATTTCTTATCTTTCATCATATAGAAGTTTCAAATTTTATGTAGTCGAATTTGGCAATAATTTCTTTGTATGGTTATTATTTTTTTCTCTTTTGTCTTTAAGATTACAAAAAAGTATTCTCATATTTTCTTTTATATTTTACTTTGTGTTAGGCTCTTTATTAATTTAGAATTTATTTTCTTTGTAGATTGGGATCAACTAGGTTGATCCCCGTTGTTTCAATACCATTCACTGATTAGACCATTCCTTCCCTGATGTTTCAGAATGCCATTTTCATTTCTTGTAAGCTCAACTTTTGTATACACACAGATCTGTTGCTGCAGTTGCTACTTTCTTCTATCGATCTATTCTTTTTAGAGTAAAATGGTGTTTATCCACTACAAATTTCAACCTTTTGAAGCTGGATTAAAACTCCTATGATTTGACTTTGGATTGTAGAATTCCTGGCCTAGTTGTTGAATATAAGGTATGGAGCATGAAGTTTTATATAGAAAAGATATTTCTGTATGGTACATTTTAAGATGACATGCAATTTACATTTATGAATAGTATCTTCCTGAAAAATGTAATTATTCTTGGCTTTCTTCAGTGTCAGATCATGTTTAGTCAAGGTTCAGGTAGGAGAACACAACCCCTGCCAGGAAGAGGAAATTTGGTATAGGAAACCAACTAAGGTGTTAGAAAGGCTGAGAGAGCAAACAGGGGAAGGTAAGTTAATCCAGAGAATAGCAATAATAGGAATGAAAGGAAAAAGAGAGGAGGTGGTATTACTGGAAGAGTTTGAGCCACCTGGCAGTAGTTAGATCTATGGTCTAAGACTGGCTGAAGGAAGCTGGGCTGAAGATGAAGATGCAGCTCCCACTGGAGTTGCCTGAAGCAGAGACAGAGGAGGAGAAATATTCTGGCTTCTTCCCTCTTTTCACCCTTCAATCTACGAGCAGGGAGTATTAGAGAGCCTGTGAAATACAGACCTGCAATACCAAGCAAGCAGGAGGAGGTGGGGAATGGATCCAAGACCAAATAGACTTTGATCACTAGGGATGACAATAGGTTATATTAATATTAGTCTGCTTGGGCTGCCATAACAAAAGGCTGGGTAGCTTACACAACAGAAATTTGTTCCTCACACTTAGAGGCTTGGAAGTCCAAGATCAAGGTGCTGGAAAGGTAGGTTCATTCTGAGGCCTCTTCTCTTGACTTGTAGATGGCCACCTTCCCTCTATGTCCTCACATGGTAGAGAGAAAGAGAGCTCTTGTCTTTCTTCCTCTTTTCATACAAACACTAATCCTATCAAATGAGGGTCCTATCCTCAGGACCTCATTTCATATCACTTCCTCCCAAGGACCCTATCTCCAAATACAGTCACATTGCGGGTTAGGGCTTCAGCACATGTACTTTGCAGGGAGGGGGGCCCAACTCAGTCAACAGCAATGATAATAGGAAAACCACTGTGTGTAGATGTAGGATACTTGGATTCTAGCTCTGCTTTTTCTATTAAGTAGGTTTCTTAGTTTCTCACCTGGAAAAAAAGGCATCTAACATCACCTGTGGAAGAGTCTGCTGGTTGTTCCTCAATATCCATTCATCTTTTCTTCCACTGTAGTAGAACCTTCAATTGTTTCAGGACACATCGTCTCCCACATTAAAAAAAAAATACATTTTCCAGTCATGTTTGCAACTACCTGGGGTCTTGAGACTGAATTCCAGTCAATAGGACATAAACAGAAATGTCATGAAGCAACTTGTAGTAATAACACTCCTTAAGAGACTTAGCATATGCCCTTTGCCCTTCTTCTTTTTCATCTGTTCCCCCGGTTTACAGCCTCCAGTTGTGAATGTAATGGGGAGAGCTTTAGTTCCATCTTGACCATGAAGCTGAGGTCTATATCCCATTAATATGGGAAGATTGATCTGGAAGGAGACTGGAATCCTGAATTTCTCAGGGTAAGGTCATCACATAATCCTGGACTTTAACTTGAAAGAGAAATAAACCTCTATCTTTTAAAGTTACTTTTGCTTTGGTTTTTGTAACTGACACTGAATCTAATCTTAACTTGTACACTGCCCTTATATAACTCAGAGGTTAATTGTGAAGGTCAAATAAAAAGATATTTTCAAATATTTTGAAAGTATAAAGCCTTATACTAATCTAAGTGATAATTATTACAGGCTGTAATTTTTGGTCCTATTGTTTTAAAATTTTCTAATAGATTTGTTTGGCTTTCTTTGAAGTTGATTTTTTATTCATGTATTTTTCACAGGATGTACTGATGTATGTATCACTCAGGTATGTGTGATCTGGTATGTTTTTCCTAGTATTTATTACCCAAGCAGCAGTTAACATTTTTGTATCTTTCATCAATGTCCAGAAGGCAAAATATTTTAGAATTTTGATGTATTTGCAAATATGCTTTCCTTAGAATTGCTTGGTAATTGTTGGTGGAGAGTTATAGAAGAATAGAGGGAGATTTAAACACTGAATGTCAGAGCTGTAGTATTAATTAATTCATAGTTCCATATTTATTAAGTATCTGTATGCCAAGTACTATGCTACAAACTTGGGATATTAAAGTAAATAAATAGCTAAGGTTTTCACAGAACTCGTACTATAGGGATCAAGACAGATATTATGCAAATAATCATGCCAAAGGAGGCAGTAGCAGAGCTATGGGGCATATATCAGCATAACACAGGGGGCCCTAATCTTATCTAAGGGTCATGAAGGTCTTCTGGAGGAAATGATGATTGAGTTGAGACATTAAGCAAAAGTAAGAGTTAACCAGTTGAAGAAAGGAGATTAGGAAATATGTTAGGCAAGTATTCTAGGAAAGAAAATGGTTTGGTTGGAAGCATCGAGAGAATTTAGGGCTCCTTTGAGAAACTGAAAAGGTTTGAGCATGACTGGATGTAATGTGAGTAGAAAACTAACTCTGGGTTTGGGAAGTCACAGAGCGGAAACTCTGCAGATTTACTGGCTGTGTTACTACGTGACAGAGTTTGGACTGTGTCCTGAGATTATGTAGAGCCACTGGAGAGTTTAAAGCAAGAGGTGATACAAGTATATTTTCACTTTTGAGAAGTCACTTAGGTGAAAATGGAGAGAGCGGATTCGGGAGTGAGAAGGAGGGGCAGAAGAGGGAAGACAGAGAGAATAGTTAGCAGGCATTTGTCACCATTCATTTATTGTGAATGATTCATTTATGATTCATTCATTTGAGAAAGAGGTGGTCTGGGAGAAGCGAAGAGGACGAGAGATGAAAGAAAAAGGTAGGGGTTTGACTGGATGGGATCAGGTGAGCGATTGGATGCCAGTGTGAGGCTGGGGGAGAAGTAGGATTGCGTGGGGTTTGTGACCAAGGGGACCGCCGGAGGAGAAGCAGGTTGGAAGGCTGGAGAGTGGCTGGAGGTAATACTAGTCCTAACGGCTAGAACCATTGAGAGTTTCATATGTGTCAGGCACTGTCCAGATACATAACATGCGTGAACCTCTTTAACAGTCACCGGAACTCAATGAGAGAGATTCCAGTATTATTCAGATTTTATGGTGGAGGAAAGTGAGGCACAGAGAGATTGAAGACTGTGTTCTCAGTTACACAGTGAGGAGGCGACAGAACAAGAGTCTAATCCAGGCAGTTGGTCTGGAAGCCATGCTCTTTATCTTTCCTCCATGGATGAGTTGCTTTTGGAGTCTGGGTTTAGAGCCTGAGATTAAATTCTGGGCTGCTCATGTGTGAATGGTGAAATCACAGAGAGCAGTTATAGTAATGACAGCAACATTTTAGTTTTTATTCTACTTATGGACAGAGAAATAAATGGATGATTCAGGGGAAAAGCATGGAATAAAAATATCAAAGAACCTTTGGCCTAATAGTATCTGACATTTGTATTAATACATAACATTTTGTTGTGTATTAATACAATTTTCAAATTGTTTCCATGAATACTACCTCATTTATTTTGCAGAATGACTAGCAGGGCAAGTGTTCTATCCTCATTTTACACAGGTGAGGAAATTTAAGCTTGGCGGGATTAAGTAACCTCCAAGCCCAAATATTAATATCTTATAAAGTGGAGCATTCAAATTCAAGCCTTCTGCTTTCTTTCTGTTGAGGACTATTGAGGAGAAAATTGTGAAGAATGAAATATTTTCTAATCTCAGTTGAAACAGTTAATTCTAGATAGTTTTCTTCTCACTGAAATCACCTTGAAGTAGCTGCAGTGCCATGTGTACTTTATTACTTGGAATTATCATCAGCCAAAATCATTTCAGATTTCAATATATAGGAAGGAAGCTTTTGGAGTTTAGAGATGACTTAATCCAACTTATTAATCATAAAAGCCATCTGGACATTGGTGTTCATTATTTTATTTCTTCTTTGGGTAGCTGCTGCTAAATTGACTTTAAACAATTGTCTCTCAGTATATTTTGTTCCTGAGTCAACATTTAAGAAACACTGTTTTGAGAGTGGGCTTTGTCTTTGAATTATAAAGAGGGAGTAAGGGGGAGGCAAAAAGGCTGACTCATTTTCCAGAATTATACGTGTTGAGGAGAGCAGCAGGGTTGCGTGTACCGCTCCTGACATTTACAGCGAACGCTGAAGGAAAGGTTCATGGTGGCACATACTATCTCTCACTGCCATGTTTTAACTGGCCAGAGGTTGGCTCTCTTTGTGCTCATTTCTGCCAAAGTCCTGCTTTTGTAGCCCGCACACTTTTAATAAGTATATACAGGACAATATTAAGGGATTGTGAATTGGTGTATGTTTTAACGAGAGCCCTAGGAAGTTGGGCAGGATTAGGGTATATTGCAAAACTGAAGATGGTAAAGATGTGAAGTTAACACCGTGTTTTTCCCTGTTCAACATGAGGCTGAACTGACGCCCTAGAATCACAGCTTCAAAGAAGGTTTATGTGCAAGTGGATCTCAGGGAGCTGATGAAAATGTTTTTGATTAGTTGATTAAATCTTTATCGAACATACTTTCTTTGTGCCATGCTCTGTGGGGAGCTAGGGAGACGAGGGAAAACCAGAGAGACACAGCATTTAACCACATGGAGTTTACAACTTAACAGGAAGGACACACAGTTAAACAAGGAAGCATCTGTTTAGCCTGCCCAGCCGCTGGTTATGCAGCCTTCTCATCATCCCATCTGGTAACTGAACACCCTCAGTGTGTAAGGTGGCGGTGTAAGGCCTAAAATTAAAGCCCATTATTACAGGGGCCTTGACACTTGGGGAAAACTAGGAGGGCCTAGAGTGGCCTAATTGCAAGTTCCTCTACCCACTCTGCTGCCACGGCAGTCCTCTACCCAAACAGCCCTCCTTGTCACAGGGACCAGGCACAGTGCCTGTTTAACCCTGGTAGCTGCCTTCAGTTCCCTGCCAGCCTGCAAAATTATTCACACAAGCAATTACATCCCCTCCTGGGACTCAGGGCTCCCCTTATCCTCTCATTACTATAAAACCTGCCTGCTGCAGTCTCTGGTTGTTCAGTCTATTCCAGAGTACGGTCCCCTTCATGGTGTGGTGTCCATCTCTCCCAGGCTGCGAGTATATGTGGCCAATAAACAACTATGAATCTCACCTGGCCAGTGTTGGATGTGTTGTGTTTGGCCATATCCTTAGTGCAGGACTCCTTCCCTCAAGAATAGGGTGAAGAAAAGGTGATCAAAACAAAGGTATTTAGACATTGGGTTAAAATTCAATTCCTTATAATATTCACTTGTTGCAGGGAATAGGGAAGTGAGAAAGAATTCAGAAATAATTGATATGAATGTACACTACTCTTTGAAGTAATTGAACACCAAACAACCACAGAAAGAAACTTAAAATTGTTGTACATCTTCCCTCAAAACCTTCTTTTCGTGAACTCAGAAACGGCTCAACATTATTGAAACTTTAATATTAATCTTAGCTATAAACCAACAGAAGAATTTAGAGACTTTAAAAAGGAAGAGATTGCAATTTAATATTGTTTGGTTCAAATGTTTAGCTTATGTGGAAGGTTCAATTTTTCATCTGTCAGTTTTCAATCCTAACCTTGATTTAACAAGTCTTGCGGAAAATTATTCATCTCTGTGTCAGAAATCTACTGGGAATGGTTGACACATACTTATAATGCATGTCAGTATAAAAATGAGGTGGCTTATGCCTGTAGCAACACTACCACTTGTTTTCCTGAAGCAATCCTTCCCTGACTAAGGACAGACTCATCACTTACCTCATCTTAATTAACTTATATTTTCATTTCAGTTAAAAGCAAACAAATCAGTCTGGCAACCCTGAAGATGGAAGCTCTTCAAATCAGATGCCTGCTGTGTTTGTTTGGCCACATGCCATGGCATCCATGACAATGGTGATTCGAAATTAAGCAGAACAATTTTTACCTCACTGGACAAACAGACCATCCTCTGCCACTAAGTATTCATAGAGTTGGGAATGTTTAACCCCACCGGGAGCCTAGCACAGTAAGTGATGACTGGGGATATTGTTGAGAGATAAAAGGATGACGCCTTGATCTCCGTCATGCCTCACTCTCTGAGTCCATGGAGCACGAAATGCTACTCGGAGTTGTTTTCTACCCTATCCTGGCATCTTTAATTTTAGGGGTATTAGAAAGCTATTTTATTAGGGGAGTAGATGGGGAGAAGGGAGATAAAAAAGGAGAATCTCAAGAAAAACAGGACAAACTTGGGGGCAGGGAGGCTCTAAAGTAAAATTTTACCCTAATTTTACTTTTTAACTGTCTGGAGACACTCAGATAAGAGAATGGAAAGAAAGGGCAGATAAGAAGACATTGTGAAATTTGATAGGACATAATAATTATAGCCACCACTTACTGAAAATCTGCTAAGGGACAGGCAGTGGACTGGTTATTTACATATTCAGTACTAGCTCAACAGGGTTTTTAAAACTTGGCAGCACTTTGGAATCTCCTGGGGAGGTGAGAAAAAAACAAAAAACAAAAACCAAAAAAAACTGATATCCTGGTCCCCTCCCCAAGATTCTAATTTAGTTGGTCTCAGGTTAGCCTTGAACATCTGGATTTTTAAATAGCTTCCCAGGTAATGCAAATGTACAGTAAAGTTTGAGAACCATTCAATTTCATGTTGACACTACTTTAGAAGGTAGATATCCAAATTTTAATAGTGGCACAAAGAAGATTCAGAATTTAAATTATCGAAAGTCATGCAGTCAAAAAGTGTCAAAGCAAGGACTGGAAACCTCCTCTCCCAGACTCCTGGGCCTGTGCTTTTCCATGGGCTAATCTGCTACTCTGGTGATGCTGGTGTGGCCAGGCAGGGAGAGGGAGACCCTGCACTGGGTGTATGAGAATTGACGATACAGCTTTGCTACTCATTATTCATCTTTTATATCAGAAACGAATTGTACATGTGGAAACTGGGGCTTCAGCAGCTTGAAAAAATGCTACTAACGTTTACAGCCCCGTGTTTCTAAGTTAAACTGATTTTTCTATATTTAGAGACATGGAAGCTGAGGTTGGTTCTCTGAGCTCCTTGACTGAAAGAAAAGAAAGGTTATATTGGAATTATGCTTCAAAGATTGAAATCGGTTCTCTTCTGTCTTATGAATGAATTGCAGTGAATATATTTGGCGTTTTATAATTTGTCTTACCACTCCTATTATCTTTTTTTGAGCTCACTTTTCAAGTGACAGAGTAATTTATTGACTGTCTTTTAAAAGTTCCATTTCACTGAGCAAATGGTGAATATAAAAATCTGCCACTTGACCTATCACTGACTCAGATATTCAAAAGCTTCATTTGATTAAAAAGAACTCAAAAAGAACAGAATTGGAGGCCAATAAATGTTAGAATATAAGAAAATTGAGAAAATTCCAAGATTTGTTCTTTCAAAAATCAGTAGGAGGCCATCTAAATTACATTTTCTTTTAGGGTGACCGGAGTCTGGGTTTGCTTTTGATTTGTAAATTACGTGTTTTATTCCACATTTTTATCTGTCTCCATTGAGTTTACCTATGGAGCCAAAATGCTTTACCACATTTCAAGGAACACTCTCAGTAAACATATCTCCTCTGTCCCTCCTGCCAAAATTCAGGGCAGGTTACTTGCAGGAGAACTTGAATGTATAGCCTCAAACCAAAATTAAACTTCTACATTCTTTTAGGAAACATTTTGTTATAAAAGGTCTGAGAATAACTTATAAAAGCAGAAGACTGGAAATAGTCCAAATGACCCTCAGTAAGGAACTAGTTAAAAAAAACTATGAATTATCTTTACAATAGAATACCATGAAGCAAGCATTGTGTTAAAATTTTTAGGGGTGATAATGATATTGTGATTATGTGAGACAGTAGGAAAGTTGTGATACACATGCCATAAATGGAGAATTTTCTAGTTTCTATTGATCTTGGGGGAATATTATAATACCTATAGCCTTCCTTGCCGGAAGTAGCCAAGGCACTGTTTAACTGACACAACTCAGTCTAGACTGGCTGGCATTTTAACAAAACAGGTCTTGTTATTTTAATACTGTTAATAAGATTGGAAAAGAGAATTCCAAATATCTGCAAGGTGCCAGAAAGGACTTTTTTTCCAGCTGTGACCTGAAGTAAAAATTGAAAGAAGACACTGGTTTGCCTTTGGAAACTTTCTTTCATTCCCATGCTATTTGTTTTCTTCTTTGGACTTTTCCTCTGCAGGGCACAGCCTGAATTTTGGGGGATCCCTCTGGTCTGCCTCTTTGGTCAGTGTTATGCCCCAGCTCCAAGCCACTCAAACTTCTGTGTTACTTTGTCCCACTGTTCCCTCTTTAATTCTTATGCTTACCTTTATCCTAACAATACCTACTTTTAATTGGGAGACTATATGAACTAAATGCAATTTGGGGTACAGGATTGGAGTCTTAATTAAACTGGGGACAAAAGAAAAGAGCTGAAAGGGTCCTGTGCAGGTAACACCTCTGGCTTCCTGCAGAAACAAAACACAGATCCATTCTCTCTGAGGACAAAAATCCTCAATTATGGCTTCCAGTTTTTCTACAGATTAAGATCAAACAAATATGAGTACATATTAGTGACATTATCAGATACAGAATATAAAATAGCAATTCATAAAATGTATAACACAATTAAGGATAAAAATTTAAAATATCAATATGAAGTTATCCAAAATGACCAAGTAATATAGAAATATGATACAACATAACCAAGCCGGGTTAATCTCACAAATGCCATGTTAAATGATACAGACATACTCTCAAAGTTAGTTTGTCTGTTTCTTATAAAACTAAACATATATTTAAAATGCAAGCCAACAATTTTACCCATGGGTATTTATCCTAGAGAAATGAAAATTTCTGTTTACACAAAAACATATACACGAATGTCCATAGTAGCTTTATTCATAATAGCTCCAAACTAGGTACAACTAAAATGCCCTCCAATGAGTGAATTGTTGGAGGTCATGGTGGCTCACACCTGTAATCCTAGTACTCTGGGAGGTCGAGATGGGAGGATTGGTTGAGCTCAGGAGTTTGAGACCAGCCTGAGCAAGAGCGAGACTTCGTTTCTACTAAAAATAGAAAAAAATAGCTGGGTGTGTGGTGCAAGCCTGTAGTCCCAGCGACTCGCGAGGCTGAGGCAGGAGGACTGCTTGAGCTCAGGAGTTTGAGGTTGCTAT
This sequence comes from Cheirogaleus medius, assembly GCA_008086735.1. Taxonomy (NCBI): domain Eukaryota; kingdom Metazoa; phylum Chordata; class Mammalia; order Primates; family Cheirogaleidae; genus Cheirogaleus; species Cheirogaleus medius. The sequence goes on from VBSM01000605.1 coordinate 11,298,170, forward strand.
GAGCTAGGCTGATGCCACAGCACTCTACTCAGGGCAGTGGAGTGGGATTCTGTCTCAAAAAAAAAAAAAAAGAAAAGAAAAAAAAAAAGTCAATTGTTGAATATGTGCTTGCGTATCATGGAACACGACTCAACAATATAAAGGAAGAAACTATTGATATATGCAACAACTTGGATGGATCTCAAGGGGATTATGCTGAGTCGAAAAGCCAATCCCTAAAGGTTCCATAATGTGTCATTCTATTCAGATAATAGCTTGACATGGCAACATTATAGAGATGGGGCTGAGGAGTGGGGAGGAAGCAAGGCTGATGTGGCTGTAAAAGGGTAGCATGAGGGATTCTTGTGGAGTTGTTCTGTATCTGGGATGTGTGGTCACATGAATCTACACATTTGGTAAAATTATATAGCTCTAAATACACATAAACACGCATACACAACTGAATGTAAAACTGGTGAAGTCTGAATAAGAATGGCAAATTTTATCAAGGTCAATTTCCTGGTTGTGATGTATAATAATCATGTAAGCTATTACCCTTGGGGAAACTGGGGGAAGCATATGCAATATCTCTTTGTGTTATACCATATAATGGCATGTAAATCTACAATTACCTTAAAATGAAAAGGTTAATTAAAACAAAACCAAAAAATAGATACTTTTAATTTTTTTTAAAAGACAGAGTCTAGTTCCATTGTCTCGGCTGGAGTGCAGTGGCACTATCATAGCTCACTGCAGCCTTTGACTCCTGGGCTCATGCTATCCTCTCACCTTAGTCTCCCAAGTAGCAAGGACTACAGGCTAGTACTACAGATGTGTGTCACAACATCTAGCTAATGTATACATATTTTTGTAGACATGGGTTCCTGCTGTGTTACCCAGGTTGCATTCTGGCCCTCAAGTGATCCTCCCACCTTGGTCTCCCAAAGTGTTGGGATTACAGGCATTAGCCACATGGCAGACCTACACTATTTTTACAAGTAGCAAAAATGTAAGGTATGCTGGCATAGATCTAGCAAATTATATGCATGATTTGTATGGACAAAATTATTAAACTGTATTAGGAAGCACTATAAAAGATATAAATAAATGGAGAGATAAATACATTCATGGAATAGAAGATTTAATATCATAATGATATTAATGGAGGTAGAGATCCAATAAAATTCCAATCAAAATTCCAATGGAATTTGTTGAGAAAGTTGACAAGTTGATTCTAAAATTTAGATTCAAGGCGTAGGTTGAAGACTACTTAAAATATCTCTAAAGAATAAGATGGAGGGAATTACTCTACCAAATGTCAAGATTTTCTATTAGGCTATGGTAATCAGTTTCATATGTTTTTGGTCAGGCATAGACAAATTGACTATGGAATGGAAAAATTTGTGTATGTGCAAATTTCTTTATGACTGTGCAATCATTGGGGATTGCTAAGGAAGACATTTTATTAGACACTTGGTTATTTAAATAACAAAGCTGGAATTAGATTACTACTTTATACCTTACACAAAATTAAATTCCTGATGGATTAAATATTTAAATATAAAACTTTTAGGGGAAAATATAGGAAAATCTTTTTATGACATGAGTAAAGAAGGGTTTCTTAAACATAATACAAAAAGTAATAACATAAAAGAAAAGACTGATAAATTTAACTAAATTAAAATCAAGAACTTCAGTTCATCAAAGCATCATAAAGAAAATGAAAGAAAAAGCTTAAAGTAGCAGAAAATATTTATAATATATAAAATCAATAACAAATTAGTATTCAGAAAACATAAGAATTATAAACCAGTAAGAAGATATCAAATAACTCAGTAGAAAAATTAGCAACACACAATAGAAATCATGCAGAAAAAGAAATATAAATGTCCAAAAAACTTATGAAAAGATGATCAATTCTACTAGTAATCAGAAAATGCCAGTTAAGACAACAATGAGATACCATTTTATATTCACTGAAATGGAAAAAGAAAAGAAGTCTGTTAATATGAAGCATTAGCAAGGATGTGGAGTAATGGGAGACTTTTACATACTACTGGTATAAAAAATATACATTGCTATAATACTTTCAAATGCAATTAGGTACTAGCTGGTAAAGTTAAATATTTACATAGTTTCTTTGACAGAAATTCCATTTTTAGATCATGCTCTAGAGAAACTCTTGCTCATGTGTCAGGAGATGTTTATATGAATTTCTTTACAACATTGTTTGCAGTATCAAAATAAAGTAAACCTAAATGCTCATTGATAAGAAAAAAGATAAACTGTTGTCATGTTTTATGCAGTAAAATACTACAGAGCAGAGAAAATGAGTGAAATATAGCTACATTTAAAAACATCAGTAACTCAGAAGAATCATAAAGTGAAAAAAGACAAGCTGTACTAGATAATCTTCAATATGCCATCATTTTTATAACCTTTAAGACAAGCAAATTTAAACATTCTATTGTATTCATTATATGTTTGTCTCATTCTGTTCAGACTGCCATAACAAATTACCATAAACTGGGTTGCTTATAAACAACACAAATTTATTTCTCACAGTTCTGGAGGCTGGGAAGTCCAAGATCAAGTTGTGGGCAAATTCAGTATCTGGTGAAGGTCCGCTTCCTGGTTCACAGAAGGTGTGTTTTTGCTGTAACAGGATAGAAGGGGCAAGAGAGCTCCCAGGCACCTCTTTTATAGGAGCATTAATCCCATTCATGAGGGCTCTCCTTTTATGACCTAATCACCTCCCAGAGGCCCCACCTCCAAAAACCATCACATTGGGGATTAGGTTTCAACATACAAATTTTGGGGAGACACAAACATTCAGTCCATAACAACATTATTACAATATCTTTTAAAGCAGGAATAAACACACAATTCAGGATAATGATTAACTCTGTGTGGGGTGTAGGGACAGGCAGATGCAGGATAGTAACATATGGGAGGACCATATATGAAGATGCAAACTTCTTGGCAATGTTCTAGATCCTAAGTTATGGGTTTACAGCAGTTTATTTTAATATTTTACTTCATTACTTACATATGTGTTATATATTTTTTCATGTTTCAAATATTAAATAATACATTTTAAATAGAAAAAAGTCCCTTGTAGAAAATTTTGAAAAGTTCAAATGTCAGTAAAAATTCATGTTTCTACCTCATAGACAGCAATAACATCCGTTGATTGAGAAAATTTATAATGATGAAATTCTGTGACTTCTAAAACTTTTGGAATGAATTTATGTATTATCAACCACAATAGTGTGTGTGTAGACATATATATGTGTATGTGTGTATATGTATGTATGTGTGCGTATATATATATATATATATATTTGAAAAAAAAGTGTGACTTACATCTAGTTGTTCGAAGAGTTCTTGGGAGGGTTAAATGAGAGAATAGAAGTGGAGTGCTTGCAATGGTGGCCAGCACATATTAGATGCCCAGTAGGTATCATTTTTCAGTGTTGCTATTTATTCAGTTTTAAGACAGTTGGGATACCTATGAGTTCAGCAAGTCTTTAAAGTCATTCCAAAGTTTTGGTCTACATGTGGGGAACCAGTGAGTTTAGTCCATGTGTGAGAGGCAGAAGAATGATCCCAAAGGATGCCCATGTCCTTATTCCTGGAACCTGGAACCATGCTGTGTCAGGGTATATGGCAAAGTGGAGCTAAGGGTACAGATGGAATTGAGGTGCATCATCTAACCTTGAGATGAAGAAATTATCCTGGCTTATCCAGATGGGCCCCAGTAACCACAAGGGTTCTTGTAAGTAGAAGAGGGAGGCAGAAGGGAGAGAACCGGGAAGACAGACGGCAGCATAAGGACCTGGTCTGATGGTGCCGCTTTGGAGCTGGAGGAGGGGACGAGCCAAGGAATTCAGGGGGCCTTTAAAAGCTGGAAAAGACAAGGAAACAGATTATCCTCTAGAGCTAGCAGAAGGAACACAGCCCTCTTGACACCTTGACACCTTGATTTTAGCCTGGTAAGATACATTTTGGACTTACGACCTCCACAACTATAGCATAATAAATCTGTGTTGTTTTAAGCTACTGTGTTTGTGACAATTTGTTACAGCAGCAATAGAAAATGAATACACCATCCACTCTACTGGTGGTGATGTCAGAAACAATGGGGCAATCATATGGAAAATGGGGAGTTAGGATGAACTTTGGGCAGCTGCTGTATAGGAAGCTATCCCTTCTGCTTGCATATGGAATTGCCTCTTTATTGCCCTGTGGTCAAGACAATTAAACTCATCTTTACTTATTTTGGAGCTGGAGAGTCTTAGGATGATCCTAAGGGACTTTATAGAAATTGCCAAATGCTGCCATGTAGCTGAAGTTTTAACAAGATGTTCTCAGGTATTTCTAAAAAAAGACTACTATAGAGGTCTGAAAATGAAGATATGCAAAGTTTAGAGAGAGGAGTGTAGTTGCTTTTAAGCTTTTATGTTCACACCTGCAAAAATAGGAAATGAGAAAAAAATATTAAAACCAAGCAAAATGCCCTTTTCTTCATCTTCTCCTTCTCTTCACTTCCTTCCCTGGGTGATCCAGTCCTAGAGCTGTTTAACAGGCTTTCGGATGGGGCAGAGCAACGTTGCCACTTACCTGAGGGGAAACCTGGTGAGGGCTGCTGGGGCCATGGGAGGTGTGCGAGCAGTGGGTGGCCGGGCAGGACGGGTAGTGTCAGGAGTGTGAGCAGGAGGAGGAGGGCTGATATAAAGAAAGGAAATGATGAGGAATGGTCTAGGGAGACTAAGGGGGAGTTGGTGCAGCATGAAGTGACAGAGCCTGAGTGGAGTGAATAGGACATCCATGCACAGGAAGGCCCAGCACAGGTTACCAAAATAAGCAGGGTGAGGAGGGTGTTCTCATGAGGGCATTGCCCAGCACAGGTGACAGGGACATGCAGGGTGAGGAAGGCGTTCTCTTGAGGGCATGGCCCAGCACAGATGACAGAGACATGCAGGATGAAGAGGGCATTCTCATGAGGGCATTGCCCAGCACAGGTGACAGAGACACAGAGGGTGAGGTGGGCA